>OY829915.1:106416282-106696282 GCA_963691935.1 Nephrotoma guestfalica
TTTATGGAATCGAAGTATTGATCGCGCTCACATGAATAAATAAACGTTCTATGTATGGTTTTCCTCGTCATATTTATCCCCGATATCCCCAATAGAATTTTCTCATACTTTCGCTAAAGATTAACTAGACTTAGCACTTCCTAAAAATAGTAGCCACATGGATGACCCGTGCTGGATTAAGATTTATGGAATCGAAGTATTAATCGCTCTCGTGTGTATAAATAAACGTTCTATGTATGGTTTCCTCGTCATATTTATCCCCGATATTCCCAATAGAATTTTCTCATATTTTTGCTTAAGATTAACTAGACCTAGCACTTCCTAAAAATATTAGCCACATGGATGACCCGTGCTGGATTAAGATTTGTGGAATCGAAGTATTGATCGCGCTCATGTGAATAAATAAACGTTCTATGTATGGTTTTTCGCGCCATATGTATCCCCGATATCCCCAATAGAATTTTCTCATACTTTCGCTAAAGATTAACTAGACCTAGCACTTCCTAAAAATAGTAGCCACATGGATGACCCGTGCTGGATTAAGATTAAACGCTCACATGAATAAATAAACGTTCTATGTATGGTTTTCCTCGTCATATTTATCCCCGATATCCCCAATAGAATTTTCTCATACTTTCGCTAAAGATTAAATAGACCTACCACTTCTAAAAATAGTAGCCACATGGATGACCCGTGCTGGATTAAGATTTATGGAATCGAAATATTGATCGCACTCACATGAATCAATAAACGTTCTATGTATGGTTTTCCTCGTCATATTTATCCCCGATATCCCCAATAGAATTTTCTCATACTTTCCGTGACCCGTGCTGGATTAAGATTTATGGAATCAAAGTATTGATCGCGCTCACATGAATAAATAAACGTTCTATGTATGGTTTTCCTCGTCATATTTATCCCCGATATCCCCAATAGAATTTTCTCATGCTTTCGCTAAAGATTAACTAGACCTAGCACTTCCTAAAAATAGTAGCCACATGGATGACCCGTGCTGGATTAAGATTTATGAAATCGAAGTATTGATCGCGCTCACATGAATAAATAAACGTTCTATGTATGGTTTTCCTCGTCATATTTATCCCCGATATCCCCAATAGAATTTTCTCATACTTTCGCTAAAGATTAACTAGACTTAGCACTTCCTAAAAATAGTAGCCACATGGATGACCCGTGCTGGATTAAGATTTATGGAATCGAAGTATTAATCGCTCTCGTGTGTATAAATAAACGTTCTATGTATGGTTTCCTCGTCATATTTATCCTCGATATCCCCAATAGAATTTTCTCATATTTTTGCTTAAGATTAACTAGGCCTAGCACTTCCTAAAAATAGTAGCCACATGGATGACCCGTGCTGGATTAAGATTTATGGAATCGAAGTATTGATCGCGCTCACATGAATAAATAAACGTTCTATGTATGGTTTTCCTCGTCATATTTATCCCCGATATCCCCAATAGAATTTTCTCATACTTTCGCTAAAGATTAACTAGACCTAGCACTTCCTAAAAATATTAGCAACATGGATGACCCGTGCTGAAGCAAAATGGCTCGTGAGGCGAACATTTCGCTCGAACCATTGCAGCACATATTGAAAGATCATCTTGGACTAAAGTCCTTGAATTCCATAAAACGCATGGTCTCACCGATGCTCAAAAAAAAGTTAGAGTGGAAAGAGCAAAGGAGTTGATACGCTTGCACGAAAGTGGCGATTTGCCGAATTTGGTTTTCTCCGATGAATCACCGGTCGTTATTGAGCAATATATGAACAAGCAAAACGACCGGATTTACTTGCCCGGCCGTTCTACTGAAACATATACAGGGTGGGCCAAATAATTTTTTTTTGAACTAGCGGTTATTTTGAGTATGGTGTAACGGGTAAGCCGCTATTATTTATAGGGCAAACCCAATTACATTTAATTGCCTCTACCCTATTACGCCCCCCATGAGGCGGCATTAACCCGCTAGCTCAGCGGAAAAGGTTAATTTGGCCGTGGGGATAGGGAGGCTAGGGTAGCGGCCTAGATTACCGCCTGCGGTTAAAATAAACTTATTACGGGGATTGGGTGGGAACACCGGACCCCTGAACAGTTAATTAGGCTAGCAGCCCATTTAGGGAAGTAGGCCAAACGCTACTGTGGTTGTATTGTCTGACTTTCTAGCCAGACATTTTATAATAACACATTTTTATCCACTTACCTTGCCGGTTGATCTCAATCTCTCTCCCAAAATGTAATTACTTGTGTTTACCACACAAATACATACACACAATACAAAACAAAAGAAGTTATAAAATAAATTTTTTTTTATGTATTTCCTTGCTACCTTAACAACTTCAAACCACGTCACAGGTGTAAAAACAACTTAGTATAACGCTAATACACTAATACCAAATAAAAACTGATCTTACATTCACAATCAAAAATTACTTAATTAATTTACGAAATATATGTATACACAAACACGAATGCACATATGCAATCATCATACAAAATGTTGCCACTTGAAATTGACGGAATGCCCAAAAAAAAAAAAAAATTGTTTTTACACATCGACTACTATACACTATTATAATGGGTAAAATCACATTCACCAAAAAAAATACAAAATACTACACTACGCCACACACCATGCATAAAAACAATTTTTCGAAAATTTTGTGAATTCATCACAAAATGCCATGGTGGTGTATGGAAAACGTGCCATGAATTTTGCTTATTCTTGGCCACGCGAAAAATTTGAAACAAAAAAAAAAATGCTGAGGAAAGACAAATTAATAAGTGCAATTTCCCTCGGTCAATACATAGTTCACCTATGTCATTTACCTAAAAAAACTAACATTTATTGCAAACAAAATGATCAAATTACATTTAAGTGTATTATCGTTCAACCACAATATGAATTTGTATTCATACCGTAATTTGATCGCCATAACACAGAAATGTTGAAGTTTAACATGACGGAGAATTTTATATTTGGAATGTTAATATTTTTGGAGAGGTTAATCTCAAAGCGGTCATGTTAATGAGTAATGCTAAAATATAGAATGTTGGGATAGGTTAGTAACGGAATTAGGTGGAATTCCGTTACAGCGTGGGGAAAACCCAATCCCTGAGATGGAATAGAGATCTCATGCTCTGTTTAGGAGGGACGTGGTTTCAAGAAACCAAGTTAATTTTTGAACAGCCCAACGTGGCGGACGCCCCACACCCTGAGATAGTCTCAAAGCCGGGCACTTAACTTAAAATTCTAAGTATTGAATTTTGATACTATTGACTATATAAACATTCTAATTTAAAAAAAGTTGTTACTTTTGTTTTAATAATCTTACTGAAATCTGACTTAACTAGTTTAGAAAATTTTGTATAATTAAAAAGTTAGTTCTTTTAACCAGGCATTATGATATTCGATACTTGTTCATTATTTTAATTTTATTATTCAATTTATTGTGTAATCAAATCATTGATTAGTGTGGAAACTACTTTTAGTGACTAAACAAGGATGGTATTAGTTTATAAATGTTGCTAGTATCTCTTACAATTTGTTAGCTTTAGAATAGTTTTATTTTAGTACATATTTACTTAAATCTTATTTTAAGATGTTTTACTAGAAATTGCCATAGATTCATTATAAAAATTTAGATATGGAGAATATCGAATTGCTGTATGAACCAATATTTAAAATCAAATCAATCATAATATTTTATCTGAGATGAGGAACTCATCAAAATCGCTGGAATTCCTCGGATGATGTATAGTTCCTTGAAGACATGATTTTGTTGTGATGGTGCTTCTTCGTTACAGTTAATGTTTGGATTGGAATTTACACAGTCAGCAAAAAGGTTAATACTTTGGTTTGTTTGCCTCCTTGGTCTCCCCGCATATGAAATACTATTTTACACTCGCCTTCCATTCCCATATATATAATATGACATTACTATATTGAACTTGATAGTCACATTCTCTTTGGCGGTATTACAGCTTTAGTCTAATTTAAAACTGCATATGGTCCCCTTAAATGATTTCTTGATGGTACCTCGAAGTCTTTTCGTTACGTCCTGCCCCTAAAATTGTTGTTTTGTATCCTCGCTCGGAAAACGTAAATTGCCCCTATTGGAAAGGTAGAAGCAATTTATTTCAGATGTGGTTCATCCCTTCTGCTAGATTGACGGTGCTGGATAAATTGGTGTCGGTATTTTTCAGGTAACGCTATCACTAGTTACATGCTGTTTCATGTTATCACAAATTGATATCCGACTTGATTTGCCGTAGGTCGTCATAACTCAGTAAGATACACGATTACTGAGTAGCAGATTAGCTTTGTTTAATTTGATAGTCGTGTGCTTCTTGGTTCCTCAATGGTTCCGCATGACTGCATATCTTTATTAAGACCAGGATCCTCTTGATGGTTCGCATCTTTGATGAAAAGTTTTTGACCGTTCTCTGACTGCATAAAAAACCTGTCCATAACATAACTTCCGATATCCTTTCATCGTCATCTTAAGTTTGGATAATATGCAGTGACTTATGTTGTTTTTAATTCTTCAAAGGTTACGAGTTCCTCTTTATTCAAATTTTGCTTAAATTTATTTTACATTAATTTATATCTTGGCGATATAATTAAAATTGATACTACACTTTATTACCTTTTAATTGCCAATATGAATCTAGTAACTTAACCTACCACTATTCATTATTGTAGATGGCGCTACCTCAAGCCCAGTTTGCTAGATTATCAGTTTGGGGTTGAGCCAACCTCATCCTTTCTTTAAATTAAACTTAATATTATATTTTCCTAATCACTAATGACGCTGGTATATTCATAATATCGCGCGCGATATACCAGCCTTCACTTTACCATTACATCATCTATGTAAATGCTCGACTATACATATATGGTCTAATGGTAAAGTGGATGTATGCGACCACCTTTTCTACGGCGGCGCTTCACTCTCTGGCTCATAATGTGGCAAGATTGTTAGTGGCCTCCTGCTCCAATATTCCACTACAGAGGTGTGCTTCTTTCCCTTCTCTATCTCAGTTCCTTCTACTTCAGGCATGAACAATTGAATCCCTAAAATGAAAAGAAAAACCTCACAGGCTTACTCCCTGTTACCTTCTACTCCAGCTTAGTGGTCTCGCTGGAGGTGGTCCTGATATCTTTAGCGTGGTATACACCCAGAAGTTTACCCTCCCCATCTACTAGTTCATATGCCACTTGACCGACTCGCCGGAGGACCTTGGCAGGCACAAATTTCCTATCCAACTTCGCCGAGTAGTTTTGAATGGCATTACTCTGGGCGAAATTCCGCACATAGACTTTATCTCCTGCAGCAATCACACGGCTCGCTGACCGCAGGTTATACCGTTGAGCTGATTGTCCATGTGCTTGGCGTAAATGTGCGAGTACAATTTCTCTAGCCAACTTTAGTCGGTCACCTTTGGCTTGCACCGTGAAGGTTGCCAAACTTTGATTTCCCAATAGTCGAAGCAGCTCGTACTGAGAGCCATGTTGGATCGTGTGTTGCCCAAACACTAGATAAGACGGTGAGTATTCCGTGGAGGAGTGTAACGTATTACGCAAAGCACTGCCTATCTGATTCAGATGTTCATCCCATGTCCGCTGATCCTCCTTAACGTATGCACGGATAGCGGCCAGTACTGACCTATTCACGCGTTCTGATGCATTAGCTTGCGGGGAATAAACTGGAGTAAACAAGTGCTTGATTCCGAGCTTGGCTAAACAATTCTCAAAGAGATGCGACTTGAATTGCCTGCCATTGTCAGTGTGTATAATTTCCGGCACAGAATATACCGAGAATACTTCTTTCTCTAGATAATCCACCACCCTACTAGCAGTGGCATCACGTAGAGGCTTTAACAGCACGAACTTAGAGTAATGGTCTAGGACAATAAAAATGAAGGTATTCCCATTCTTTGACCTGGGATATGGGCCTAAAAAGTCTAAGTACAATTTTTGAAATGGCCTGTCATACTCCCTGTACTCTCCCATTTTTGGCCTCAATATGGTGTTAGTGGCCTTGGTTAGTTTGCACATTTCACATTTGCGCACATATTCCTTGGTGTTTTCGACCAGTGTTGGCCAATAGAAATGCCTACGAATTAGTTCCAGCATCTTCCCTGTTCCCATATGTGCTGCTGTTGGTGGTTCGTGAGCCTGTGCTAGGACCTTGGGGATTAGGCCGTAGGGAATCCATAGCTTCCAACCCGGAATATCGGTCTTCAGATCTTGATCTTTCACTGGCTGGTAGAACAACAGCTTGCCATCCGTGACCCGGACATTCTCTGGCATAGGGTTCATGTTCGCCAGGGTGTCCATTAATTGCAAATAGTCAGGACTGGTGAACTCTGGTGACTGCAAGTCCACTGCTGATGACATTTCAACTGGATCCAAAGCAGCCACCTCATCCGAGTGTACGCGGGACAAGGCGTCTGGAACTACGTTTCGTGCCCCCTTACGGTACTCTATACGGAACTTAAAGCCCTGGAGTTTAAGGCTCCAACGTGCTAATCGCCCAGAGAGTTCGGTTTGCTTCATTAGCCATTGCAGGCTGGCATGGTCTGTTATCAACACAAACTCATATCCTTCTACATATGCTCGAAATTTCTTAATACTGAGAACAGCAGCTAAGCATTCGAGCTCGGTGACACTGTAGTTCTTTTGTGCACCATTCAGCTTATGTGAAAAGAAAGAGATTGGATGTTCTTCATCTTCATCATCCTTCTGAAAGAGGACACCGCCTACTCCTGTTTTTGACGCATCTACTTGAATATAGAACGTACGTGCATAATCAGGGTGCACTAGTACTGGTGCTTCAGACAGAAGGGATTTTAGCTGGTCAAAAGATTCCTGAGCCGGTTCACTCCACTTGATACTTCCTTTGGATTTTAGAAGGTCAGTGAGCGGGGACGCGATAGATGAATAGTTTGGAATGAATTTCCGGTACCATCCACTCATTCCAAGGAATTGTCGGATGTGTTTGACTGTTTTGGGGATTGGGAAATTTTGGACAGCCGTGACCTTATCCGGGTCCACTTTAATGCTCCCATCCTCGATAATATGTCCCAGATATTTTAGCCGTTTTAAAAGGAATTTAGATTTCTCCATGTTGATAGTGAGCCCTGCCTCGCTCAGCTGTCTCGCCACCAGTCCCAGTAATTGGACATGTTCATCAAATGTGGGGGACGTAACTAGGAGGTCATCTAAATAGACGAACACACGGTCATGTAGCTCATGCGGAATCACTTTATGCATGAGCCGACACATTGTTTGCGCAGCATTGCATAACCCGAAAGGCATTACCGTGAATTGGTAAAGAGGTCTACCGGGAACAGTAAACGCTGTCTTGGCCCTGGCTGATTGGTTTAACGGAATCTGCCAAAATGCATCTTTGAGATCGAGGCTAGAGATGAATTTTGTCTTGTCTAAACGACTAAGGAGTCCGTCTATTATGGGTAACGGATACGCGTCTTTCAATGTTACTGCGTTTAGCTTTCTAGCGTCTAGGCATAACCGTGTTTTGCCATTACTTTTACGCACTATTGCCATTGGTGAACTCCATGGACTGCAAGATTCTTCGATTACACCCAGCTTGAGCATCCGCTCAATTTCCGCGTCCATATCTTTCTGTACGGCTGGGGAAATGGCATAGTACCGCTGTTTTACGGGCTTCGCATCACCGGTATCAATATCATGTTCTACAAAACGGGTCCGCCCTAGGCCCAACCGCTCTGATGAGGGAAACTTGGCCTTGACCTTATCTAGAAGGTCTTGCTGTTCTCTAGATAGGATGTGTTGGTTTTGAGTGGGAGGCTCGATGGTCAGAGTTGGCTCTTTGTTTTGGGCCTTCAAACTTATCTCGGATACTGAAATTTGGAGGTTGAATGCTTTCCAAAAATCTGTGCCCAGGTATAATTCTTGTGTCAACGACGGGGCGATGTACAAGCAAACCGTCTTCGTTAGTCCGTTGAAACTGACAGGGAGATACACGTAGCCTAAGATTTGTTCCGCTGTGCCACTGGCGGTTTGTACCTGTGATCTGTATGGATGGTATACTAGCCCCTGGTCCAACAAAAATCTCTCGCTCGCTTTTCCTAGCACACTGATATTCGCCCCTGAGTCTAATAATCCAAGGAAGTTTCTTCCATTTACCGTAATTCTAGCGTACGGCCGATTGTCTGGCCCTGATTGGATAACTGTCGAAATAATGTGATTGCGCCTTTTCCTGCGCTCGTAGAAATAACTTATCATTCGAACCAAGTGTCTGTTATCCGTTTGACAAAGGGTTGAATGAAGAGTTTCCTCAGATGTTGGTTTTGTTAACGTGGATGCCGGACGTACAACTCCGGATCGGTGTTGCTCGCGGCCTCCTCCGTTGCCCCATGTGGTAAGCGACTCGGTTCTCCTGGGCCGAGATGAGACCTCCGAGCATACCTCACCTCGGACCTCCAGTTTTCCGCTTGTCTACACCGAGTACAATCGGGCTTTAGGACATTCTTGGCACCACAACCAAAACAGAATATCCCTGTGACTCTCTTTCTACAATCCGTGAAGGAATGTGACTTATCCCCACAGTTCCAACAGCTGAAATTTCTGTTACTGGAAGCTGTGGGACTGGGGTCTCTTGGGCGATTCACCGTGGTCTGCTCGGACCGTTGCCGGAGATGCTGGTTTATGGCACACACCTGTTGGTAATACCCGCAGTCCTCTTCCCGACTCATGGGTTCCACCTGCTCATCCTCCGATTCTGGTAAGTATTGACTTTCCAGTTCACTAACGCGAGGTGGGCGTTGATCAAATTTGACGTGTGGCCTTGGTCGGTAGCTTTCCGTCCCGTGTGACGAATTCCCGAACTGACCTGATAACGTTAGACCGGCCTCAGGAACGTGCCCAAACCTTCTCCACATCGCTTCTAGGGAACCGCATTTACGGATGAATGCAGGCAGATTATCAAACTGCTGCTCGTCATGTAAAGCCATTTGTAATCCTGGCCTCATATTGCGCCTTAGGATTAGGTATAGTGTGGCGTCAGTCACTGGTTTGTTAGACATTGTTGCAATCTTTTGAATTGCTTGATAAAATTCCTGAATGGTTTCCTTCGGATGCCGCTGCCTTCGGTTGTTTAGCAACCGCCTAATGTCATCATCGGTGGTGCTTGTAGTAAACCTGACAGCCATCACCTGCTTCAGCTCGTTCCACTTTATGTTTGGGTTTCGGTTTACTGAACTCCAAAACCAATCTAATGCCTCGTCCTCTAGGCATAAGTCCAAAACTCTTACCAAGTGGTCAACTGGTACAACCGACATTGAGGCATGCCATTCCATTCGAGCTAAGAAACGCTGGATGGTCAGATCGCTGTGGAGACCTTGGAATCTCACCTTCCAGGTTTTCACTTCTTGTCTCAACTTCGTGTTGTTCCACCTTGGTGCCTGAGGAAGCTGAGTGGAGTTGAAAGGTGTCTGTTGGGGTAAGGTTGTATTTGGAACTATTGGAGGTGGGTCATTTCTCATATCCAACCGACCGAAATCTGACTCGAAATCCTCAAACGGGTCTTCTCCGATATCTTGGATCTTCAAGACTGGTGTTTTGACCTGTGGTATGCCGTTACTGGGACCAGGTTCTCCTAGATCAGCACTAGTTGGTACTACCACCTTGGGCTCCTGCTCATTTACCGGCATAGACAGCCCCTCCAATTCACCTTGGGCTTGACCAAACGTCATTTTACCTCTTTTCACCAAGGCTATTATCCTGCCGCTTTCTGCGATCGCTTCCTTCAAACTCTCAGACATCTTGACAAATTTCGGGGATTTGCTTACTCGGTTGGCCCTGCCCTGTATGTGTACTAGCTTGGCCATTGCCCCAGGCAACCAATCGCCAACTTTTACCTTATTTTTCAGATTCTGTACCATGTCTTGGCACAGCTCTATGATCATTTTGGTACATGTCTCTATTTCGCGCTGTGGTTGTTTTTGCGCAGCTACATGTGCCTTTCTTGGCGCTAAGAAAGAGTCATCGCGCTCTTCTTCTAGTTTGCGGACCAACGCCTCCTTCAGGGTTTGGGTAACGTCCTGGTCTGCCTTGTCTACCAGGTCGCGCACCTCAAACTCTATCCGCAGTTCCTCCTCACTAAGCATGTCTATATTGAACTCCATGTTCACGGTTTCTATTAACTAATCTAACTTGGCTAACACAATAAAAATTAAACTCACAACTGACAACAAAACTACAAAAAGAACAAACTTAAAACAACTATTGAAATTCAGTACTCTTAAAATTTACATACAACCACAGTATCGTTCGACCTCATTCGCCATGGGAATGATCTAACTTAATCACTATTAGGGTCAAACAAGGAAAGGGAAAGGAATTTGAATTAATTTGGAATGGAATACCAAACGACAACCCAGATCAGCAATGGCATTCGTAACTTCGATCATATCGCAAGTGATTCTCATTGCCTTGGTGAAGTCATCTCGTATCCCACTAATTTACCTAGTTGATTGAAACAATCCTCTTGCCCTCTTATCTCACAGTCATCATTCTAAATCCCCTTGGATGAGTATGACTGTGTGAGTGGCAGGCCGAATCGTTCACTCAAATAGGAACAACAACACGCCCGTTGCTGTTGTGAATTTCCATAACTTTGTGATACTAACTCGACTGGTTTATGGCCAACTTGTATTCGATGCACATCCACTTGCAGACTCCTAAGTATGACCAACCAATCACGTTGTACCCTGGATGCAACTAACCTAACAATGAGAGGACTGGCGACCCCATCCCGAGGGATGATATTTAAAATTTTAACAACAGAAGTGAATAAAACGCGACTCTTAAATATAAAGTTATAGATTGGAAATTCCATTTTTATCTAATTTAAAATATGACAAAACTTAACCTGTGGTAAATTCTAGCCACAAGCCAAATTGTTGCCACTAAACAGGGGATGGTTAGGGGTTCAACTTTACAATTCCAGCTGGGATGCGGAATGATGTGTCAATTTACCTGAGAATGAGCAGCCCTTTATACCACCCAAGATCGTCGCTTGGCAGGAAAGAGATATGCTCATTACTTCAGGGATCGCACCATTCACCCTTGCCAGTAACGACTTGCGAAGTTGATTGTTGTACTACGAGGCAATGAAAACCTTACAACTTATTGCAAAAGTAGAAACCGATGCATATCTCAGTTCTTTGACAATTCTAAACACACTTCTAAATTCCAAGTGCTACCACAAATGTCGATTTATCCCCCGGAGTGCGGGTTGGGACTTGCCACAGATAAATCATCCATTCGGGGATCCAGCATTGCAACTTAACAGTTTATAATTCTTACCAGTACATGTATGACCCAACGATGCATCCGGTCAGGCATGCCTTTCGGCATGACCGCAGCCATACTCATACCGGTTGGAATTTTATATTTGAATTGATAGGAACTGTACCCCTTGCATCAGTACTTACCTAAGAGAAACGTTGAGCATATACAAGGCTACGCTTAAATATCTAAATAGTTTTGGAATTTGTGAGGAAATCCTCAATTTTCTCGAAATTTTTGAAAGTTGTGGTAATTTATACCAATTATTTGGGCCAATTTGTGGTCTATGTTGAACACGATTTTGAATAAATAATGCCTACATAATAAATCACTTATATCGGACCTGATGTAATTTAATTTGGCCCTATTCCATTTGGGCGCCATTTGTAACGGGTAAGCCGCTATTATTTATAGGGCAAACCCAATTACATTTAATTGCCTCTACCCTATTACGCCCCCCATGAGGCGGCATTAACCCGCTAGCTCAGCGGAAAAGGTTAATTTGGCCGTGGGGATAGGGAGGCTAGGGTAGCGGCCTAGATTACCGCCTGCGGTTAAAATAAACTTATTACGGGGATTGGGTGGGAACACCGGACCCCTGAACAGTTAATTAGGCTAGCAGCCCATTTAGGGAAGTAGGCCAAACGCTACTGTGGTTGTATTGTCTGACTTTCTAGCCAGACATTTTATAATAACACATTTTTATCCACTTACCTTGCCGGTTGATCTCAATCTCTCTCCCAAAATGTAATTACTTGTGTTTACCACACAAATACATACACACAATACAAAACAAAAGAAGTTATAAAATAAATTTTTTTTTATGTATTTCCTTGCTACCTTAACAACTTCAAACCACGTCACAGGTGTAAAAACAACTTAGTATAACGCTAATACACTAATACCAAATAAAAACTGATCTTACATTCACAATCAAAAATTACTTAATTAATTTACGAAATATATGTATACACAAACACGAATGCACATATGCAATCATCATACAAAATGTTGCCACTTGAAATTGACGGAATGCCCAAAAAAAAAAAAAAATTGTTTTTACACATCGACTACTATACACTATTATAATGGGTAAAATCACATTCACCAAAAAAAATACAAAATACTACACTACCAAAAAAAAAACTTTATCAAAACAAAAAAAACTTATCCTTAAATTGGACCTGAACGCCGGTCTGTCCAAAAACTCACTACCCGCCACACACCATGCATAAAAACAATTTTTCGAAAATTTTGTGAATTCATCACAAAATGCCATGGTGGTGTATGGAAAACGTGCCATGAATTTTGCTTATTCTTGGCCACGCGAAAAATTTGAAACAAAAAAAAAAAATGCTGAGGAAAGACAAATTAATAAGTGCAATTTCCCTCGGTCAATACATAGTTCACCTATGTCATTTACCTAAAAAAACTAACATTTATTGCAAACAAAATGATCAAATTACATTTAAGTGTATTATCGTTCAACCACAATATGAATTTGTATTCATACCGTAATTTGATCGCCATAACACAGAAATGTTGAAGTTTAACATGACGGAGAATTTTATATTTGGAATGTTAATATTTTTGGAGAGGTTAATCTCAAAGCGGTCATGTTAATGAGTAATGCTAAAATATAGAATGTTGGGATAGGTTAGTAACGGAATTAGGTGGAATTCCGTTACAATGGTAAGGGGTATGTCACTTCTGATTTGACAGAAAGTTAGTTTTATTCTTCCGCTTAACGAAAATGGTTGTGTATTCACTTGAAAAACACTGGGAAATATTGAAACATTACTTCGAAAATCATTGACAAAAAATTCATATTTTCGGAGGAGGCGCATTTCCATCTTGGCGGATGTAAACAAGCAGAATTGTCGCATTTGGGGCACGGAGAAACTGCACGTGATCGTAGAGAAGCCGATGCATCCTCAACGAGTGACTGTTTGGTGTGGATTTTGGTCCGGTGACATCATTGGGCCATTTTTCTTTGAAAATGTGCATGGAGTCGAAGTTACTGTCAATGATGAGCGCTACCGCGCCATGATAAACGGATTTTTTGTTCCCGGTACTTGAAAAGGAGGACATATGCAACATTTGTTTTGCGCACTGGCTTCGAAGATCGAATTATCAGCCGAAATGCTGATGTGATTTGTCCGCCTCGGAGCTGTGGTTTGACGTCGTTGGACTATTATCTTTGGAGTGCTGTCAAAGATAAGTGTTTCGCCGATAAACCAGCAACGATTGGCGCTCTCAAGAACAATATTCGCATTGCCATTGAAAACATAATGCCGCATACCATCGAAAATGTGCTAAAAAGTTGAACCGACCGTATGGGGTACGTCAAGGCCAGCCGAGGTAGTCATATGAATGAAATAGTACTCCATAATTAATCGGAATGATTGTTCTTTACAATAAAAAAATAAAGTTGATAAAATATTGAGAACTTTTTGTTTTATTGCATTTTTAAAAAAAAAAATTATTTGGCCCACCCTCTATATTAATTTCTTTTCTGTCAAATAATTCCAATGTAACAAATCTAAATTTTGATACCTTCAGATATCCGTTGATATACAAAACACATTAAATTCATCTTCCACCCCTGTTAACTCAATTAAATTTTCCAATCAAATTTTTATTTCAAAATTATTATTTTGTAAAATAGTAGTTTATTTATTTGTTTCTACATCTTTCCAGTGGTGTTTAGTACTTTAGTTAGCAAAATCCCAAACTGTATTTCAAGTGAAAATTTTCGCAATAAAGGTATGCGAAAAATCACAAAGTAAGTGAAAAATACGAAACAACTTTTAAATTGGATTTATTAAAAGATATCTGCTGATTTTTCCGGAAGCCACCCCCAACTAATTTTTATCAAAATCACTCTAACGGAAAAAATTACAAACAAATTAACCCGGAACTCGGAAACTTGCTCAATTTGTATAATAATCATTCGATTCGTTTCCGACGAAACCCTTAATCCAAACATAAATACAAACATCCAATTATAGGGCGTTTAAAAATAGAAAATTCAACATTATATCTAATAACATACATTGCTTAAGTGATTTTCAACATCTTGTATTTTTACAACATAACTTATATTGAATAAAATGGTAATCTTAACCCCTCTTCGTACACATAAAAATATAAACAACCCTACCGTTACACCAACTTGTCCTTTTTTTTACTCATATAAGACATACCTACAAGTAGTCATTGTGGAGGCAGCAGAAATGTTGTTTGGATTTTGTGTCCTCAAATTTATTTTTATAATTTGTGTTTTAATTTTTCTTCGTGATTGTTGGGACGAAATGAAAAATGATATTAATTGAATTTCCGGTCTCGTTGAAAAACTGAACAAATGCTTCGAGGTGGATATTACGAATTTGTTTTGAAATCAACCCTTGCAAATTAATGTTTTTTTACATTTTCCTATTTATGATGGAAATGAATAAAGCTGGACAATATTATAAAATTCATATTTTTCCAATCGCGATCACAATAGTTGCTTTGTGAAGCGTGTAATCCATACCAACAAAATATCTAAATATTGCTCTTATATGTTTATTAAATCTACAGTTGTTGCTATTATTATGCGCCCCAACCTATCGTTATGTAATAATCTTTTAATATTTCTCCTTAATATTATTGTGTGTACGTGAGAATCACGAAAATTAGTTTTATATTTTTTAATTATTTTGCAGTTTGCCGATTCACATCCACGTGGCATCGAAGAGCTGTGGGGTACCCTTTGCCAATTTTGGCCTAACAACTTAAAAGTTATTCTACGATATTTGGTCATAATGTCAGGAATGGCACCGAACGAATTATTGCCGTACGCAAAGCGTGTTGCCTTATATCTAGTGCGTTCGTGTCACGAACGTTTTATGGACGAGTTAATGGCTGAATTGCAAACGGTCGAAACACTAAATTGTCATATTGAACGGACTGAAACGCCGCCATTTTATCGATTGACCAGTATGCGTAAAGCATCAAGTCATTCGGATGGTGGGCCCGCAACAGGTGCTAATGACTCCCGTATCCAAGACTTGAGTGTTGAAAAAGGAACAATACACACAAAGAGACATAGTGGAGAAGACCCCATTAAAAATGGGTAAGTAAAAAGCAGTTTTAATATAAATTTATGAATATCATTTTACAATACTGTGTATGAGTACATTGCATTGCATGCGTACAAATGTATAAATTTTGAGTAGTTCGAGAGCAAGTAAAACATTTTTGTATGCGTATGTTGTTGGTAAATAAGGAGAAATTGCAAATTTACCAAAACGTCGTGTGCTATTTTTTGTACATGCTTCTAGTTCAATGTTACAAGTGAGAAATTGATTTTATTTTATTATTATTATTATTTGTTTTCTCGTCTGTTCCTGAAATTTCTGGATGATATATTGCGTTAAATTCAATTTGAGTTTTATAATTCGATTTTATTGTGTGGCAACTTAAAATTTACATTGATTTTTTATTATGGATGCAAATGGTTTGGATACTTTTGAATTCCTGATTTAATTATTGTAGTTAGTTATTGTTATGTTACTAATGTTGCATTGTGTTGCATGCAACATAAAACTTATATGTGTGTTTTGATATTTTTAGGACATGTAAATCTGATAGTGGACTAAGATCGTTCTCCACAAACTATAGGCCACCTCGTGGAAGCGACAAAATTCGTGCTGCATCCGGTCCATCAATATTGCCACGCCCAGAAGATATAACCAACGATTCAGACGTACGTTAAATGCAGTGATTTCCCAGATCCTTTTAATAATAAAATATTTGTTTTTCAGTTGCGCCAAGAAGAATCCTTTGAGTTACGTCCTGATCCTCCATTGGCACCAAATCCATTGCCAATGCCCGAGTACGGAGGCTATTTTGCTCCCCTTACCGAATTTCTGCCAGATTCGAATTACCCAATCAGTGGTTTTCATCGTTGTAATGTCGCTGTGATGTTACTGACAGATATAGTTGTAGATGGCATTCAAGATATGGATTGGACACTACATATTCCAACTATGTTGCATATAACCTTCCTAGGACTTGATCATACTCGGCCATTAGTACGTGACCACTGTAAACAGCTATTAATTAATATTTTAATTGTCTTAGCTTCACATCATGATCACTTAACCGTGTCACGTGTACTCTTAAATAGCTATACAAGTGGTTTGCAACTAGGAGTAACCGTACCCACGTTATCTGTTATCCAACATAATTTTACCGAACCTGACCCAGAATTTGATAGTTATTTGTATGCTTCACCAATCAATCCAATTGGAAATTTACAACAAATCGCAGGAATTGCTACTGGAGCTATAGGGCAACATACACCAACAACTAATTCAGGGACGAACATAGTCCAAACTTCAAATTCAGATCCAACCACTGTCACAACTGAAATGACTAAAGATGAAAGCCTACCATCGCAACCAGGCCCCGCAATGCGCACGTCGCATGTTATTAAAGGAATGATACAATTTTTATGCCACTTTAATACCCAACAACCACTTTGGAACTATGAAGATATAACAGCAAAAGTTTGGTCAATTAAATCCGCCGAACAATTATCTAATTTACTACGGCATATGGTTAAAATATTTTCTGATTCATATCCACAAGCGCGAATTTCGGAACGCTGGGCCGAAATAGCATTACAACTTGGACTAAGTTGTTCATCTCGTCACTATGCAGGTCGCAGCCTACAAGCGTTCCGTGCCTTAAGCGTACCCATTACGACTAGAATGTTATCTGATATTTTATCCCGGTTAATTGAAACAGTTGCGGAACAAGGTGAAGATATGCAAGGATATGTAACCGAATTACTTTTGACACTAGAAGCTGCTGTTGATAGTTTAGATTCCGATTTCCGTCCGTTAGATGTGATGAAAGACATTTTTAAGAGTACGCCAAATCTAAATAACAAGGATGGTGTCAACTTAACTCAAGGTGGTAAAAAATCTCCTTCTGGTGCGGCTGGGTCACCACAAGTTCCTAGTCATATGGTTACACCGTTCGGAGGCCATACGAGAAGTACAAGTTATTCGGTTAGCTATGGAACACGAAAATTAACGAACTCACCAATTGATAAACAAGTTGAGCTACGTAATAGACAAGCGGGCATCGAAAGTGAGAAAATGAAATTTGGTTCGTCTTTATCAAGATCACGTAGTGCTCAAAGTTTAAAGTTGCTCGATAGCGGAAATCAAGATGATAAAATGACTATATTGGCACAACTGTTTTGGTTGGCTGTCTCTTTGCTCGAAAGCGATTATGAGTATGAATTTTTACTCGCTCTAAGATTGTTGACTCGCGTGCTTCATCGTCTTCCACTCGATCGTCCCGATGCCCGGGATAAAGTTGAGAAATTACAACAACAATTGAAGTGGACTGGATATCCGGGTGTTCATTCGCTCCTTTTAAAGGGATGTACATATCCAACAACATATGAAGCCACAATAACTTTGTTATCGCAATTTGCACTGCTTTTAAATCTACCGGTGTGTGATCCAACTCAAAGCTGTGCTTTTCCAATGAATGTAATGGCCTTACTTCCATATATGCTGTTACACTATGAAGACGCAAATGAAGTTTGTATTCGTTCTGCAGAGAACATTGATCAAGTCTCGTCGGAATTGGGTGCAAAATTGGAAAATTTAGGAACCGTTATGACGCTTTATAGTCGAAAGACGTTCTGTAAGGATTCGTTCCAGTGGACCAAATGTGTTGTAAAATATTTGCACGACACGTACGCTCACATGGGGCTGCATATGTTGGCGTTTTTGGTAGAAGTTTTGGAAAAGGGGTGGCCCCAGGTTCAATTGCAAGTGCTAAGTGTAATTCATTGTCTTTTACATTATATTGATTTGACATCACCGCAAGCACAACCAATTAGCGCTGATCTACTAAAAGTCATAGCAAAACATTTAGATGTCAGTTGAATTTAAATCTTGTCTAATTAAATAAATTTGAAAAATTATTTTTTTCCACAGGGCCCGCACTGGAAAGAAGCTCTAAAAATTCTTAAATTCATTGTGGCAAAAAGTTCAAGTTTACAAATCGTACCTCAGCCACAAGGTCCACCTGATGTTACGTTATTTAAAAATTTCCACGGCAGTTACAGTGACTCAGAGCTATCATGCAAAAAGGAGCTCGCCGGTCGTACTATGGACTTTTCATTCGACGTTTCACAAATCTCATTAATTGGCCGCCGCATATTACTCAAGCCGGATCAAGAATTTTACAATATCGGGGGAAGCCAGTCGAAGCCAATCAATCAAAATCAATCGCAATCGAGCGGTGGTGGACATTTTGTTGGTACACCAAATTCACCACGTCGCAGCGCAAGTTTATCACCAGCTGATACTGCTCCGATGAGTGGTTGGAAACGACCATGGATGTCACAGGGACGAGTACGCGAGGGACTTGTGAATTTATTGTCGACATGTGGCCAACGGGTTGGATTACCTAAAAGTCCCTCGGTAAGTAATATTGACAAGTCCACGCGTATTTTCATTTGGATGTTTTTGAACAAAATCTAATATATTTAATTAGGCCGATTGCATGGTATTCAATGAAAAATAGAATAGAAAATTGTATAAATATTATTATGTTACTAAAATTAGTTGTTGTTGCGATGGTTTGTAAATACATATTGTTGCAGTGACTTATAAAGCAAATATTTACCGGCCATTGTCACATATCGTATATTTGATTTACATTTTATTCTCTGTTTTAATTTTTTTTATATAAATATAAAAGGATGATTACATTAGCTCAATTTGCTCCAAGGTAATATTCAATATACTATAATTATATTTGTTGACATTTTATGTTATTATGATGACACAGAACACATTCACATTATCAACTAGTAAAGTAGCGCACAATTATCGCGCTATGTCAGCTCATTTTATTGATCACAAACAAACTGGGCAATGGTACTTGAAAAGAGAGTTCGAAAATTTAATGAACAATTAGACTGACAAAATTTAATTGCATGTAAAGTTGGTATTCCAAAATTCGATATTTGTGAATTTATGTATGTAATCGTTTATTTCTCCAACGTTTTAATATTCATCGTTTATTTTAACTAACGTTTTTATTTTCTACACGCTACACTGTTTATCTTTGACATCAAAATTCCTAAATTCGATTTTCTCAAATTGAAACCTACAGAGCATTTAACGGAGCTACATAGACTTATATTACTAACAATTGAGCATGCTTTATAAGTACCATTATCTAAAAAAAATGTTTTCAGTGTTATTTGTTACGCCTATAATTTTTCATTCGATTAATGAATTACCCATATGCTATAGTTTTTTTTGCTTATCCTTAGGGTTGCCAAACGTACATTTAATACGTGCATGTATTTTTTATAATCGAATTTATAATGTAGCCACTTCAAATAAATTCAGAAAATTGTTGGTTTTCAGATAATCGTTGCATTGATTTGGTCCTGGATCATTCCAAACTGGTTGGCCCTGGCCAATGCAGTATAATAAGTTAAAGAGTTTTTAAAAAATAATTGAATTAACTGAAAAATTTACTTAAAATTAACTTTTACCGGACAATTGATACCAGCCCACTGACCCCTAACTGAAAACAGAGAATAGTTTCGAATAAAATTTAATAAGGCCTCACTAAAATTAGTAAGAATCTCAGTGTCCTGAATACGCCCAGTGATTTACATTTAAAGCATGTTCTTCAATTTAATATCTAAACAACACATGTTATTCTTTGGAACGAAATAAATTTAGTTTTCGAAAACAGTGTTAAGGCGAAATTACTAAGATTGTAGCAGACCAATACAAATAATATTTGATCGCCAAGCTAATGTAGAGGATTGGGGACTATAGACTAATGGAGTATAAAAGCTTTTGCGGTAACTCAGATGAAAAAGCCGGATCATTAAAAAATACAGTTCGTTACTCTTAAAGTAATTAAAATAATTAAAATAAAAAAATCAATTCGAAAATCATTCGTTAGTTTTAAGGGTAACACCTGTTTGTACCATTTCATTTTATTTTATAACTAAATAAATTAATTCTGAAGAAGTTTCGATGGCCACTAACTGCGACGTAAATGGTGCAACATGGTACAACAAGTAAAAATTGAGTGCCACTTATGCTCTTACTAACTGGCTCTACCTCAGCCTTTATGTGCTAACCAATTTGTAAAGATGGTAAAGAATACAATAATTTGGTAAAATTGTTTTGTAATATAAAAAATCTCTTCTGTCTGAGTCCGTGCTGTTTATCCATGATTAAGAAACTGTTTGTATAAAAGTAAGTTCTTTATTATTGACATGGTTCACGAGTAAATCACAATTACAAGTGAGAGCTCGATAAGTAAATGTCAATTTCCACTCGATGAGATAAACGTATTTTTACACATTTTATTTGGTAACCCTACTTACGAAAGTGTGTTAATCTAAATATTGGTTCTCATCTGAATGCATTGTAAATATTCGCAAATATGATTTTGACGCTTTCCGAGCTCAGTCGGTTATAAAAAAATTAATAAAATTATTTGACTAGAGATTTTTAGACTACGGCAGAATAAAATTTCCAAATAATGCCAGCAAAATTCAAAAGTGCAAAACAAACCAACGGTGCAATAAGTTGCACTATTAAAAAGACTTATACAATTCTGGAAAGATGAACGGATTAATCGTTTAAAACATTTTTTCTGTATCAAAAATGAAACCAAAATTATAAAATAAGGATGTTTCCTATTGCAAATCATACTACGGCCATTTATTACCAAAGTTTTGACATACAATTCAAATGTTTGCTTTCAAAATATAAACAAGTTGCTGTGTTTATTGCAGGGTTGAAAATTTCCCTAAACAATTTCGGGAAATTTTTGGTTTCATTTTGTAAATGCAAAAAAGTTGTGACTACTTTTGATTGCAAATCACTTTGTAATTTTTTTATATATGTGTATAAAAATGTATATACCGATATGGAATTATTTTGAATGTGTACGATCAACGAAATCGATTGCAAAGCACTATCAGATGAGAACGCATAGTAAATGAAGGCAAAAGTCGTGTTTTATTATAGCCGTGTTTTTTTATTAGCGCTCGATAGCTATATCCGGAGCACGCAATTTTCTATGTCTAAATTTATATTCAGCGCGCTGTTTTTGCATATAATTAATTTATTTAATTCTAAACTAAGATTTTTATTCAACTTTTTAGTAAAAAATCGATAAAAAATATCTTGCTCTACCTATTTATAGGGAGCCGCTATTAGGAGCGCTATCCATTTCAAAGGGAAATTTTAAATTTCCTTTGTTTTGTACAATCCTTAAACCATTAGAACAATAAAAATTTAAAACGCGGCAAGATGATTTATTTTTTATAACTTCATGCCAAAATAAATGTTAATTGGTATATTTCAGGTCGTTAAATGCTTGTTTGATGGATGAATTTATTTTTTCATTTTTATGGTATAGCGACACCAGTGAATAAATAGCTACAGTTTCAGTAGAAATTTCCCTTCGGCGCCGGATAGTGCTCCAATATTAGCCGAGTTTTAATGCTCCGGATACAGCTATCGGGCACTAATAGAAAAAACACGGCAATTAAAACACGGCTTATTCGAGCACTATCCGGCGCCGAAGTGAAATTTCTACTGAAACTGCAGCTATTATTCATTGGTGTCGCTTTTATACACATTTTTTTCCACTGATGATAATCAACAGGTCGAAATATTTGAAATTAATTTATTAATAAAATTATAAATTTCACTATAAAAAGCTAGCTTGATTCATCGTAAGATTAATAAAAAGACAAATTACGCAAATTGTGTAATATATGTTATTTGTTTTACTAAACACAATTTCGTATGTTTTTCTCGAAATCATAAAACAAAACAAAAAATTGACATTACGTCCAAATTTGAAAAGAGAATGGTTTGCTTTGGTTTAAGGGTTGTACAAAACAAACGAAATTTAAAATTTCCCTTTGAAATAGATAGCGCTCCCGATAGCGGCTCCCGATAAATAGTTAGAGCAAGATATTTTTTTTCTATTGATTTTTAACTAAAAAGTGGAATGAAATTCTTAGTTGAGAGTTAAATTAATTAATTATGTGCAAAAATAGCGCGCTAAATATAAGTTTTCACATAGAAAATTGGGTGCTAAGGATACATCTATCGAGCGCTAATAAAAAAACACGGCTAAACATTAAGTTACGTAGAGTGTTACTATGTATTCCGAAACGAAAGTTATTTTCATTTATTATGTACTACGACGAGTATCTCAATCGTAATTCCTCGGTTTCTGAAATATTGTGTCATACATTTTCGGTATTGACGATTGGAGCCGTGATTTTAGACAATTTTATTTGCGTGGAATATCAAGTTTTAAGATTTTCTATACCATTTTGTTAGTAGTTTCGTGAGCGCTGCAGAACAGTTTTTTGCAGGTTTCACACCTATATTTTATTCTGATTCCCATTCTCCTTTGAATATTAATTGTCAAAAAATATTTTTATTATTTAGATTGCGATCCTATTTGTGACTTATTTTGTGGAAACTTGTTTGAAACTCTAAAATAAGCTTTTGCTTGAGTATACTAAAGTGAAACTTATTTGACTTATTTAGATGAGGAGATCTAGGGGAAGATTCCCAAAAATATGAAACAACTCTACCACAAGTCTATCCGGGAGAAGATTTACTGTAGACTTTATTTTAAATCGGTCTCCACAAAATAAGTCATGAAATGGATTGGTCTCAATATCTTCTTGCAAAGTGTTTTTGAGTGTCTAACGCGTCGAAGTACGCCAAGGTTTCTAATCAGAAAGAAATGTTGAGAGATAGCGTAAAACATTGTTTTTTGTTTTTTCATTGCCGTTATTTTGTTTTTAAGTTTATTTTTACGGTTTTAAATATTAGTTTATCTTTTGCATTGCAATTCGATGTTTCTCGGATTGTTATGAATTTTTATAACTTCCCCGTACTTAGTAAAGGAATGAAAAATATGTAATTTCATTCATAGAATTATAACAAATTTATTGTAAAATTTGAGGTATTTGAGATATGCAGTGTTACATTCCTGATTAATAGACTTGGATACTTATTTAAATTATTGTTCAAGATAATACTGAAAGAAAGGTATTCCACAGTAAAATGAAAATTATTCCAAATACTACTCGTAAGTAGTACGCGCAGTATTCCGAAATCATTATTTGTATTTGGGTATTAAGCCATAATTTACACAAAAGCAAGGACAAACATTTTAGACGTTTAGGACAATTAATTGGCAAATATTTATGATTTTTAGCAAGTTGAAAACTTAGGACGATCCAATTATTACATATCATTTTACTTAGGTATTAGGGTTTTCAGATTTATGCCTGTTATTCAGAATTAATTTGTTTGCTCTTTCAACTCCAGGGGGTCAAGTCGCGTTCCGTGAAAATATGAAAATAAATTTTTTTTTCATTGGCAATCGAGTAGAACTAAAACTAGAATTTAAAGTAGAATTTAAAACTTCGTGCGAATAATTCAAACTACTAGATTTCGAATGAAAAAAGCTTTTCATTTTCATTATTTCACGGAACGCGACTTGACCCCCAGGTTAGCTTTTCAGACTTCATAATAAAAAAAAACACTTAAAGATTGCTTTATATTTACCAAGGACTAGTTTGTAGTGGTGTCAATTAATTCGTTGTTGGGAATATTATTTCAGTAAATATGTACATTATATTTTAGATCATCAATTTATTTTGCTAAAGTATGTGTAATTAGAAATATTTTATTTTCTAATAAAATGTTATTTCAGCTTAAAACTCATTTATTATGGATACACATTGTTTGGTTATTCAGAAGACGGAAATGTTAAATTAAGGTTTAGTTTAGATAGCTGGGAATTGGGATGATGATTGCTTGACTGGCCATCTAAGACTTTAACGTCTTATATTAATTGTTGTTTTTCCTTACCCTTTAGTTTTGATTAAATTTAGAGAAATTCATACATACGTCAAGGAAGAATTGTATATATAGACATTATTAATTAATTTTAAGTTAGATTAGGTTAGGAAAATTACAACTTCTAAATTTTAAAGTTTATTACAAACGTAGAGTGCCAGTTATTGCAGATTAAGTAGATTACAATTTTATTCTCATTGAGTTACTATGTGTCTGTAACCGGGTCGATTCTGTCCCATCTGATTAACTTATCCAGTCCTTCGGCTTAGCTTGACGACAACCGGGAGATCCTGTGTAAAAACTTGGTCAATCAATTAATCTATTAAAAATCAATTATTTAACCAATATTTATTTGAATAATAAAACTTAAAGAAACGCCAAGCAAGAAACTATTTACCTTGTTAAAGTTAGCCGAAAGTGAAAACATCGATAATGCAGATTGTATATCGACTACTTCAGCCGAAAGTTACATTTTCTTATATTAAATTGAAATAGCCCAGCCGAAAGTAACTGACCTACAATATTAGCCGAAAATATATAACTATTCATTACAAATAAATAAAATTAAAATAACGAATTTAATTTAGCAGTTTTTCTTGTGCATATAATATTTACGTGTATGTAATCTATATGGGCAAACTTCAAAGATCTGTAAAAGATTAACGTTTAAAGTGTTATGTCTGGAAAAGGCCTCGTTTAAATCAGTTCGTCGATGGTTATCGCTGTAAAATTTTCCAGGTCAAGTTTCATTTGGGAGTTCTGGTAAATTGGGGGGAGTGAAATATACGTACAAATTTCAAAAATTTGTACAAACTTAACGTTTAAAGTGTTATGTCTGAAAAGGTCTCGTTTAAATCAGTTCGTCGATGGTTATCGCTGAAAAATTTTCTAGGTCAAGTTTCATGTTGAGAGCGTTCTAATTTCGTTTTTGGTTCGAATTTCGATTTGGATTCAGCTAGCTTTAGATTAGATGACCTGAAGTTTGGTAAAGAACGAGTGGAGCCCACAATTTTTTAATGGGGCATTTCAATAGACCATAATGAGCCTAAAATTATTTGTATGTCAATTGTTCTTATTTTTCGTTGTAATTTCGGTTTTGATGACTTGAGATGACCTGAGGTTTGGCCAAGAACGAGTGGAGCACAAATTTTTTCAATGGGATATTTGATTATGTCATAATGAAGTGTTTTGCGTTCTAATTTCGGTGTTGGTTCGATTTTCGATCTGGATTCTGCAGCTTTAGAATAGTTGTACTGAAGTTTAGTCAAGAACGAGTGGGGTCCAAAACTTTTTAATGGGATATTTGATTATGCCATAATGAGCCTAAAATTATTTGTATTTTTACGACATTGATCTTGTTTTGCGTTCTAATTTCGTTTTTGGTCCGATTTTCGATTTACGTTCTGCTAGCTTTGGAGTGATAAAGCCTTATGCCTTTGCTAGAATGACCAGAATAAAAAATTTAAATAGGGCATTAAATTACCCTAAAATTAACCTTTAATTTTCTAATTGTTTTTAAATCATTTTTTAAGATGGGTTCTGCTAACTTTTTCTAAAGCCAGCAAAACCCATCGTTTTAGTTGGAAGGGGTGGAGCCGTAATTTTTTTAATAGAGCATTTAATTAGCCTATAAATATTCATACTATCTTGTAATGTTCTGCTGTATGGGTTCTGCTAGCATAAGGGACGAGAAGTACATCACAATTTTGAAGTATTTAAGTACAAACGATAAAAGGGATTTCGAGAAATTTGATATAGAGTTTATTAGATATATTTTAACAAGAAATTATATTTATGAAAATATAAAATCTTTTTTTCTACCAATTTAACGACTATGCTATTAAATTATTAATTTGCCAAATATTTATTCAATATCAAAATTTTGAAAATTACGTACAATAACATTAAACTTTAAAATTTTATTCGAATATATAATGTATGTACATTTTTCAAATGTTCTTTATAAATCTGAACTAATTAATAATTTTAATAACTTATCAATAATTTTCATCCCCTCCCCCTCCCCCCAATTTTCTCGAACTCCCAACATGAAACTTGGCCTGGAAAATCATCTAGCGATAACCATCGACAAACTGATTCAAACGAGACCTTTTCCGGACAAAACACTTTGAACGTTAAGTTTCTACAAATGTGCACGTGTATTTCACTCTCCTCAATTTTCCCGAACTCCCAACATGAAACTTGACCTGGTAAATTTTCCAGCGATAACCATCGACGAAACGATTCAAACGAGACCTTTTCCAGACATAACACTTTGAACGATAAGTTTCTACAAATTTTTGAAATTTCCACGTTTATTTCACTCCACTCAATTTTCCCGAACTCCCAACATGAAACTTGACCTGGAAAATTTTCCAGCTATGACCATCGACAAACTGATTTAAACGAGGCCTTTTTCAGACATAACACTTTATACGTTAAGATACTAAAATTTTTTGAAAAAATCCACGTTTATTTTACTCTCCTCAATTTTCCCAAACTCCCAATAAGAAACTTGACCTGGAAAATTGTCCAGCAATAACCATCGACGAACAGATTCAAACGAGACCTTTTCCAGACATAACACTATGAACGTTAAGTTTCTTCAAAATTTTGATATTTGCACGTTTATTTCACTCCCCTCAATTTTCCCAAACTCCCAATATGAAACTTGACCTGGAAAATTTTCCAGCGATGGCCATCGACAAACTGATTTAAACTAGGCCTTTTCTAGACATAACACTTGAAACGTTAAGTTTTTACAAATTTTCGAAATTTGTACGTGTATTTCAATCCCCCAATATTCTCGAACTCCCAACATGAAACTTGGCCTGGAAAATCTTCAAGCGATAACCATAGATGAACCGATTCAAACGAGACCTTTTCCAGACATAACACTTTGAATGATAAGTTTCTTCAAATTTTTGAAATTTCCAAGTCAATTTCACTCCCTTCAATTTTCCCAAACTCCCAATATGAAACTTGACCTGGACAATTTTCCAGCGATGACCATCGACAAACTGATTTAAACGAGGCCTTTTCCAGACATAACACTTTAAACGTTAAGTTTTTACAAATTTTCGAAATTTGTACGTGTATTCCACTCCACCAATTTTCTCGAACTCCCAACATGAAACTTGACCTGGAAAATGTTCCAGCGATAACCATAGATGAACCGATTCAAACGAGACCTTTTCCAGGCATAACACTTTAAACGTTAAGTTTCTGCAAATGTGCACGTTTATTTCACTCTCCTCAATTTTCCCAAACTCCTAACATGAAACTTGACTTGGAAAATTTTCCAGCGATGACCATCGACAAACTGATTTAAACGAGGTCTTTTCCAGACATAACACTAAACGTTAAGTTTTTACAAATTTTCGAAATTTGTACGTGTATTTCACTCCCCCAATTTTCTCGAACTCCCAACATGAAACTTGACCTGGAAAATCTTCAAGCGATAACCATAGATAAACCGATTCAAACGAGACCTTTTCCAGACATAACACTTTGAACGTTAAGTTTCTTCAAATTTTTGAAATTTCCACGTTTATTTCACTCCCCTCAATTTCCCCAAACTCCCAATATGAAACTTGACCTGGAAAATTTTCCAGCAATAACCATCGACAATCCGATTCAAACGAGACCGTTTCCAGACATAACACTTTAAACGTTAAGTTTCTTCAAATTATTGAAATGTGCAAGTGTATTTAACTTTCCTCAATTTTCCTAAACTCCCAACATGAAACTTGACTTGGAAAATGTTCCAGCGATGACCATCGACAAACTGATTTAAACTAGGCCTTTTCCAGACATAACAATTTGAACGTTAAATTTTTACAAATTTTCGAAATTTGTACGTGTATTTCACTCCACCAATTTTCTCGAACTCCCAACATGAAGCTTGGCCTAGAAAATCTTCAAGCGATAACCATCGACGAACAGATTAAAACGAGACCTTTTCCAGACATAACACTTTGAACGATAAGCTACTACAAATTTTTGAAATTTCCACGTTTATTTCACTCCCCTCAGTTTTCCCAAACTCCCAACATGAAACTTGACCTGGAAAATTTTCCAGCGATAACCATCGACAAACAGATTTAAACGAGACCTTTTCTAGACATAACACTTTGAACGTTAAGTTTCTTCAAATTTTTGAAATTTGCACGTTTATTTCACTCCCCTCAATTTTCCCAAACTCCCAATATGAAACTTGACCTGGAAAATTTTCCAGCGATAACCATCGACAATCCGATTCAAACGAGACCTTTTCCAGACATGACACTTTATATGTTAAGTTACTACAAATTTTTGAAATTTCCACGTTTATTTCACTCCTCTCAATTTTCCTAAACTCCCAATATGAAACTTGACCTGGAAAATTTTCCAGCGATAACCATAGATGAACCGATTCAAACGAGACTTTTTCCAGACTTAACACTTTAAACGTTAAGTTTCTACAAATGTGCACGTTTATTTCACTCTCCTCAATTTTCCTGAACTCCCAACATGAAACTTGACCTGGAAAATTTTCAAGCGATAACCATCGACGAACAGATTCAAACGAGACCTTTTCCAGACATAACACTTTGAACGTTAAGTTTCTTCAAATTTTTGAAATTTGCACGTATATTTCACTCCCCTCAATTTTCCCAAACTCCCAACATGAAACTTGGCCTGAAAAATTTTCCAGCGATAACCATAGATGAACCGATTCAAACGAGACTTTTTCCAGACATAACACTTTAAACGTTAAGTTTCTACAAATTTTCGAAATTGGTACGTGTATTTCACTCCCCCAATTTTCCCAAACTCCCAACATGAAACTTGACCTGGAAAATTTTCCAGCGATAACCATCGACGAACAGATTCAAACGAGACCTTTTCCAGACATAACACTTTGAACGTTAAGTTTCTTCAAATTTTTGAATTTTCCACGTTTATTTCACTCCCCTCAATTTTCCCAAACTCCCAATATGAAACTTGACTTGGAAAATTTTCCAGTGATGGCCATCGACAAACTGATTTAAACTAGGCCTTTTCCAGACATAACACTTTGAACGTTAAGTTTTTACAAATTTTCGAAATTTGTACGTGTATTTCACTCCACAAATTTTCTCGAACTCCCAACATGAAACTTGGCCTAGAAAATCTTCAAGCGATAACCATAGATGAATCGATTCAAACGAGACCTTTTCCAGACATAACACTTTGAACGTTAGCTACTACAAATTTTTGAAATTTCCACGTTTATTTCACTCCCCTCAGTTTTCCCGAACTCCCAACATGAAACTTGACCTGGAAAATCTTCCAGCGATAACCATAGATGATCCTATTCAAACGAGACTTTTTCCAGATATAACACTTTAAACGTTAAGTTTCTAAAAATGTGCACGTTTATTTCACTCTCCTCAATTTTCCTGAACTCCCAACATGAAACTTGACTTGGAAAATTTTCCAGCGATAACCATAGATGAACCGATTCAAACGAGACTTTTTCCAGACATAACACTTTGAACGTTAAGTTTTTATAAATTTTCGAAATTTGTACGTGTATTTCACTCCACCAATTTTCTCGAACTCCCAACATGAAACTTGGCCTAGAAAATCTTCAAGCGATAACCATAGATGAACAGATTCAAACGAGGCCTTACCCAGATATAACACTTTGAACGTTAGTTACTACAAATTTTTGAAATTTTCACGTTTATTTCACTCCTCTCAATTTTCCTGAACTCCCAACATGAAACTTGACCTGGAAAATTTTCCAGCGATAACCATAGATGAACAGATTCAAACGAGACCTTTTCCAGACATAACACTTTGAACGTTAAGTTTCTTCAAATTTTTGAAATTTCCACGTTTATTTCACTCCCCTCAATTTTCCCAAACTCCCAATATGAAACTTGACCTGGAAAATTTTCCAGCGATAACCATCGACAATCCGATTCAAACGAGACCTTTTCGTAGCATAACACTTTATACGTTAAGTTACTACAAATTTTCGAAATTTCCACGTTTATTTCACTCCTCTCAATTTTCCCGAACTCCCAACATGAAACTTGACCTGGAAAATTTTCCAGCGATAACCATCGACGAACAGATTCAAACGAGAACTTTTCCAGACATAACACTTTGAACGTTAAGTTTCTTGAAATTTTTGAAATTTCCACGTTTATTTCACTCCCCTCAATTTTCCCAAACTTCCAATATGAAACTTGACCTGGAAAATTTTCCAGCGATGACCATCGACAAACTGATTTAAACGAGACCATTCCCATACATAACACTTTAAACGTTAAGTTTTTACAAATTTTCGAAATTTGTACGTGTATTCCACTCCACCAATTTTCTCGAACTCCCAACATGAAACTTGACCTGGAAAATGTTCCAGCGATAACCATAGATGAACCGATTCAAACGAGACCTTTTCCAGACATAACACTTTAAACGTGAAGTTTCTAAAAATGTGCACGTTTATTTCACTCTCCCCAATTTTCCCAAACTCCCAACATGAAACTTGACTTGGAAAATTTTCCAGCGATGACCATCGACAAACTGATTTAAACGAGGTATTTTCCAGACATAACACTTTAAACGTTAAGTTTTTACAAATTTTCGAAATTTGTACGTTTATTTCACTCCACAAGTTTTCTCGAACTCCCAACATGAAACTTGGCCTAGAAAATCTTCAAGCGATAACCATAGATGAACCGATTCAAACGAGACCTTTTCCAGACATAACACTTTGAACGATAAGCTACTACAAATTTTTGAAAATTCCGCGTTTATTTCACTCCCCTCAGTTTTCCCAAACTCCCAACATGAAACTTAACCTGGAAAACTTTCCAGCAATAACCATCGACAATCCGATTCAAACGAGACCTTTTCCAGACATAACACTTTATATGTTAAGTTACTACAAATTTTTGAAATTTCCACGTTTATTTCACTCCTCCTCAATTTTCCCGAACTCCCAACATGAAACTTGACTTGGAAAATTTTCCAGCGATGACCATCGACAAACTGATTTAAACGAGGCCTTTTCCTTTTATTTCACTCCTCTCAATTTTCCCGAACTCCCAACATGAAACTTGACCTGGAAAATTGTCCAGCGATAACCATCGACGAACAGATTCAAACGAGAACTTTTCCAGACATAACACTTTGAACGTTAAGTTTCTTCAAATTTTTGAAATTTCCACGTTTATTTCACTCCCCTCAATTTTCCCAAACTCCCAATATGAAACTTGACCTGGAAAATTTTCCAGCGATGACCATCGACAAACTGATTTAAACGAGACCATTCCCAGACATAACACTTTAAACGTTAAGTTTTTACAAATTTTCGAAATTTGTACGTGTATTCCACTTCACCAATTTTCTCGAACTCCCAACATGAAACTTGACCTGGAAAATGTTCCAGCGATAACCATAGATGAACCGATTCAAACGAGACCTTTTCCAGACATAACACTTTAAACGTGAAGTTTCTAAAAATGTGCACGTTTATTTCACTCTCCTCAATTTTCCCAAACTCCCAACATGAAACTTGACTTGGAAAATTTTCCAGCGATGACCATCGACAAACTGATTTAAACGAGGTCTTTTCCAGACATAACACTTTAAACGTTAAGTTTTTACAAATTTTCGAAATTTGTACGTGTATTTCACTCCACAAATTTTCTCGAACTCCCAACATGAAACTTGACCTGGAAAATCTTCAAGCAATAACCATTGATGAACGATTCAAACGAGACCTTTTCCAGACATAACACTTTGAACGTTAAGTTTCTTGAAATTTTTGAAATTTCCACGTTTATTTCACTCTCCTCAATTTTCCCAAATTCCCAATATGAAACTTGACCTGGAAAATTTTCCAGCGATGACCATCGACAAACTGATTTAAACGAGGCCTTTTCCAGACATAACACTTTGATCGTTAAGTTTTTACAAATTTTCGAAATTTGTACGTGTATTTCACTCCACAAATTTTCTCGAACTCCCAACATGAAACTTGGCCTAGAAAATCTTCAAGCGATAACCATAGATGAACCGATTCAAACGAGACCTTTTCCAGACATAACACTTTGAACGATAAGCTACTACAAATTTTTGAAAATACCGCGTTTATTTCACTCCCCTCAGTTTTCCCAATCTCCCAACATGAAACTTGACCTGGAAAACTTTCCAGCAATAACCATCGACAATCCGATTCAAACGAGACCTTTTCCAGACATAACACTTTATATGTTAAGTTACTACAAATTTTTGAAATTTCCACGTTTATTTCACTCCTCTCAATTTTCCTAAACTCCCAATATGAAACTTGACCTGGAAAATTTTCCAGCGATAACCATAGATGAACCGATTCAAACGAGACTTTTTCCAGACATAACACTTTAAACGTTAAGTTTCTACAAATGTGCAGGTTTATTTCACTCCTCTCAATTTTCCTGAACTCCCAACATGAAACTTGACCTGGAAAATTTTCCAGCGATAACCATCGACGAACAGATTCAAACGAGACCTTTTCCAGACATAACACTTTGAACGTTAAGTTTCTTGAAATTTTTGAAATTTCCACGTTTATTTCACTCCTCTCAATTTTCCCAAACTCCCAATATGAAACTTGACCTGGAAAATTTTCCAGCAATAACCATCGACGACCAGATTCAAACGAGACCGTTTCCAGACATAACACTTTATACGTTAAGTTTCTTCAAATTTTTGAAATGTGCAAGTGTATTTCACTCTCCTTAATTTTCCTAAACTCCCAACATGAAACTTGACTTGGAAAATTTTCCAGCGATGACCATCGACAAACTGATCTAAACGAGGCCTTTTCCAGACATAACACTTTGAACGTTAAGTTTTTACAAATTTTCGAAATTTGTACGTGTATTTCACTCCACAAATTTTCTCGAACTCCCAACATGAAACTAGGCCTAGAAAATCTTCAAGCGATAACCATAGATGAACCGATTCAAACGAGACCTTTTCCAGACATAACACTTTGAACGATAAGCTACTACAAATTTTTGAAATTTCCACGTTTATTTCACTCCCCTCAGTTTTCCCAAACTCCCAACATGAAACTTGACCTGGAAAACTTTCCAGCAATAACCATCGACAATCCGATTCAAACGAGACCTTTTCCAGACATAACACTTTATATGTTAAGTTACTACAAATTTTTGAAATTTGTACGTTTATTTCACTCCCCTCAATTTTCCTAAACTCCCAATATGAAACTTGACCTGGAAAATTTTCCAGCGATAACCATAGATGAACCGATTCAAACGAGACCTTTTCCAGACATAACACTTTATACGTTAAGTTTCTACAAATTTTCGAAATTTACTTGTATTTCACTCCTCTCAATTTTCCCGAACTCCCAACATGAAACTTGACCTGGAAAATTTTCCAGCGATAACCATCGATAAACCGATTGAAATGAGATTTTTCCAGACATAACACTTTGAACGTTAAGTTTCTACAAACTTTTGAAATTTGCACGTGTATTTTACTTCTCTCAATTTTCCCGAACTCCCAACATGAAACTTGACCTGGAAAATTTTCCAGTAATAACCATCGACAAACAGATTCAAACGAGACCTTTTCCAGACATAACACTTTGAACGTTAAGTTTGTTGAAATTTTTGAAATTTGCACGTTTATTTCACTCCCCTCAATTTTCCCAAACTCCCAACATGAAACTTGGCCTGAAAAATTTTCCAGCGATAACCATAGATGAACCGATTATAACGAGACTTTTTCCAGACATAACACTTTAAACGTTAAGTTTCTTCAAATTTTCGAAATTTGTACGTGTATTTCACTTCCCCAATTTTCCCAAACTCCCAACATGAAACTTGACCTGGAAAATTGTCCAGCGATAACCATCGACGAACAGATTCAAATGAGACCTTTTCCAGACATAAAACTTTGAACGTTAAGTTTCTTCAAATTTTTGATATTTGCACGTTTATTTCACTCCCCTCAATTTTCCCAAACTCCCAATATGAAACTTGACCTGGAAAATTTTCCAGCGATGACCATCGACAAACTGATTTAAACTAGGCCTTTTCCAGACATAACAATTTAAACGTTAAGTTTTTACAAATTTTCGAAGTATGTACGTGTATTTCACTCCCCCAATTTTCCCGAACTCCCAATATGAAACTTGACCTGGAAAATTTTCTAGCGATAACCATCGACGAACAGATTGAAACGAGACCTTTTCCAGACATAACACTTTGAACGTTAAGTTTCTTCAAATTTTTGATATTTGTACGTTTATTTCACTCCCCTCAATTTTCCCAAACTCCCAACATGAAACTTGACCTGGAAAATTTTCCAGCGATATCCATCGACAAACTGATTTAAACTACACCTTTTCCAGACATAACACCTTAAACGTTAAGTATTAACAAATTTTCGAAATTTGTACGTCTATTTCATTCCCCCAATTTTCTCGAACTCCCAACATGAAACTTGGCCTGGAAAATCTTCAAGCGATAACCATAGATGAACCGATTCAAACGAGACCTTTTCCAGACATAACACTTTGAACGTTAAGTTTCTTGAAATTTTTGAAATTTCCACGTTTATTTCACTTCCCTCAATTTTCCCAAACTCCCAACATGAAACTTGACCTGGAAAATTTTTCAGCAATAACCATCGACAATCCGATTCAAACGAGACCGTTTCCAGACATAACACTTTATATGTTAAGTTTCTTCAAATTTTTGAAATGTGCAAGTGTATTTAACTTTCCTCAATTTTCCTAAACTCCCAACATGAAACTTGACTTGGAAAATGTTCCAGCGATGACCATCGACAAACTGATTTAAACTAGTCCTTTTCCAGACATAACAATTTGAACGTTAAGTTTTTACAAATTTTCGAAATTTGTACGTGTATTTCACTCCACCAATTTTCTCGAACTCCCAACATGAAGCTTGGCATAGAAAATCTTCAAGCGATAACCATCGACGAACAGATTAAAACGAGACCTTTTCCAGACATAACACTTTGAACGATAAGCTACTACAAATTTTTGAAATTTCCACGTTTATTTCACTCCCCTCAGTTTTCCCAAACTCCCAACATGAAACTTGACCTGGAAAATTTTCCAGCGATAACCATCGACAAACAGATTTAAACGAGACCTTTTCTAGACATAACACTTTGAACGTTAAGTTTCTTCAAATTTTTGAAATTTGCACGTTTATTTCACTCCCCTCAATTTTCCCAAACTCCCAATATGAAACTTGACCTGGAAAATTTTCCAGCGATAACCATCGACAATCCGATTCAAACGAGACCTTTTCCAGACATGACACTTTATATGTTAAGTTACTACAAATTTTTGAAATTTCCACGTTTATTTCACTCCTCTCAATTTTCCTAAACTCCCAATATGAAACTTGACCTGGAAAATTTTCCAGCGATAACCATAGATGAACCGATTCAAACGAGACTTTTTCCAGACTTAACACTTTAAACGTTAAGTTTCTACAAATGTGCACGTTTATTTCACTCTCCTCAATTTTCCTGAACTCCCAACATGAAACTTGACCTGGAAAATTTTCAAGCGATAACCATCGACGAACAGATTCAAACGAGACCTTTTCCAGACATAACACTTTGAACGTTAAGTTTCTTCAAATTTTTGAAATTTGCACGTATATTTCACTCCCCTCAATTTTCCCAAACTCCCAACATGAAACTTGGCCTGAAAAATTTTCCAGCGATAACCATAGATGAACCGATTCAAACGAGACTTTTTCCAGACATAACACTTTAAACGTTAAGTTTCTACAAATTTTCGAAATTGGTACGTGTATTTCACTCCCCCAATTTTCCCAAACTCCCAACATGAAACTTGACCTGGAAAATTGTCCAGCGATAACCATCGACGAACAGATTCAAACGAGACCTTTTCCAGACATAACACTTTGAACGTTAAGTTTCTTCAAATTTTTGAATTTTCCACGTTTATTTCACTCCCCTCAATTTTCCCAAACTCCCAATATGAAACTTGACCTGGAAAATTTTCCAGTGATGGCCATCGACAAACTGATTTAAACTAGGCCTTTTCCAGACATAACACTTTGAACGTTAAGTTTTTACAAATTTTCGAAATTTGTACGTGTATTTCACTCCACAAATTTTCTCGAACTCCCAACATGAAACTTGGCCTAGAAAATCTTCAAGCGATAACCATAGATGAATCGATTCAAACGAGACCTTTTCCAGACATAACACTTTGAACGTTAGCTACTACAAATTTTTGAAATTTCCACGTTTATTTCACTCCCCTCAGTTTTCCCGAACTCCCAACATGAAACTTGACCTGGAAAATCTTCCAGCGATAACCATAGATGATCCTATTCAAACGAGACTTTTTCCAGATATAACACTTTAAACGTTAAGTTTCTAAAAATGTGCACGTTTATTTCACTCTCCTCAATTTTCCTGAACTCCCAACATGAAACTTGACTTGGAAAATTTTCCAGCGATAACCATAGATGAACCGATTCAAACGAGACTTTTTCCAGACATAACACTTTGAACGTTAAGTTTTTATAAATTTTCGAAATTTGTACGTGTATTTCACTCCACCAATTTTCTCGAACTCCCAACATGAAACTTGGCCTAGAAAATCTTCAAGCGATAACCATAGATGAACAGATTCAAACGAGGCCTTACCCAGATATAACACTTTGAACGTTAGTTACTACAAATTTTTGAAATTTTCACGTTTATTTCACTCCTCTCAATTTTCCTGAACTCCCAACATGAAACTTGACCTGGAAAATTTTCCAGCGATAACCATAGATGAACAGATTCAAACGAGACCTTTTCCAGACATAACACTTTGAACGTTAAGTTTCTTCAAATTTTTGAAATTTCCACGTTTATTTCACTCCCCTCAATTTTCCCAAACTCCCAATACGAAACTTGACCTGGAAAATTTTCCAGCGATAACCATCGACAATCCGATTCAAACGAGACCTTTTCGTAGCATAACACTTTATACGTTAAGTTACTACAAATTTTCGAAATTTCCACGTTTATTTCACTCCTCTCAATTTTCCCGAACTCCCAACATGAAACTTGACCTGGAAAATTTTCCAGCGATAACCATCGACGAACAGATTCAAACGAGAACTTTTCCAGACATAACACTTTGAACGTTAAGTTTCTTGAAATTTTTGAAATTTCCACGTTTATTTCACTCCCCTCAATTTTCCCAAACTTCCAATATGAAACTTGACCTGGAAAATTTTCCAGCGATGACCATCGACAAACTGATTTAAACGAGACCATTCCCATACATAACACTTTAAACGTTAAGTTTTTACAAATTTTCGAAATTTGTACGTGTATTCCACTCCACCAATTTTCTCGAACTCCCAACATGAAACTTGACCTGGAAAATGTTCCAGCGATAACCATAGATGAACCGATTCAAACGAGACCTTTTCCAGACATAACACTTTAAACGTGAAGTTTCTAAAAATGTGCACGTTTATTTCACTCTCCCCAATTTTCCCAAACTCCCAACATGAAACTTGACTTGGAAAATTTTCCAGCGATGACCATCGACAAACTGATTTAAACGAGGTATTTTCCAGACATAACACTTTAAACGTTAAGTTTTTACAAATTTTCGAAATTTGTACGTTTATTTCACTCCACAAGTTTTCTCGAACTCCCAACATGAAACTTGGCCTAGAAAATCTTCAAGCGATAACCATAGATGAACCGATTCAAACGAGACCTTTTCCAGACATAACACTTTGAACGATAAGCTACTACAAATTTTTGAAAATTCCGCGTTTATTTCACTCCCCTCAGTTTTCCCAAACTCCCAACATGAAACTTAACCTGGAAAACTTTCCAGCAATAACCATCGACAATCCGATTCAAACGAGACCTTTTCCAGACATAACACTTTATATGTTAAGTTACTACAAATTTTTGAAATTTCCACGTTTATTTCACTCCTCCTCAATTTTCCCGAACTCCCAACATGAAACTTGACTTGGAAAATTTTCCAGCGATGACCATCGACAAACTGATTTAAACGAGGCCTTTTCCTTTTATTTCACTCCTCTCAATTTTCCCGAACTCCCAACATGAAACTTGACCTGGAAAATTGTCCAGCGATAACCATCGACGAACAGATTCAAACGAGAACTTTTCCAGACATAACACTTTGAACGTTAAGTTTCTTCAAATTTTTGAAATTTCCACGTTTATTTCACTCCCCTCAATTTTCCCAAACTCCCAATATGAAACTTGACCTGGAAAATTTTCCAGCGATGACCATCGACAAACTGATTTAAACGAGACCATTCCCAGACATAACACTTTAAACGTTAAGTTTTTACAAATTTTCGAAATTTGTACGTGTATTCCACTTCACCAATTTTCTCGAACTCCCAACATGAAACTTGACCTGGAAAATCTTCAAGCGATAACCATAGATGAACCGATTCAAACGAGACCTTTTCCAGACATAACACTTTGATCGTTAAGTTTTTACAAATTTTCGAAATTTGTACGTGTATTTCACTCCACAAATTTTCTCGAACTCCCAACATGAAACTTGGCCTAGAAAATCTTCAAGCGATAACCATAGATGAACCGATTCAAACGAGACCTTTTCCAGACATAACACTTTGAACGATAAGCTACTACAAATTTTTGAAAATACCGCGTTTATTTCACTCCCCTCAGTTTTCCCAATCTCCCAACATGAAACTTGACCTGGAAAACTTTCCAGCAATAACCATCGACAATCCGATTCAAACGAGACCTTTTCCAGACATAACACTTTATATGTTAAGTTACTACAAATTTTTGAAATTTCCACGTTTATTTCACTCCTCTCAATTTTCCTAAACTCCCAATATGAAACTTGACCTGGAAAATTTTCCAGCGATAACCATAGATGAACCGATTCAAACGAGACTTTTTCCAGACATAACACTTTAAACGTTAAGTTTCTACAAATGTGCAGGTTTATTTCACTCCTCTCAATTTTCCTGAACTCCCAACATGAAACTTGACCTGGAAAATTTTCCAGCGATAACCATCGACGAACAGATTCAAACGAGACCTTTTCCAGACATAACACTTTGAACGTTAAGTTTCTTGAAATTTTTGAAATTTCCACGTTTATTTCACTCCTCTCAATTTTCCCAAACTCCCAATATGAAACTTGACCTGGAAAATTTTCCAGCAATAACCATCGACGACCAGATTCAAACGAGACCGTTTCCAGACATAACACTTTATACGTTAAGTTTCTTCAAATTTTTGAAATGTGCAAGTGTATTTCACTCTCCTTAATTTTCCTAAACTCCCAACATGAAACTTGACTTGGAAAATTTTCCAGCGATGACCATCGACAAACTGATCTAAACGAGGCCTTTTCCAGACATAACACTTTGAACGTTAAGTTTTTACAAATTTTCGAAATTTGTACGTGTATTTCACTCCACAAATTTTCTCGAACTCCCAACATGAAACTAGGCCTAGAAAATCTTCAAGCGATAACCATAGATGAACCGATTCAAACGAGACCTTTTCCAGACATAACACTTTGAACGATAAGCTACTACAAATTTTTGAAATTTCCACGTTTATTTCACTCCCCTCAGTTTTCCCAAACTCCCAACATGAAACTTGACCTGGAAAACTTTCCAGCAATAACCATCGACAATCCGATTCAAACGAGACCTTTTCCAGACATAACACTTTATATGTTAAGTTACTACAAATTTTTGAAATTTGTACGTTTATTTCACTCCCCTCAATTTTCCTAAACTCCCAATATGAAACTTGACCTGGAAAATTTTCCAGCGATAACCATAGATGAACCGATTCAAACGAGACCTTTTCCAGACATAACACTTTATACGTTAAGTTTCTACAAATTTTCGAAATTTACTTGTATTTCACTCCTCTCAATTTTCCCGAACTCCCAACATGAAACTTGACCTGGAAAATTTTCCAGCGATAACCATCGATAAACCGATTGAAATGAGATTTTTCCAGACATAACACTTTGAACGTTAAGTTTCTACAAACTTTTGAAATTTGCACGTGTATTTTACTTCTCTCAATTTTCCCGAACTCCCAACATGAAACTTGACCTGGAAAATTTTCCAGTAATAACCATCGACAAACAGATTCAAACGAGACCTTTTCCAGACATAACACTTTGAACGTTAAGTTTGTTGAAATTTTTGAAATTTGCACGTTTATTTCACTCCCCTCAATTTTCCCAAACTCCCAACATGAAACTTGGCCTGAAAAATTTTCCAGCGATAACCATAGATGAACCGATTATAACGAGACTTTTTCCAGACATAACACTTTAAACGTTAAGTTTCTTCAAATTTTCGAAATTTGTACGTGTATTTCACTTCCCCAATTTTCCCAAACTCCCAACATGAAACTTGACCTGGAAAATTGTCCAGCGATAACCATCGACGAACAGATTCAAATGAGACCTTTTCCAGACATAAAACTTTGAACGTTAAGTTTCTTCAAATTTTTGATATTTGCACGTTTATTTCACTCCCCTCAATTTTCCCAAACTCCCAATATGAAACTTGACCTGGAAAATTTTCCAGCGATGACCATCGACAAACTGATTTAAACTAGGCCTTTTCCAGACATAACAATTTAAACGTTAAGTTTTTACAAATTTTCGAAGTATGTACGTGTATTTCACTCCCCCAATTTTCCCGAACTCCCAATATGAAACTTGACCTGGAAAATTTTCTAGCGATAACCATCGACGAACAGATTGAAACGAGACCTTTTCCAGACATAACACTTTGAACGTTAAGTTTCTTCAAATTTTTGATATTTGTACGTTTATTTCACTCCCCTCAATTTTCCCAAACTCCCAACATGAAACTTGACCTGGAAAATTTTCCAGCGATATCCATCGACAAACTGATTTAAACTACACCTTTTCCAGACATAACACCTTAAACGTTAAGTATTAACAAATTTTCGAAATTTGTACGTCTATTTCATTCCCCCAATTTTCTCGAACTCCCAACATGAAACTTGGCCTGGAAAATCTTCAAGCGATAACCATAGATGAACCGATTCAAACGAGACCTTTTCCAGACATAACACTTTGAACGTTAAGTTTTTACAAATTTTTGAAATTTCCACGTTTATTTCACTTCCCTCAATTTTCCCAAACTCCCAACATGAAACTTGACCTGGAAAATTTTTCAGCAATAACCATCGACAATCCGATTCAAACGAGACCGTTTCCAGACATAACACTTTATATGTTAAGTTTCTTCAAATTTTTGAAATGTGCACGTGTATTTCACTCCTCTCAATTTTCCCGACCTCCCAACATGAAACTTGACTTTTCCAGACATAACACTTTGAACGTTAAGTTTCTTCAAATTTTTGATATTTGCACGTTTATTTCACTCCCCTCAATTTTCCCAAACTCCCAATATGAAACTTGACCTGGAAAATTTTCCAGCGATAGGTTAAGTTTTTACAAATTTTCGAAATTTGTACGTGTATTTCACTCCCCCAATTTTCCCGAACTCCCAATATGAAACTTGACCTGGAAAATTTTCTAGCGACAACCATTTTTAAGTTTCTTCAAATTTTTGATATTTGTACGTTTATTTCACTCCCCTCAATTTTCCCAAACTCCCAATATGAAACTTGACCTGGAAAATTTTCCAGCGATGGCCATCGACAAACTGATTTAAACTAGACCTTTTCCAGACATAACACCTTAAACGTTAAGTATTAACAAATTTTCGAAATTTGTACGTCTATTTGATTCCCCCAATTTTCTCGAACTCCCAAAATGAAACTTGGCCTGGAAAATCTTCAAGCGATAACCATAGATGAACCGATTCAAACGAGACCTTTTCCAGACATAACACTTTGAACGTTAAGTTTCTTGAAATTTTTGAAATTTCCACGTTTATTTCACTCCCCTCAATTTTCCCAAACTCCCAATATGAAACTTGACCTGGAAAATTTTCCAGCAATAACCATCGACCATCCGATTCAAACGAGATCGTTTCCAGACATAACACTTTATATGTTAAGTTTCTTCAAATTTTTGAAATGTGCACGTCTATTTCACTCCTCTCAATTTTCCCGAACTCCCAACATGAAACTTGACTTGGAAAATTTTCCAGCGATGACCATCGACAAACTGATTTAAACGAGGCCTTTTCCAGACATAACACTTTGAACGTTAAGTTTTTACAAATTTTCGAAATTTGTACGTGTATTTCACTCCACAAATCTCCTCGAACTCCCAACATGAAACTTGGCCTAGAAAATCTTCAAGCGATAACCATAGATGAACAGATTCAAACGAGACCTTTTCCAGACATAACACTTTGAACGTTAAGTTTCTTCAAATTTTTGAAATTTCCACGTTTATTTCACTCCTCTCAATTTTCCCAAAGTCCCAATATGAAACTTGACCTGAAAAATTTTCCAGCAATAACCATCGACAATCCGATTCAAACGAGACCTTTTCGAGACATAACACTTTATACGTTAAGTTACTACAAATTTTTGAAATTTCCACGTTTTTTTCACTCCTCTCAATTTCCCGAACTTCCAACGTGAAACTTGACCTGGAAAATTTTCCAGCGATAACCATCGACGAACAGATTCAAACGAGACCTTTTCCAGACATAACACTTTGAACGTTAAGTTTCTACAAATGTGCACGTTTATTTCACTCTCCTCAATTTTCCCGAACTCCCAACATGAAACTTGACTTGGAAAATTTTCCAGCGATGATCAGCGACAAACTGATTTAAACGAGGCCTTTTCCAGACATAACACTTTGAACGTTAAATTTTTACAAATTTTCGAAATTTGTACGTGTATTTCACTCCCCCAATTTTCCCGAACTCCCAATATGAAACTTGACCTGGAAAACTTTCTAGCGACAACCATTTTTAAGTTTCTTCAAATTTTTGATATTTGTACGTTTATTTCACTCCCCTCAATTTTCCCAAACTCCCAATATGAAACTTGACCTGGAAAATTTTCCAGCGATGGCCATCGACAAACTGATTTAAACTAGACCTTTTCCAGACATAACACCTTAAACGTTAAGTATTAACAAATTTTCGAAATTTGTACGTCTATTTCATTCCCCCAATTTTCTCGAACTCCCAAAATGAAACTTGGCCTGGAAAATCTTCAAGCGATAACCATAGATGAACCGATTCAAACGAGACCTTTTCCAGACATAACACTTTGAACGTTAAGTTTCTTGAAATTTTTGAAATTTCCACGTTTATTTCACTCCCCTCAATTTTCCCATACTCCCAATATGAAACTTGACCTGGAAAATTTTCCAGCAATAACCATCGACAATCCGATTCAAACGAGACCGTTTCCAGACATAACACTTTATATGTTAAGTTTCTTCAAATTTTTGAAATGTGCACGTCTATTTCACTCCTCTCAATTTTCCCGAACTCCCAACATGAAACTTGACTTGGAAAATTTTCCAGCGATGACCATCGACAAACTGATTTAAACGAGGCCTTTTCCAGACATAACACTTTGAACGTTAAGTTTTTACAAATTTTCGAAATTTGTACGTGTATTTCACTCCACAAATCTCCTCGAACTCCCAACATGAAACTTGGCCTAGAAAATCTTCAAGCGATAACCATAGATGAACAGATTCAAACGAGACCTTTTCCAGACATAACACTTTGAACGTTAAGTTTCTTCAAATTTTTGAAATTTCCACGTTTATTTCACTCCTCTCAATTTTCCCAAAGTCCCAATATGAAACTTGACCTGAAAAATTTTCCAGCAATAACCATCGACAATCCGATTCAAACGAGACCTTTTCGAGACATAACACTTTATACGTTAAGTTACTACAAATTTTTGAAATTTCCACGTTTTTTTCACTCCTCTCAATTTCCCGAACTTCCAACGTGAAACTTGACCTGGAAAATTTTCCAGCGATAACCATCGACGAACAGATTCAAACGAGACCTTTTCCAGACATAACACTTTGAACGTTAAGTTTCTACAAATGTGCACGTTTATTTCACTCTCCTCAATTTTCCCGAACTCCCAACATGAAACTTGACTTGGAAAATTTTCCAGCGATGATCAGCGACAAACTGATTTAAACGAGGCCTTTTCCAGACATAACACTTTGAACGTTAAATTTTTACAAATTTTCGAAATTTGTACGTGTATTTCACTCCTCTCAATTTTCCCGAACTCCCAACATGAAACTTGACCTGGAAAATTGTCCAGCGATAACCATCGACGAACAGATTCAAACGAGACCTTTTCCAGACATAACACTTTGAACGTTAAGTTTCTTCAAATTTTTGAAATTTCCACGTTTATTTCACGCCCCTCAATTTTCCCAAACTCCCAATATGAAACTTGACCTGGAAAATTTTCCAGCAATAACCATCGACAATCCGATTCAAACGAGACCTTTTCCAGACATAACACTTTATACGTTAAGTTACTACAAATTTTTGAAATTTCCACGTTTATTTCACTCCTCTCAATTTTCCCAAACTCCCAATATGAAACTTGACCTGAAAAATCTTCCAGCGATAACCATAGATGAACCGATTCAAACGATACTTTTTCCAGACATAACACTTTAAACGTTAAGTTTCTACAAATGTGCACGTTTATTTCACTCTCCTCAATTTTCCCGAACTCCCAACATGAAACTTGACGTGGAAAATTTTCCAGCGATGATCAGCGACAAACTGATTTAAACGAGGCCTTTTCCAGACATAACACTTTAAACATTAAGTTTTTACAAATTTTCGAAATTTGTACGTGTATTTCACTCCCCTCAATTTTCTCGAACTCCCAACATGAAACTTGACCTGGAAAATGTTCCAGCGATAACCATAGATGAACCGATTCAAACGAGACCTTTTCCAGAAATAACACTTTAAACGTTAAGTTTCTACAAATGTGCACGTTTATTTCACTCTCCTCAATTTTCCCAAACTCCCAACATGAAACTTGACTTGGAAAATTTTCCAGCGATGACCATCGACAAACTGATTTAAACGAGACCTTTTCCAGACATAACACTTTAAACGTTAAGTTTTTACAAATTTTCGAAATTTGTACGTGTATTTCACTCCCCCAATTTTCTCGAACTCCTAACATGAAACTTGACCTGGAAAATCTTCAAGCGATAACCATAGATGAACCGATTCAAACGAGACCTTTTCCAGACATAACACTTTGAACGTTAAGTTTCTTCAAATTTTTGAAATTTCCACGTTTATTTCACTCCTCTCAATTTTCCCAAACTCCCAATATGAAACTTGACCTGGAAAATTTTCCAGCAATAACCATCGACAATCCGATTCAAACGAGACCTTTTTCAGACATAACACTTTATACGTTAAGTTACTACAAATTTTTGAAATTTCCACGTTTATTTCACTCCTCTCAATTTTCCTAAACTCCCAACATGAAACTTGACTTGGAAAATGTTCCAGCGATGACCATCGACGAACTGATTTAAACGAGGCCTTTTCCAGACATAACACTTTGAACGTTAAGTTTTTACAAATTTCCGAAATTTGTACGTGTATTTCACTCCATCAATTTTCTCGAACTCCCAACATGAAACTTGGCCTAAAAAATCTTTAAGCGATAACCATCGACGAACAAATTAAAACGAGACCTTTTCCAGACATAACACTTTGAACGATAAGCTACTACAAATTTTTGAAATTTCCACGTTTATTTCACTCCCCTCAGTTTTCCCAAACTTTCAACATGAAACTTGACCTAGAAAATTTTCCAGCGATAACCATCGACAAACAGATTCAAACGAGACATTTTCTAGACATAACACTTTGAACGTTAAGTTTCTTCAAATTTTTGAAATTTCCACGTTTATTTCACTCCCCTCAATTTTCCCAAACTCCCAATATGAAACTTGACCTGGAAAATTTTCCAGCAATAACCATCGACAATCCGATTCAAACGAGACCTTTTCCAGACATAACACTTTATACGTTAAGTTACTACAAATTTTTGAAATTTCCACGTTTATTTCACTCCTCTCAATTTTCCTAAACTCCCAATATGAAACTTGACCTGGAAAATTTTCCAGCGATAACCATAGATGAACCGATTCAAACGAGACTTTTTCCAGACATAACACTTTAAACGTTAAGTTTCTACAAATGTGCACGTTTATTTCACTCCTCTCAATTTTCCTGAACTCCCAACATGAAACTTGACCTGGAAAATTGTCCAGCGATAACCATCGACGAACAGATTCAAACGAGACCTTTTCCAGACATAACACTTTGAACGTTAAGTTTCTTCAAATTTTTGAAATTTGCACGTATATTTCACTCCCCTCAATTTTCCCAAACTCCCAACATGAAACTTGGCCTGAAAAATTTTCCAGCGATAACCATAGATGAACCGATTCAAACGAGACTTTTTCGTAGCATAACACTTTAAACGTTAAGTTTCTACAAATTTTCGAAATTTGTACGTGTATTTCACTCCCCCAATTTTCCCAAACTCCCAACATGAAACTTGACCTGGAAAATTGTCCAGCGATAATCATCGACGAACAGATTCAAACGAGACCTTTTCCAGACATAACACTTTGAACGTTAAGTTTCTTCAAATTTTTGATATTTGCACGTTTATTTCACTCCCCTCAATTTTCCCAAACTCCCAATATGAAACTTGACGTGGAAAATTTTCCAGCGATGGCCATCGACAAACTGATTTAAACTAGGCCTTTTCCAGACATAACAATTTAAACGTTAAGTTTTTACAAATATTCGAAATTTGTACGTGTATTTCACTCCCCCAATTTTCCCGAACTCCCAATATGAAACTTGACCTGGAAAATTTTCCAGCGATAACCATCGACGAACAGATTCAAACGAGACCTTTTCCAGACATAACACTTTGAAGGTCAAGTTTCTTCAAATTTTTGATATTTGTACGTTTATTTCACTCCCCTCAATTTTCCCAAACTCCCAATATGAAACTTGACCTGGAAAATTTTCCAGCGATGGCCATCGACAAACTGATTTTAACGAGGCCTTTTCCAGACATAACACTTTAAACGTTAAGTTTTAACAAATTTTCGAAATTTGTACGTGTATTTCATTCCCCCAATTTTCTCAAACTCCCAACATGAAACTTGACCTGGAAAATCTTCAAGCGATAACCATAGATGAACCGATTCAAACGAGACCTTTTCCAGACATAACACTTTGAACGTTAAGTTTCTTCAAATTTTTGAAATCTCCACGTTTATTTCACTCCCCTCAATTTTCCCAAACTCCCAATATGAAACTTGACCTGGAAAATTTTCCAGCGATAACCATCGACAATCCGATTCAAACGAGACCGTTTCCAGACATAACACTTTATATGTTAAGTTTCTTCAAATTTTTGAAATTTGCACGTGTATTTCACTCCTCTCAATTTTCCCGAACTCCCAACATGAAACTTGACTTGGAAAATTTTCCAGCGATGACCATCGACAAACTGATTTTAACGAGGCCTTTTCCAGACATAACACTTTGAACGTTAAGTTTTTACAAATTTTCGAAATTTGTACGTGTATTTCACTCCACAAATTTTCTCGAACTCCCAACATGAAACTTGGCCTAGAAAATCTTCAAGCGATAACCATAGATGAATCGATTCAAACGAGACCTTTTCCAGACATAACACTTTGAACGTTAGCTACTACAAATTTTTGAAATTTCCACGTTTATTTCACTCCCCTCAATTTTCCCGAACTCCCAACATGAAACTTGACCTGGAAAATCTTCCAGCGATAACCATAGATGATCCTATTCAAACGAGACTTTTTCCAGACATAACACTTTAAACGTTAAGTTTCTACAAATGTGCACGTTTATTTCACTCCTCTCAATTTTCCTGAACTCCCAACATGAAACTTGACTTGGAAAATTTTCCAGCGATGATCAGCGACAAACTGATTTAAACGAGGCCTTTTCCTGACATAACACTTTAAACGTTAAGTTTTTACAAATTTTCGAAATTTGTACGTGTATTTCACTCCTCTCAATTTTCCCGAACTCCCAACATGAAACTTGACCTGGAAAATTTTCCAGCGATAACCATCGACGAACAGATTCAAACGAGAACTTTTCCAGACATAACACTTTGAACGTTAAGTTTCTTCAAATTTTTGAAATTTCCACGTTTATTTCACTCCCCTCAATTTTCCCAAACTCCCAATATGAAACTTGACCTGAAAAATTTTCCAGCAATAACCATCGACAATCCGATCCAAACGAGACCTTTTCGAGACATAACACTTTATACGTTAAGTTACTACAAATTTTTGAAATTTTCACGTTTATTTCACTCCTCTCAATTTTCCCGAACTCCCAACATGAAACTTGACCTGGAAAATTTTTCAGCGATAACCATCGACGAACAGATTCAAACGAGAACTTTTCCAGACATAACACTTTGAACGTTAAGTTTCTTCAAATTTTTGAAATTTCCACGTTTATTTCACTCCCCTCAATTTTCCCAAACTCCCAATATGAAACTTGACCTGGAAAATTTTCCAGCGATGACCATCGACAAACTGATTTAAACGAGGTCTTTTCCAGACATAACACTTTAAACGTTAAGTTTTTACAAATTTTCGAAATTTGTACGTGTATTTCACTCCACAAATTTTCTCGAACTCCCAACATGAAACTTGACCTGGAAAATCTTCAAGCGATAACCATTGATGAACCGATTCAAACGAGACCTTTTCCAGACATAACACTTTGAACGTTAAGTTTCTTGAAATTTTTGAAATTTCCACGTTTATTTCAGTCCCCTCAATTTTCCCAAACTCCCAATATGAAACTTGACCTGGAAAATTTTCCAGCGATGGCCATCGACAAACTGATTTAAACTAGACCTTTTCCAGACATAACACCTTAAACGTTAAGTATTAACAAATTTTCGAAATTTGTACGTCTATTTCATTCCCCCAATTTTCTCGAACTCCCAACATGAAACTTGGCCTGGAAAATCTTCAAGCGATAACCATAGATGAACCGATTCAAACGAGACCTTTTCCAGACATAACACTTTGAACGTTAAGTTTCTTGAAATTTTTGAAATTTGCACGTTTATTTCACTCCCCTCAATTTTCCCAAACTCCCAACATGAAACTTGGCCTGAAAAAATTTTCCAGCGATATCCATAGATGAACCGATTCAAACGAGACTTTTTCCAGACATAACACTTTATACGTTAAGTTTCTTCAAATTTTCGAAATTTGTACGTGTATTTCACTCCCCCAATTTTCCCAAACTCCCAACATGAAACTTGACTTGGAAAATTGTCCAGCGATAACCATCGACGAACAGATTCAAACGAGACCTTTTCCAGACATAACACTTTGAACGTTAAGTTTTTTCAAATTTTTGATATTTGCACGTTTATTTCACTCCCCTCAATTTTCCCAAACTCCCAATATGAAACTTGACCTGGAAAATTTTCCAGCGATGGCCATCGACAAACTGATTTAAACTAGACCTTTTCCAGACATAACACCTTAAACGTTAAGTATTAACAAATATTCGAAATTTGTACGTGTATTTCATTCCCCTAATTTTCTCGAACTCCCAACATGAAACTTGGCCTGGAAAATCTTCAAGCGATAACCATAGATGAACCGATTCAAACGAGACCTTTTCCAGACATAACACTTTGAACGTTAAGTTTCTTGAAATTTTTGAAATTTCCACGTTTATTTCACTCCCCTCAATTTTCCCAAACTCCCAATATGAAACTTGACCTGGAAAATTTTCCAGCAATAACCATCGACAATCCGATTCAAACGAGACCGTTTCCAGACATAACACTTTATATGTTAAGTTTCTTCAAATTTTTGAAATGTGCACGTGTATTTCACTCCTCTCAATTTTCCCGAACTCCCAACATGAAACTTGACTTGGAAAATTTTCCAGCGATGACCATCGACAAACTGATTTAAACGAGGCCTTTTCCAGACATAACACTTTGAACATTAAGTTTCTTCAAATTTTTGATATTTGCACGTTTATTTCACTCCCCTACATTTTCCCAAACTCCCAATAAGAAACTTGACCTGGAAAATTTTCCAGCGATGGCCATCGACAAACAGATTCAAACGAGACCTTTTCCAGACATAACACTTTGAACGTTAAGTTTTTTCAAATTTTTGATATTTGCACGTTTATTTCACTCCCCTAATTTTCCCGAACCCCCAATATGAAACTTGACCTGGAAAATTTTCCAGCGATGGCCATCGACAAACTGATTTAAACTAGACCTTTTCCAGACATAACACCTTAAACGTTAAGTATTAACTAATTTTCGAAATTTGTACGTCTATTTCATTCCCCCAATTTTCTCGAACTCCCAACATGAAACTTGGCCTGGCAAATCTTCAAGCGATAACCATAGATGAACCGATTCAAACGAGACCTTTTCCAGACATAACACTTTGAACGTTAAGTTTCTTGAAATTTTTGAAATTTCCACGTTTATTTCACTCCCCTCAATTTTCCCAAACTCCCAATATGAAACTTGACCTGGACAATTTTCCAGCAATAACCATCGACAATCCGATTCAAACGAGACCGTTTCCAGACATAACACTTTATATGTTAAGTTTCTTCAAATTTTTGAAATGTGCACGTGTATTTCACTCCTCTCAATTTTCCCGAACTCCCAACATGAAACTTGACTTGGAAAATTTTCCAGCGATGACCATCGACAAACTGATTTAAACGAGGCCTTTTCCAGACATAACACTTTGAACATTAAGTTTCTTCAAATTTTTGATATTTGCACGTTTATTTCACTCCCCTCAATTTTCCCAAACTCCCAATATGAAACTTGACCTTGAAAATTTTCCAGCGATGGCCATCGACAAACTGATTTAAACTAGGCCTTTTCCAGACATAACACTTTAAACGTTAAGTTTTTACAAATTTTCGAAATTTGTACGCGTATTTCACTCCCCTAATTTTCCCGAACTCCCAACATAAAACTTGACCTGGAAAATTTTCTAGCGATAACCATCGACGAACAGATTGAAACGAGACCTTTTCCAGACATAACACTTTGAACGTTAAGTTTCTTCAAATTTTTGATATTTGTACGTTTATTTCACTCCCCTCAATTTTCCCAAACTCCAAATATGAAACTTGACCTGGAAAATTTTCCAGCGATGGCCATCGACAAATTGATTTAAACTAGACCTTTTCCAGACATAACACCTTAAACGTTAAGTTACTACAAATTTTTGAAATTTCCACGTTTATTTCACGCCTTTCAATTTTCCCAAACTCCCAATATGAAACTTGACCTGGAAAATCTTCCAGCGATAACCATAGATGAACCGATTCAAACGAGACTTTTTCCAGACATAACACTTTAAACGTTAAGTTTCTACAAATGTGCATGTTTATTTCACTCTCCTCAATTTTCCCGAACTCCCAACATGAAACTTGACGTGGAAAATTTTCCAGCGATGATCAGCGACAAACTGATTTAAACGAGGCCTTTTCCAGACATAACACTTTAAACGTTAAGTTTTTACAAATTTTCGAAATTTGTACGTGTATTTCACTCCCCTCAATTTTCCCAAACTCCCAATATGAAACTTGACGTGGAAAATTTTCCAGCGATGACCATCGACAAACTGATTTAAACGAGACCTTTTCCAGACATAACACTTTAAACGTTAAGTTTTTACAAATTTTCGAAATTTGTACGTGTATTCCACTCCACCAATTTTCTCGAACTCCCAAAATGAAACTTGACCTGGAAAATCTTCAAGCGATAACCATAGATGAACCGATTCAAACGAGACCTTTTCCAGACATAACACTTTGAACGGTAAGTTTCTTGAAATTTTTGAAATTTCCACGTTTATTTCACGCCCCTCAATTTTCCCAAACTCCCAATATGAAACTTGACGTGGAAAATTTTCCAGCAATAACCATCGACAATCCGATTCAAACGAGACCTTTTCCAGACATAACACTTTATACGTTAAGTTACTACAAATTTTTGAAATTTCCACGTTTATTTCACTCCTCTCAATTTTCCCGAACTCCCAATATGAAACTTGACCTGAAAAATCTTCCAGCGATAACCATAGATGAACCGATCCAAACGAGACTTTTTCCAGACATAACACTTTAAACGTTAAGTTTCTACAAATGTGCACGTTTATTTCACTCTCCTCAATTTTCCCGAACTCCCAACATGAAACTTGACTTGGAAAATTTTCCAGCGATGATCAGCGACAAACTGATTTAAACGATGCCTTTTCCAGACATAACACTTTAAACGTTAAGTTTTTACAAATTTTCGAAATTTGTACGTGTATTTCACTCCCCTCAATTTTCCCAAACTCCCAATATGAAACTTGACCTGGAAAATTTTCCAGCAATGACCATCGACAATCCGATTCAAACGAGACCTTTTCCAGACATAACACTTTATATGTTAAGTTTCTTCAAATTTTTGAAATGTGCACGTTTATTTCACTCCTCTCAATTTTCCCGAACTCCCAACATGAAACTTGACTTGGAAAATTTTCCAGCGATGACCATCGGCAAACTGATTTAAACGAGGCCCTTTCCAGACATAACACTTTGAACGTTAAGTTTTTACAAATTTTCGAAATTTGTACGTGTATTTCACTCCACAAATTTTCTCGAACTCCCAACATGAAACTTGGCCTAGCAAATCTTCAAGCGATAACCATAGATGAACAGATTCAAACGAGACCTTAGCCAGACAAAACACTTTGAACGTGAGTTACTACAAATTTTTGAAATTTCCACGTTTATTTCACTCCTCTCAATTTTCCCAAACTCCCAACATGAAACTTGACCTGGAAAATCTTCCAGCGATAACCATAGATGAACCGATTCAAACGAGACTTTTTCCAGACATAACACTTTAAACGTTAAGTTTCTACAAATGTGCACGTTTATTTCACCCTCCTCAATTTTCCCGAACTCCCAACATGAAACTTGACTTGGAAAATTTTCCAGCGATGATCAGCGACAAACTGATTTAAACGAGGCCTTTTCCAGATATAACACTTTAAACGTTAAATTTTTACAAATTTTCGAAATTTGTACGTGTATTTCACTCCTCTCAATTTTCCCGAACTCCCAACATGAAACTTGGCCTGGAAAATTGTCCAGCGATAACCATCGACGAACAGATTCAAACGAGACCTTTTCCAGACATAACACTTTGAACGTTAAGTTTCTTCAAATTTTTGAAAATTCCACGTTTATTTCACTCCTCTCAATTTTCCCAAACTCCCAATATGAAACTTGACCTGAAAAATTGTCCAGCAATAACCATCGACAATCCGATTCAAACGAGACCTTTTCGAGACATAACACTTTATACGTTAAGTTACTACAAATTTTTGAAATTTGTACGTTTATTTCACTCCTCTCAATTTTCCCGAACTCCCAACATGAAACTTGACCTGGAAAATTTTCCAGCGATAACCATCGACGAACAGATTCAAACGAGACCTTTTCCAGACATAACACTTTGAACGTTAAGTTTCTTAAAATTTTTGAAATTTCCACGTTTATTTCACGCCCCTCAATTTTCCCAAACTCCCAATATGAAATGTACCTGGAAAATTTTCCAGCAATAACCATCGACAATCCGATTCAAACGAGACCTTACCCAGACATTACACTTTATACGTTAAGTTATTACAAATTTTTGAAATTTCCACGTTTATTTCACTCCTCTCAATTTTCCCAAACTCCCAATATGAAACTTGACCTGGAAAATTTTCCAGCGATAACCATAGATGAACCGATTCAAACGAGACTTTTTCCAGACATAACACTTTAAACGTTAAGTTTCTACAAATGTGCACGTTTATTTCACTCTCCTCAATTTTCCCGAACTCCCAACATGAAACTTGACCTGGAAAATTTTCCAGCGATGATCAGCGACAAACTGATTTAAACGAGGCCTTTTCCAGACATAACACTTTAAACGTTAAGTTTTTACAAATTTTCGAAATTTGTACGTGTATTTCACTCCTCTCAATTTTCCCGCACTCCCAACATGAAACTTGACCAGGAAAATTGTCCAGCGATAACCATCGACGAACGGATTCAAACGAGATCTTTTCCAGATATAACACTTTGAACGTTAAGTTTCTTCAAATTTTCGATATTTGTACGTTTATTTCACTCCCCTCAATTTTCCCAAACTCCCAATATGAAACTTGACCTGGAAAATTTTCCAGCGATGACCATCGACAAACTGATTTAAACGAGACCTTTTCCAGACATAACACTTTAAACGTTAAGTTTTTACAAATTTTCGAAATTTGTACGTGTATTCCACTCCACCAATTTTCTCGAACTCCCAACATGAAACTTGACCTGGAAAATGTTCCAGCGATAACCATAGATGAACCGATTCAAACGAGACCTTTTCCAGACATAACACTTTAAACGTTAAGTTTCTACAAATGTTCACGTTTATTTCACTCTCCTCAATTTTCTCGAACTCCCAACATGAAACTTGACGTGGAAAATTTTCCAGCGATGATCAGCGACAAACTGATTTAAACGAGGCCTTTTCCAGACATAACACTTTAAACGTTAAGTTTTTACAAATTTTCGAAATTTGTACGTGTATTTCACTCCTCTCAATTTTCCCGCACTCCCAACATGAAACTTGACCAGGAAAATTGTCCAGCGATAACCATCGACGAACGGATTCAAACGAGACCTTTTCCAGATATAACACTTTGAACGTTAAGTTTCTTCAAATTTTCGATATTTGTACGTTTATTTCACTCCTCTCAATTTTCCCGAACTCCCAACATGAAACTTGACTTGGAAAATTTTCCAGCGATGATCAGCGACAAACTGATTTAAACGAGGCCTTTTCCAGACATAACACTTTGAACGTTAAGTTTTTACAAATTTTCGAAATTTGTACGTGTATTTCACTCCACCAATTTTCTCGAACTCCCAACATGAAACTTGGCCTAGAAAATCTTCAAGCGATAACCATAGATGAACAGATTCAAACGAGACCTTACCCAGACATAACACTTTGAACGTTAGTTACTACAAATTTTTCAAATTTCCACGTTTATTTCACTCCTCTCAATTTTCCCAAACTCCCAACATGAAACTTGACCTGGAAAATTGTCCAGCGATAACCATCGACGAACAGATTCAAACGAGACCTTTTCCAGACATAACACTTTGAACGTTAAGTTTCTTTAAATTTTTGATATTTGCACGTTTATTTCACTCCCCCCAAATTTTCCCGAACTCCCAACATGAAACTTGACGTGGAAAATTTTCCAGCGATGATCAGCGACAAACTGATTTAAACGAGGCCTTTTCGAGACATAACACTTTGAACGTTAAGTTTTTACAAATTTTCGAAATTTGTACGTGTATTTCACTCCTCTCAATTTTCCCAAACTCCCAACATGAAACTTGACCTGGAAAATTGTCCAGCGATAACCATCGACGAACAGATTCAAACGAGACCTTTTCCAGACATAACACTTTGAACGTTAAGTTTCTTGAAATTTTTGAAATTTCCACGTTTATTTCACGCCCCTCAATTTTCCCAAACTCCCAATATGAAACTTGACCTGGAAAATCTTCAAGCGATAACCATTGATGAACCGATTCAAACGAGACCTTTTCCAGACATAACACTTTATACGTTAAGTTACTACAAATTTTTGAAATTTCCACGTTTATTTCACTCCTCTCAATTTTCCCAAACTCCCAATATGAAACTTGACCTGGAAAATCTTCCAGCGATAACCATAGATGAACCGATTCAAACGAGACTTTTTCCAGACATAACACTTTAAACGTTAAGTTTCTACAAATGTGCATGTTTATTTCACTCTCCTCAATTTTCCCGAACTCCCAACATGAAACTTGACGTGGAAAATTTTCCAGCGATGATCAGCGACAAACTGATTTAAACGAGGCCTTTTCCAGACATAACACTTTAAACGTTAAGTTTTTACAAATTTTCGAAATTTGTACGTGTATTTCACTCCCCTCAATTTTCCCAAACTCCCAATATGAAACTTGACCTGGAAAATTTTCCAGCGATGACCATCGACAAACTGATTTAAACGAGACCTTTTCCAGACATAACACTTTAAACGTTAAGTTTTTACAAATTTTCGAAATTTGTACGTGTATTCCACTCCACCAATTTTCTCGAACTCCCAAAATGAAACTTGACCTGGAAAATCTTCAAGCGATAACCATAGATGAACCGATTCAAACGAGACCTTTTCCAGACATAACACTTTGAACGGTAAGTTTCTTGAAATTTTTGAAATTTCCACGTTTATTTCACGCCCCTCAATTTTCCCAAACTCCCAATATGAAACTTGACCTGGAAAATTTTCCAGCAATAACCATCGACAATCCGATTCAAACGAGACCTTTTCCAGACATAACACTTTATACGTTAAGTTTCTACAAATTTTTGAAATTTCCACGTTTATTTCACTCCTCTCAATTTTCCCGAACTCCCAATATGAAACTTGACCTGAAAAATCTTCCAGCGATAACCATAGATGAACCGATCCAAACGAGACTTTTTCCAGACATAACACTTTAAACGTTAAGTTTCTACAAATGTGCACGTTTATTTCACTCTCCTCAATTTTCCCGAACTCCCAACATGAAACTTGACTTGGAAAATTTTCCAGCGATGATCAGCGACAAACTGATTTAAACGATGCCTTTTCCAGACATAACACTTTAAACGTTAAGTTTTTACAAATTTTCGAAATTTGTACGTGTATTTCACTCCCCTCAATTTTCCCAAACTCCCAATATGAAACTTGACCTGGAAAATTTTCCAGCAATAACCATCGACAATCCGATTCAAACGAGACCTTTTCCAGACATAACACTTTATATGTTAAGTTTCTTCAAATTTTTCAAATTTCCACGTTTATTTCACTCCTCTCAATTTTCCCGAACTCCCAACATGAAACTTGACTTGGAAAATTTTCCAGCGATGACCATCGGCAAACTGATTTAAACGAGGCCTTTTCCAGACATAACACTTTGAACGTTAAGTTTTTACAAATTTTCGAAATTTGTACGTGTATTTCACTCCACAAATTTTCTCGAACTCCCAACATGAAACTTGGCCTAGCAAATCTTCAAGCGATAACCATAGATGAACAGATTCAAACGAGACCTTACCCAGACAAAACACTTTGAACGTTAGTTACTACAAATTTTTGAAATTTCCACGTTTATTTCACTCCTCTCAATTTTCCCAAACTCCCAACATGAAACTTGACCTGGAAAATCTTCCAGCGATAACCATAGATGAACCGATTCAAACGAGACTTTTTCCAGACATAACACTTTAAACGTTAAGTTTCTACAAATGTGCACGTTTATTTCACTCTCCTCAATTTTCCCGAACTCCCAACATGAAACTTGACTTGGAAAATTTTCCAGCGATGATCAGCGACAAACTGATTTAAACGAGGTCTTTTCCAGACATAACACTTTAAACGTTAAATTTTTACAAATTTTCGAAATTTGTACGTGTATTTCACTCCTCTCAATTTTCCCGAACTCCCAACATGAAACTTGACCTGGAAAATTTTCCAGCGATAACCATCGACGAACAGATTCAAACGAGACCTTTTCCAGACATAACACTTTGAACGTTAAGTTTCTTAAAATTTTTGAAATTTCCACGTTTATTTCACTCCTCTCAATTTTCCCAAACTCCCAATATGAAACTTGACCTGAAAAATTTTCCAGCAATAACCATCGACAATCCGATTCAAACGAGACCTTTTCGAGACATAACACTTTATACGTTAGGTTACTACAAATTTTTGAAATTTGTACGTTTATTTCACTCCTCTCAATTTTCCCGAACTCCCAACATGAAACTTGACCTGGAAAATTTTCCAGCGATAACCATCGACGAACAGATTCAAACGAGACCTTTTCCAGACATAACACTTTGAACGTTAAGTTTCTTAAAATTTTTGAAATTTCCACGTTTATTTCACGCCCCTCAATTTTCCCAAACTCCCAATATGAAATGTACCTGGAAAATTTTCCAGCAATAACCATCGACAATCCGATTCAAACGAGACCTTTTCCAGACATTACACTTTATACGTTAAGTTATTACAAATTTTTGAAATTTCCACGTTTATTTCACTCCTCTCAATTTTCCCAAACTCCCAATATGAAACTTGACCTGGAAAATTTTCCAGCGATAACCATAGATGAACCGATTCAAACGAGACTTTTTCCAGACATAACACTTTAAACGTTAAGTTTCTACAAATGTGCACGTTTATTTCACTCTCCTCAATTTTCCCGAACTCCCAACATGAAACTTGACGTGGAAAATTTTCCAGCGATGATCAGCGACAAACTGATTTAAACGAGGCCTTTTCCAGACATAACACTTTAAACGTTAAGTTTTTACAAATTTTCGAAATTTGTACGTGTATTTCACTCCTCTCAATTTTCCCGCACTCCCAACATGAAACTTGACCAGGAAAATTGTCCAGCGATAACCATCGACGAACGGATTCAAACGAGACCTTTTCCAGACATAACACTTTGAACGTTAAGTTTCTTCAAATTTTCGATATTTGTACGTTTATTTCACTCCCCTCAATTTTCCCAAACTCCCAATATGAAACTTGACCTGGAAAATTTTCCAGCGATGACCATCGACAAACTGATTTAAACGAGACCTTTTCCAGACATAACACTTTAAACGTTAAGTTTTTACAAATTTTCGAAATTTGTACGTGTATTCCACTCCACCAATTTTCTCGAACTCCCAACATGAAACTTGACCTGGAAAATGTTCCAGCGATAACCATAGATGAACCGATTCAAACGAGACCTTTTCCAGACATAACACTTTAAACGTTAAGTTTCTACAAATGTTCACGTTTATTTCACTCTCCTCAATTTCCCCAAACTCCTAACATGAAACTTGACTTGGAAAATTTTCCAGCGATGACCATCGACAAACTGATTTAAACGAGGTCTTTTCCAGACATAACACTTTAAACGTTAAGTTTTTACAAATTTTCGAAATTTGTACGTGTATTTCACTCCCCCAATTTTCTCGAACTCCCAACATGAAACTTGACCTGGAAAATCTTCAAGCGATAACCATAGATGAACAGATTCAAACGAGACCTTTTCCAGACATAACACTTTGAACGTTAAGTTTCTTCAAATTTTTGAAATTTCCACGTTTATTTCACTCCCCTCAATTTCCCCAAACTCCCAATATGAAACTTGACCTGGAAAATTTTCCAGCAATAACCATAGATGAACCGATTCAAACGAGACCGTTTCCAGACATAACACTTTGAACGTTAAGTTTCTTCAAATTTTTGAAATGTGCACGTGTATTTCACTCCTCTAAATTTTCCCGAACTCCCAACATGAAATTTGACTTGGAAAATTTTCCAGCGATGATCAGCGACAAACTGATTTAAACGAGGCCTTTTCCAGACATAACACTTTGAACGTTAAGTTTTTACAAATTTTCGAAATTTGTACGTGTATTTCACTCCACCAATTTTCTCGAACTCCCAACATGAAACTTGGCCTAGAAAATCTTCAAGCGATAACCATAGATGAACAGATTCAAACGAGACCTTACCCAGACATAACACTTTGAACGTTAGTTACTACAAATTTTTCAAATTTCCACGTTTATTTCACTCCTCTCAATTTTCCCAAACTCCCAACATGAAACTTGACCTGGAAAATTGTCCAGCGATAACCATCGACGAACAGATTCAAACGAGACCTTTTCCAGACATAACACTTTGAACGTTAAGTTTCTTTAAATTTTTGATATTTGCACGTTTATTTCACTCCCCTCAATTTTCCCGAACTCCCAACATGAAACTTGACGTGGAAAATTTTCCAGCGATGATCAGCGACAAACTGATTTAAACGAGGCCTTTTCCAGACATAACACTTTGAACGTTAAGTTTTTACAAATTTTCGAAATTTGTACGTGTATTTCACTCCTCTCAATTTTCCCGAACTCCCAACATGAAACTTGACCTGGAAAATTGTCCAGCGATAACCATCGACGAACAGATTCAAACGAGACCTTTTCCAGACATAACACTTTGAACGTTAAGTTTCTTCAAATTTTTGATATTTGTACGTTTATTTCACTCCCCTCAATTTTCCCAAACTCCTAATATGAAACTTGACCTGGAAAATTTTCCAGCGATGACCATCGACAAACTGATTTAAACGAGACCTTTTCCAGACATAACACTTTAAACGTTAAGTTCTTACAAATTTTCGAAATTTGTACGTGTATTCCACTCCACCAATTTTCTCGAACTCCCAACATAAAACTTGACCTGGAAAATGTTCCAGCGATAACCATAGATGAACCGATTCAAACGAGACCTTTTCCAGACATAACACTTTAAACGTTAAGTTTCTACAAATGTGCACGTTTATTTCACTCTCCTCAATTTTCCCAAACTCCTAACATGAAACTTGACTTGGAAAATTTTCCAGCGATGACCATCGACAAACTGATTTAAACGAGGTCTTTTCCAGACATAACACTTTAAACGTTAAGTTTTTACAAATTTTCGAAATTTGTACGTGTATTCCATTGCACAAATTTTCTCGAACTCCCAACATAAAACTTGACCTGGAAAATGTTCCAGCGATAACCATAGATGAACCGATTCAAACGAGACTTTTCCAGACATAACACTGTAAACGTTAAGGTTCTACAAATGTGCACGTTTATTTCACTCTCCTCAATTTTCCCAAACTCCTAACATGAAACTTGACTTGGAAAATTTTCCAGCGATGACCATCGACAAACTGATTCAAACGAGACCTTTTCCAGACATTACACTTTGAACGTTAAGTTTCTTCAAATTTTTGAAATTCCACGTTTATTTCACTCCCCTCAATTTCCCCAAACTCCCAATATGAAACTTGACCTGGAAAATTGTCCAGCAATAACCATCGACAATCCGATTCAAACGAGACCTTTTCCAGACATAACACTTTATACGTTAAGTTTCTTCAAATTATTGAAATGTGCAAGTGTATTTCACTCTCCTCCATTTTCCTAAACTCCCAACATGAAACTTGACTTGGAAAATTTTCCAGCGATAACCATCGACAAACTGATTTAAACGAGGCCTTTTCCAGACATAACACTTTGAACGTTAAGTTTTTACAAATTTTCGAAATTTGTACGTGTATTTCACTCCACCAATTTTCTCAAACTCCCAACATGAAACTTGGCCTAGAAAATCTTCAAGCGATAACCATCGACGAACAGATTCAAACGAGACCTTTTCCAGACATAACACTTTGAACGTTAAGTTTCTTCAAATTTTTCAAATTTGCACGTTTATTTCACTCCCCTCAATTTTCCCAAACTCCCAATATGAAACTTGACCTGGAAAATTTTCCAGCGATAACCATCGACAATCCGATTCAAACGAGACTTTTTCCAGACATAACACTTTATATGTTAAGTTACTACAAATTTTTGAAATTTCCACGTTTATTTCACTTCTCTCAATTTTCCTAAACTCCCAATATGAAACTTGACCTGGAAAATTTTCCAGCGATAACCATAGATGAACCGATTCAAACGAGACTTTTTCCAGACATAACACTTAAACGTTAAGTTTCTACAAATGTGCACGTTTATTTCACTCCTCTCAATTTTCCTGAACTCCCAACATGAAACTTGACCTGGAAAATTTTCCAGCGATAACCATCGACGAACAGATTCAAACGAGACCTTTTCCAGACATAACACTTTGAACGTTAAGTTTCTTCAAATTTTTGAAATTTGCACGTATATTTCACTCCCCTCAATTTTCCCAAACTCCCAACATGAAACTTGGCCTGAAAAATTTTCCAGCGATAACCATAGATGAACCGATTCAAACGAGACTTTTTCCAGACATAACACTTTAAACGTTAAGTTTCTACAAATTTTCGAAATTTGTACGTGTATTTCACTCCCCCAATTTTCCCAAACTCCCAACATGAAACTTGACCTGGAAAATTGTCCAGCGATAACCATCGGCGAACAGATTCAAACGAGACCTTTTCCAGACATAACACTTTGAACGTTAAGTTTCTTCAAATTTTTGATATTTGCACGTTTATTTCACTCCCCTCAATTTTCCCAAACTCCCAATATGAAACTTGACCTGGAAAATTTTCCAGCGATGGCCATCGACAAACTGATTTAAACTAGGCCTTTTCCAGACATAACAATTTAAACGTTAAGTTTTTACAAAATTTCGAAATTTGTACGTGTATTTCACTCCCCCAATTTTCCCGAACTCCCAATATGAAACTTGACCTGGAAAATTTTCCAGCGATAACCATCGACGAACTGATTTAAACGAGGCCTTTTCCAGACATAACACTTTAAACGTTAAGTTTTAACAAATTTACGAAATTTGTACGTGTATTTCATTCCCCCAATTTTCTCGAACTCCCAACATGAAACATGGCCTGGGAAATCTTCAAGCGATAACCATCGACGAACAGATTCAAACGAGACCTTTTCCAGACATAACACTTTGAACGTTAAGTTTCTTCAAATTTTTGAATTTTCCGCGTTTATTTCACTCCCCTCAATTTTCCCAAACTCCCAATATGAAACTTGACCTGAAAAATTTTCCAGCAATAACCATCGACAATCCGATTCAAACGAGACCTTTTCGAGACATAACACTTTATACGTTAAGTTACTACAAATTTTTGAAATTTCCACGTTTATTTCACTCCTCTCAATTTTCCCGAACTCCCAACATGAAACTTGACCTGGAAAATTTTCCAGCGATAACCATCGACGAACAGATTCAAACGAGAATTTTTCCAGACATAACACTTTGAACGTTAAGTTTCTTCAAATTTATGAAATTTCCACGTTTATTTCACTCCCTTCAATTTTAACAAACTCCCAATATGAAACTAGACCTGGAAAATTTTACAGCGATGACCATCGACAAACTGATTTAAACGAGACCATTCCCAGACATAACACTTTAAACGTTAAGTTTTTACAAATTTTCGATATTTGTACGTGTATTCCACTCTACCAATTTTCTCGAACTCCCAACATGAAACTTGACCTGGAAAATGTTCCAGCGATAACCATAGATGAACCGATTCAAACGAGACCTTTTCCAGACATAACACTTTAAACGTGAAGTTTCTAAAAATGTGCACGTTTATTTCACTTTCCTCAATTTTCCCAAACTCCCAACATGAAACTTGACTTGGAAAATTTTCCAGCGATGACCATCGACAAACTGATTTAAACGAGGTCTTTTCCAGACATAACACTTTAAACGTTAAGTTTTTACAAATTTTCGAAATTTGTACGTGTATTTCACTCCACAAATTTTCTCGAACTCAAAACATGAAACTTGACCTGGAAAATTTTCAACCGATAACCATTGATGAACCGATTCAAACGAGACCTTTTCCAGACATAACACTTTGAACGATAAGCTACTACAAATTTTTGAAATTTCCGCGATTATTTCACTCCCCTCAGTTTTCCCAAACTCCCAACATGAAACTTGACCTGGAAAACTTTCCAGCAATAACCATCGACAATCCGATTCAAACGAGACCGTTTCCAGACATAACACTTTATACGTTAAGTTTCTACAAATTATTGAAATGTGCAAGTGTATTTCACTCTCCTTAATTTTCCCAAACTCCCAACATGAAACTTGACTTGGAAAATTTTCCAGCGATGACCATCGACAAACTGATTTAAACGAGGCCTTTTCCAGACATAACACTTTGAACGTTAAGTTTTTACAAATATTCGAAATTTGTACGTGTATTTCACTCCACAAATTTTCTCGAACTCCCAACATGAAACTTGGCCTAGAAAATCTTCAAGCGATAACCATAGATGAACCGATTCAAACGAGACCTTTTCCAGACATAACATTTTGAACGATAAGCTACTACAAATTTTTGAAATTTCCACGTTTATTTCACTCCCCTCAGTTTTCCCAAACTCCCAACATGAAACTTGACCTGGAAAACTTTCCAGCAATAACCATCGACAATCCGATTCAAACGAGACCTTTTCCAGACATAACACTTTATATGTTAAGTTACTACAAATTTTTGAAATTTCCACGTTTATTTCACTCTCCTCAATTTTCCCAAACTCCCAACATGAAACTTGACTTGGAAAATTTTCCAGCGATGACCATCGAAAAACTGATTTAAACGAGGTCTTTTCCAGACATAACACTTTAAACGTTAAGTTTTTACAAATTTTCGAAATTTGTACGTGTATTTCACTCCACCAATTTTCTCGAACTCCCAACATGAAACTTGACCTGGAACATGTTCCAGCGATAACCATAGATGAACCGATTCAAACGAGACCTTTTCCAGACATAACACTTTAAACGTGAAGTTTCTAAAAATGTGCACGTTTATTTCACTCTCCTCAATTTTCCCAAACTCCCAACATGAAACTTGACTTGGAAAATTTTCCAGCGATGACCATCGACAAACTGATTTAAACGAAGTATTTTCCAGACATAACTACGTGTATTTCACTCCACAAATTTTCTCGAACTCCCAACATGAAAATTGACCTGGAAAATTTTCAAGCGATAACCATTGATGAACCGATTCAAACGAGACCTTTTCCAGACATAACACTTTGAACGATAAGCTACTACAAATTTTTGAAATTTCCGCGTTTATTTCACTCCCCTCAGTTTTCCCAAACTCCCAACATGAAACTTGACCTGGAAAACTTTCCAGCAATAACCATCGACAATCCGATTCAAACGAGACCGTTTCCAGACATAACACTTTATACGTTAAGTTTCTTCAAATTATTGAAATGTGCAAGTGTATTTCACTCTCCTTAATTTTCCCAAACTCCCAACATGAAACTTGACTTGGAAAATTTTCCAGCGATGACCATCGACAAACTGATTTTAACGAGGCCTTTTCCAGACATAACACTTTGAACGTTAAGTTTTTACAAATTTTCGAAATTTGTGCGTGTATTTCACTCCACAAATTTTCTCGAACTCCCAACATGAAACTTGGCCTAGAAAATCTTCAAGCGATAACCATAGATGAACCGATTCAAACGAGACCTTTTCCAGACATAACACTTTGAACGATAAGCTACTACAAATTTTTGAAATTTCCACGTTTATTTCACTCCCCTCAGTTTTCCCAAACTCCCAACATGAAACTTGACCTGGAAAACTTTCCAGCAATAACCATCGACAATCCGATTCAAACGAGACCTTTTCCAGACAACACTTTATATGTTAAGTTACTACAAATTTTTGAAATTTCCACGTTTATTTCACTCCTCTCAATTTTCCTAAACTCCCAATATGAAACTTGACCTGGAAAATTTTCCAGCGATAACCATAGATGAACAGATTCAAACGAGACCTTTTCCAGACATAACACTTTGAACGTTAAGTTTCTTGAAATTTTTGAAATTTGCACGTTTATTTCACGCCCCTCAATTTTCCCAAACTCCCAACATGAAACTTGGCCTGAAAAATGTTCCAGCGATAACCATAGATGAACCGATTCAAACTAGTTTTTTTCCAGACATAACACTTTAAACGTTAAGTTTCTTCAAATTTTCGAAATTTGTACGTGTATTTCACTCCCCCAATTTTCCCAAACTCCCAACATGAAACTTGACCTGGAAAATTGTCCAGCGATAACCATCGACGAACAGATTCAAACGAGACCTTTTCCAGACATAACACTTTGAACGTTAAGTTTCTTCAAATTTTTGATATTTGCACGTTTATTTCACTCCCCTCAATTTTCCCAAACTCCCAATATGTAACTTGACCTGGAAAATTTTCCAGCGATGGCCATCGACAAACTGATTTAAACTAGGCCTTTTCCAGACATAACAATTTAAACGTTAAGTTTTTACAAATATTCGAAATTTGTACGTCTATTCCATTCCCCCAATTTTCTCGAACTCCCAACATGAAACTTGGCCTGGAAAATCTTCAAGCGATAACCATAGATGAACCGATTCAAACGAGACCTTTTCCAGACATAACACTTTGAACGTTAAGTTTCTTGAAATTTTTGAAACTTCCACGTTTATTTCACTCCCCTCAATTTTCCCAAACTCCCAATATGAAACTTGGCCTGGAAAATTTTCCAGCAATAACCATCGACAATCCGATTTAAACGAGACCGTTTCCAGACATAACACTTTGAACGTTAAGTTTTTACAAATTTTCGAAATTTGTACGTGTATTTCACTCCACAAAATTTCTCGAACTCCCAACATGAAACTTCGCCTAGAAAATCTTCAAGCGATAACCATAGATGAACAGATTCAAACGAGACCTTACCCAGACATAACACTTTGAACGTTAGCTACTACAAATTTTTGAAATTTCCACGTTTATTTCACTCCTCTCAATTTTCCCAAACTCCCAACATGAAACTTGACCTGGAAAATCTTCCAGCGATAACCATAGATGAACCGATTCAAACGAGACTTTTTCCAGACATAACACTTTAAACGTTAAGTTTCTACAAATGTGCACGTATATTTCACTCTCCTCAATTTTCCCGAACTCCCAACATGAAACTTGACTTGGAAAATTTTCCAGCAATGATCAGCGACAAACTGATTTAAACGAGGCCTTTTCCAGACATAACACTTTAAACGTTAAGTTTTTACAAATTTTCGAAATTTGTACGTGTATTTCACTCTCCTCAATTTTCCCGAACTCCCAACATGAAACTTGACCTGGAAAATTGTCCAGCGATAACCATCGACGAACAGATTCAAACGAGACCTTTTCCAGACATAACACTTTGAACGTTAAGTTTCTTCAAATTTTTGAAATTTCCACGTTTATTTCACTCCCCTCAATTTTCCCAAACTCCCAATATGAAACTTGACCTGAAAAATTTTCCAGCAATAACCATCGACAATCCGATTCAAACGAGACCTTTTCGAGACATAACACTTTATACGTTAAGTTACTACAAATTTTTGAAATTTGTACGTTTATTTCACTCCTCTCAATTTTCCCGAACTCCCAACATGAAACTTGACCTGGAAAATTTTCCAGCGATAACCATCGACGAACAGATTCAAACGAGACCTTTTCCAGACATAACACTTTGAACGTTAAGTTTCTTAAAATTTTTGAAATTTCCACGTTTATTTCACGCCCCTCAATTTTCCCAAACTCCCAACATGAAACTTGACCTGGAAAATCTTCAAGCGATAACCATAGATGAACCGATTCAAACGAGACCTTTTCCAGACATAACACTTTAAACGTTAAGTTTATACAAATGTGCACGTTTATTTCACTCTCCTCAATTTTCCCGAACTCCCAACATGAAACTTGACGAGGAAAATTTTCCAGCGATGATCAGCGACAAACTGATTTAAACGAGGCCTTTTCCAGACATAACACTTTAAACGTTAAGTTTTTACAAATTTTCGAAATTTGTACGTGTATTTCACTCCTCTCAATTTTCCCGAACTCCCAACATGAAACTTGACCTGGAAAATTGTCCAGCGATAACCATCGACCAACAGATTCAAACGAGACCTTTTCCAGACATAACACTTTGAACGTTAAGTTTCTTCAAATTTTTGAAATTTCCACGTTTATTTCACTCCCCTCAATTTTCCCAAACTCCCAATAAGAAACTTGACCTGAAAAATTTTCCAGCAATAACCATCGACAATCCGATTCAAACGAGACCTTTTCGAGACATAACACTTTATACGTTAAGTTACTACAAATTTTTGAAATTTGTATGTTTATTACACTCCTCTCAATTTTCCCGAACTCCCAACATGAAACTTGACCTGGAAAATTTTCCAGCGATAACCATCAACGAACAGATTCAAACGAGACCTTTTCCAGACATAACACTTTGAACGTTAAGTTTCTTAAAATTTTTGAAATTTCCACGTTTATTTCACGCCCCTCAATTTTCCCAAACTCCCAATATGAAACTTGACCTGGAAAATTTTCCAGCGATAACCATCGACGAACAGATTCAAACGAGACCTTTTCCAGACATAACACTTTAAACGTTAAGTTTCTTAAAATTTTTGAAATTTTTACGTTTATTGCACTCCCCTCAATTTTCCCAAACTCCCAATAAGAAACTTAACCTGGAAAATTTTCCAGCAATAACCATCGACAATCTAATTGAAACGAGACCTTTTCCAGACATAACACTTTATACGTTAAGTTACTACAAATTTTTGAAATTTGTACGTGTATTTCACTCCTCTCAATTTTCCCAAACACCCAATATGAAACTTGACCTGGAAAATTTTCCAGCGATAACCATCGACGAACAGATTCAAACGAGTCCTTTTCCAGACATAACACTTTATACGTTAAGTTTCTACAAATTTTTGAAATTTGCACGTGTATTTCACTCCTCTCAATTTTCCCGAACTCCTAACATGAAACTTGACCTGGAAAATTTTTCCAGCAATAATTATCGATAAACCGATTGAAATGAGATTTTTCCAGACATAACACTTTATACGTTAAGTTTCTACAAACTTTTGAAATTTCCACATGTATTTTACTTCCCTCAATTTTCCCGAACTCCCAACATGAAACTTGACCTGGAAAATTTTCCAGCGATAACCATCGACGAATAGATTCAAACGAGACCTTTTCCAGACATAACACTTTATACGTTAAGTTTCTACAAATTTTTGAAATTTACTTGTATTTCACTCCTCTCAATTTTCCCAAACTCCCAACATGAAACTTGACCTGGAAAATTTTCCAGCGATAACCATCGATAAACCGATTGAAATGAGATTTTTCCAGACATAACACTTTAAACGTTAAGTTTCTACAAACTTTTGAAATTTGCACGTGTATTTTACTTCTCTCAATTTTCCCGAACTCCCAACATGAAACTTGACCTGGAAAATTTTCCAGTAATAACCATCGACAAACCGATTCAAACGAGACCTTTTCCAGACATAACACTTTAGATGAAAAGTTTTTATAAATTTTTGAAGTTTGACCATACACTTTATATACATATTATATGCATAAGTAACTTATAACTTAATATCGGTATTTTAGTTTTAATTGTAGTTTGTTTCGAATGTATACATATTTTCGACTAATAGTTACTTAGGCTTGTTGGTTAGTTACTTTGGCTGGGATTTAAATTCAATACATAATTTTTTTAACTTTCGGCTGAAGTAGTCGAGACACTATCTGCGTTATTGATTTTTTCACTTTCGGCTAACTTTAACAGTATAAACTATTTACTATTTTATTATAGACTGTGAGTCGAAAACAATACATATTTAAGAGATTTCAATTGCACTACCATAATTTTTAATTTTTGAAATTCTATCAATCGCGTTTGTTGTATTTCCTCTTAAAACAAAAACAACAATGAAGTTTCAAAACAAAATATAAAATTCTGATCTTGCGCGATCACTCATACGATCATCGTAAATCTCAATGCTACAAAAATAGAAAACCAAAAAGAGATTATAAATTTGAAAAAAAATCTTTAACTTGTCTTTCTAAGTATTTTTTCTCCGACCGTAGGAAAAATTTATATTTCCGTTGTTTTTTCGAAACGAAAAGCTCATGATTCCAGTATATTGTATTTGTTGCTAAGCCACAAGTAATAATAGTAGTATTAGTACGAGAATATTTTTTCTGGCCTAGGCCGGGAATATATTCCCGTATGGATTTTTAATTGTTTAGCAGAAATAAAAGTACACTTATAGCGTTTATAAGCATTTTCGTATTTTTCCTTCGATTTTTGCGGGAGTAAATCACATGTAGCTGAATTAGCTGCTTCCATTATATTCGACGGGGTACAAGATAAGGATAATTCGCTTTCACTGTCCATATCCCTTAAATTTCGTTCACACGTTTTTTATAAATCAAATAGGTACACAAACTTGACAACTTTTGAAAAAAAAAAATTTATTTATGTCTTACGAGTATGATATCGTCGCTAACTAAGCAATAATTTTATATTATTTTCGATTTTTTACTTTGTTTTGATTTCTTATTATGATAATTAATGAATAATACTAAAAATTATTTTGGGTTTATATTCGTTTTAAAGTCCGATCGGAGAAAAAATAGTATGTACAATTCGGAGGAAAAGTGCATTCCCGGACTCCCGTGGTTGCCAATTTCCACTATCGTCCGGGAATGCAGTACTTTTCCTCCTAATTATACAATATACTATTGTCTAGCGGTTCTACTGTAAAACTAACATTTTCCGTTTTGCTTGCATATTTATTGGTATGCAATGTCTATATATGGTTTTTGGTAGAAGGAATGGAATGAATTAAAAAACACTCATTGTAAAACAAATTATGTATAGAAATTAGTATAGAGTAATGGGGCATTTACATGTAGAAAAGTGTTTTCTTCTGCAAATTTTTGCAGGTAAATTAGAAGCATCCGCTATATAAAAACATTCAATAGACGTGAGAAAGAAATAAACTTATATAGTAATGCCATAATTTTTTTATAGGAAAATTATTAATTTATTTTTAATAAATTCAAATGCGAAATTTTCATTTTTATCTACGGCGTCTGTTTTTATTATGAATTCTTATTATTTATTAATATAAAATATTTTTTTTGTAATTTTAAAAATTTTGCCATAAAAATACTCGTGGTTTTGGCGGTGTAGTGGCTCAAAAAGTCTTCTGCAAATTTTTTTGGAAATATTTATTTTCTCGTCTCTCATGTGCAAAAAGTCAATGTTATATCTCTTTCGTATCGCAGAAGAAAAATGTTGGTCGCATGTAAATGGGGTATAAAACGCGTTTAATGGCCGTTTAACATTAAGCAAACAATATTTATTGAAAATATTTTTTGCTGAGGAAATTTTGGCGTACTTGGACATGTCTCCAAGCTGCTTTTTTTGTGTGGTATGTGTAATGTTAAAATAAAATGTAATAAAAATCTTGCTTTTAACAAATCTAGCACAATCAACATCTAGTAGTTGGACTGATTTGAAATTCCTATCAAATTACCGGTAATAAAACAACTTTAATTTCGGTATACATAGTAACCCTCCTGAATTGTCAAAATTGATCTAAACTCTAGACCATCTACTAATGTTAATATAGAAAATAAATTTCGTGTTGGGTGGGTGGTGTTTTTTAGATGGTTTAAAACAGGCAAATGATGCGGTCAGTAGTGTTCGTCCATAAACCGCAACCACTTCAAAAATCGTTGAAAAAGTTTTTAAAATTATACTGGCGAACGTACCTCGTACGGTCGGTCCAATTTTTGAGCACATTTTCGATGGAATGCGGCATTATGTCTTCAATGACAATGCGAATATTGTTCTTGAGAGCGTCAATCGTTGCTGGTTTATCGGCGTAACACTTATCTTTGACGACACCCCAAAGATAATAGTTCAACGGCGTCAAATCACAGCTCCGAGGCGGCCAAATCACATCAGCATTTCGGCTGATAATTCGATCTTCGAATACAGTGCGCAAAAGATCAATTGAAACCGGTGCTGTGTGGCACGTGGCACGGAGCGCCGCCTTATTGAAACCAAATGTTGCCTATGTCCTCCTCTCCAAGTGCCGGGCACAAAAAATCGTTTATCATGGCGCGGTAGTGCTCACCATTGACAATGATGCCACCGGACCAAAATCCGCACCAAACAGTCACTCGTTGTCAAATCGACTTCTCTACGATCACGTGCGGGTTTTCCGTGCCCCAAATGAGACAATTCTGCTTGTTTACATAGCCGCCAAGATGGAAATGCGCCTCATCCGAAAAGATGAGTTTTTTTGCCAAAATCGGCATCTTCTTCAAGTCGATCGCAAACCCACTCAGCGAACCGAAAACGCAATGGGTGGTCTTTTTGCTTCAATTCCTGAACCAATTGAACTTTATACGGTGTCATACCAAGGCCTTTATGCAGAATTCGTCGCAATGTTGTGCGTGAAATGTTCAATTCTTGAGCACGATGACGAGTTGACGTTCCCGGCGCAAGCCTGTTTCTTTAACTTTATTTACAAAATAACGCACATATGGAGCTCCCGGCGCATCGTTTCTTCCGAAAACCGCACGCAATTTTCGCACACATTCTGCCACATTACCATGATTTTCGAAGTAATGTTTCAATATTTCCCAGTGTTGGTTCAAGCGAATACACAACCATTTTCGTTCAGCGGAAGGATAAAACTAACTTTCTGTCAAATCAGAAGTGACATAACCCTTACCATACTCAAAATAACCGCTAGTTCAAAAAAAGTTAGATGGCCCTCCCTGTATCAACCCAGTTTCACAGATTTGGCTCTCCAGAGAGAGAACTCTGAACAGATTCAGTACCCCACGCGGCATTGATTCCCGCAGCTCAGTCGGGTAGAGGGAATGGTGTGGGAATAGAGTAAAGAAAAGAATAATAATAATTAATTAATGTGGGGGAAAAGTGAATTAGGGTATCCGGAGCCCGAAGTAGTGGACCAACCTATCAACCCATTGTTTGGGCAAAATTTGACTGTGGTTATATACGTAAAATGTTTATACAAACATCTTACTCTAAACTAACCTAATTTGGCCCATAGGCTCTATTGAAGGGGGGGGGGGAGAGGAATACGTTAGTAAAGTTGAAACGGGTTAGAACTTTAGCCGCCGCTAAAATCAACCTAGTTTCGTTTCACAGATTTGCCACTCTCTGTTCAGTACCCCACGCGGCATCGATTCCCGCAGCTCAGTCGAGTAGAGGGAGTGGTGTGGGTTTGAGGGTACCATCAGATTGTGGCCTAGATTACCGCATTAAAAAAAATAATAATAATGGTTAATTAAAAATGGAGGGAAAGTGAATTGGGGTATCCGGACCCTGAAGTAGTGGACCAACCTATCAACCCATTGTACGGGCAAAATTTGGCTGTGGTTGTATATGTGAAATATGTTGTTTAAACAAACATTTTACCCTAACCTAACTCTAACTAAAACTATCTGGCCCATGGGCACTAATGGGGAAATAAGTTAGTAAAAAAAATATGATAGTGGTATGCTACCAAGCACAGCAGAGAGGAAAGGAGCCGCTTAGCGTCAACAATGTCCTTCTACTGTCAGTAGTATCAACCCACTATCGTTATTTAATGGTTAATTAAACTCCTATACTTACCAACTCGAAAAAACTGCCCGCAAAAAAACACAAAACTAAAAATTAAAAAAAAAAAAACAACAAACACAGTTTATTAAATCACACCAATAAAAAAATCACTTAGAAAAACACAATTTCACTCAAACACAAAAAAAAAATTATCGACCACACGTTGGGTCTATTTAAAAACTGACTGTCTCAAACAAGAAAAATTGTTGTACCTCTTTTTGAGTTTCGTAGGAAACTTTTTGCGATCTCATCACAAAAATTCCTACGAAAATTGTACACCAACGTCACATCGATTTTGCTGAATCGATCCACGCGAAAATATTTTTTCTTTAATACATCCGTTGAGGCAGTTAATGCTTTTCAATATTTGCATCGGTCATTGTAATTTACCTAGTAAATAAAACAAATACAACGTAATCAAATTACGTTCATGTACATATTTACGTTTACTTAATTGCGGCACATATGAAAAATTCTAAGGTGAATGAATCATATGATACCACTATAAATAAATGCAAAAGAGAAATGTAGAAAGCCGGCATGACGAGTGTATGAATGGGATGTAGTTGAAGATATTATCTTCGAATTGATGCCGTTGAGGAAGTAGATTTTGTTGGGATGGGTTGATAACGGAATTAGGTTTAATTCTGTTACAAAGTTTGATAGTGGTATGCTATCTAGGTCCGTGAAAAGAAAAGAGCCGCTTAGCGTCAACAATTTCTATTCCACAGGCTGTCGGTAGCAACCCACTATCGTTATTTAGTGGTTAGTAACACCAAACCAAATACTTACCAATAACATGATTCTTTGTGGTTACACCATAAATTTTCATTTGAATGGCGATGGTTTTAGTATTAAAATGAGTGAAATCTCATCGTAATCTGCAATAATTAGTTTGTGCATTTAAATAAGGTTTCATAGTAAAATCATTTATTCCCTATTTCGGTTCGGATGTGGAGAATCCAAGTTTATTCGAAAAGGCACATTATTTGACATTCGCCCAGCTAATCTATTACATTTTGTTTATTTGCCACACGCCATTTGTGAAATACCTAATATGTTTTTCCAGAGGCGGTATTTTGTAACATCATTTTTTCCACATTTGAACAAAGTTAGCTGTTTTTCTACAATTTAATGGAGAAGTGTTCGTCATTAATCACGGACTTATGTTGCAGAATAATGAACGCTGCGTGGAAATTTTAGGCAGTATAGAAATTTTTTATGGAAAAGCATTAATAATTCTATCGGTTTTATTCTGCTGTTTCCCAAAACCCTACAAGTTCGATCGATTAATTTAAAGCTAATCCGCCGTTCCACATTTTAATTATTTTGTCGTGATCCTTTCCTCGTTTCCTTCCCCTTCACCTACAAACTAATTTTGCAGTACAGAGATTTATAATTCTTTTTTGAACATTTTTTTTTATTCTACTGATGCTCGCACTACAGTTTACACAAACAAAAAATGTTATTTTTTACTATACGAATACATCAAAAAACAAAGAATTTTAAACACATACATAAACAAAGAAACGCATAAAGAAATCAAATGTGGACGTGATTGATTTTGTGAAGTCGTGTGAAATCACGGCCAAAGAATCAAATTGTGGAGAGGCTCAATGAATGAATTTAATTTTTTATGGCTTGGTATTCGTATTTTTGCGAAACAATTGAACAAAAAAAATTTCACTACCGTCTATTCGGCGTTCATTATTCTACACCTGTATCGTGATCACGAATATGGCTCGGTTACCTCCGTACTCAACAAGATGCACGGATTACAAAATATGCACGCTTGAAAATAGACGACTTCTCTTAGATGCGACCGACTTTCATTGGCAGCTTACATTTTGGAAAACATATCAATTCATGTGCCTTGCACAACATTTCGAAACCATGAGTTTTTAGCACTAGAACACCATTCCACATAATATGGAGAAAATAACCCCATTAACTTTAATTTATCAAAAGACAACTTCAAAAATATCCTTAAGAATAATTTTTAAAATTTTTAATTGTTAAATCAAGATTTGATTTATATTTTTGTGTTTTATAGTTCTTTATTTTATTTGAATTTTTAATATTTTTGTTTTAAATTAAATTCTGAAATCATACATGTAAATCACAGAATAGATTTCTTTAAATAATAAATAAATAAACAACCTACTAACTACAATATTTCTTTAAAAGAAGTACCAACTTTATCCATCGGATTAAGCCCTTTTAAAGCCAAGTAATACGCATCTTTTTTTATATGCTCACACACCATTCATTAGCCTATACTCATACAATTACAGCTGCTCGTTACAAACGCCATATTTATCTACTCAATGACGTGAAAGGTAGCTCAGTACTCAGTTCTACACTCCGACAGAGGACATGCTGTGTGTATTAACATCATAGATCGTAATCAGATGAAGAAAACTCGCTTTTGCATCTTGCGTCTGGTGGGAGGACCCAGTACCTCTCGACCCAAGTGCAGAAGCATGTATGCTTGTCCGAATGAATACGACTTCCCTAATTTCGTGCAAGAGAATGTTCATGACAACAGACCTTTGTGTAGTGTTGTAAAACTAATGCGGTAGTTTTACATTTGAGTTGCAAAGTTTCGCTGCTTTTCTTTCAAGATAGAGATTTGTATTAAATATAACGAATAAATTCGAATGCCTAGTGTATGGTAGTAATATAAATAATGTGTTATAATTTGCACAAACCGGAATGCGCTTATGCGCTTGTTTGCATATTGTAACATTCTGCAGTGTCGTGACAAACGAACTGCTAGTACCGAAAACAAATTCTCCCGTATTATATATCTATGCAGTAAATATCAAAATATTTAAATCTAGCAGGCTGGTAAATGAAATACCAAAAATGCGAAAAAGTTTTCAGTTTCATTCCTGAGAAACGACAGATAGGTTCAAATTATGACCACGAAATTAATTACTATATTCTGGTCAAACTTCGATAAAGTATTGAAAAAATAATGTTCCAAAATACCAACCACCCCTAGTTGAAACCAGTTACTTTGATTGTTCTAAGGTTTTTAATCAATTAATGTTAGACTATAGTGTATTTTAGAAAATTATCAAATATCGTTTTGTGTAATACCAACAGTCCACAAATTACTAGGTAGCAACCGTAGTATATCTTGAAGAATGAATTTGATTTAAATTTCTTTGGTTTTTAAAATATTATATCAATATATTTTTAGTCTTTTTGCATGACTCCGTTCTCTGGATCTATGCGCACAATGCACGCTGTAAGCAATGAGAAGTTAATCAAATCAAATAGATTTGTTTATTGTAGTGTTGGCATTTATTAATGTAATCGTAGATAAATCAAAATCAAATACTTACATAGAGTAGCATAGTAATATTTTCTCATCGCTATTTATTTTTGTATTTTTTCCACAGGTAATATTCAGCCAGTCATCTGATCTTATGGAACGTCAATCATCTGCTGCTTCAAGTACTGATGAAACCTCCGGACCACAACAAGATTTAAGTGGTGGGTCGAAACGGGAAGAACCTGATTTCGGCGTGTTCAAAGATTTTGATTTCTTGGAATATGAAAGTGAAAGCATTGAAGGCGAATCAACGGATAATTTCAATTGGGGTGTACGTCGTCGTCCTATTTCTGATGGAGATAGTGAACCAATCACCGGATCCAATAAACTTCCATCGCAGTTTGACGAGAGCCTAAGTGAAAAAACGCCTGTGCTGACAAAACGACGTCAGAGAAACAATGCAGATGATTCGTCTGACGAAGAAGGTGAATCGGAATCACCGTTGGACGAAGACCAACGTCCTCTATTTATAAAATCTTCATATTTAAGTGGACCGCCGACGAGTCTAAGTTTACGTGAGCGGCGACAAAGACGCGATTCAGTGTCTCGAAGTGACACTAGCGGTTCAAGTGCAGGTGATTTGGGAGACATTACACCTTGCAATGCTTCGCCTCATCTCCAAGGATTAATTTCATTTCGTGTGCCAATTCGCGACGAGAGCGAGGAAACCTGGCGCCGCAATCTTCAAGAATTATTTGTACATCAACCGTCAAGCCATCCACCTGAATTAATTCTACAAATGTATAAACTACTCAAAGAAATTACAATGAGGTCAATTTCGTTGGCAAAAGATTCGATGCGTTTCTTTATTGGTATTGGCACACCTCTTGGTACCAGACTTACAGTATTAACTGATTTGTTAAACTCAAAAGATGAGGAAACTCCTCGAGTTTGGTATAATCAAGGAATTGTAACAACGCCACGCCTATTTGAAACTCTTCGATTTGCTGTGCTTGAGGTTCAAGAACATTTAGAAACATTTTTTGATCGGAAAGATCATGTTATCGAGTGTTTAGATGCAGTAAAAACTTCATGCAAATTGGCACTATTTAATGATATGGATCCTCCAGAAGGCCTAAGCGGTATGTCACAATTTGACGCAGGTACCACTGAAATTTTAATCGATTTGGGGCGTGCTCTGTACAAATTAATGTTTCAATTGCTGCTATTAATCGAGTGTCACCATAAAATAGCAATACATGTATATTATAATCTAAAGCAAAATGAAAAAATGCAGGATTTGTCAAAGCAATATGGTGCTGTGCGTGGTGGGTTATTACGAACTATAGAAGATACGGACATGGATTCGCTTGATACATCAACATCAACTGAAGGGGAAAATACCCCGACTCCGTCGCCTGGCCTACCGTTATCCCAACAAGAATTTGAAACCGTTCTACTCGAGCTATTGGATCATCAAAAATGGCCTGCAGCTATTTCGCTCATTAAACAGCAACGTCAAATGAATAACTTATCATCCTCTCTGTTTAATTTAACGTCAATAAGTGGTAGTGCAGGCCCAAGTTACAGTTTAAATTCGGCTGGTGTATCGACAATTATGATTGGCGGAGGCGGCGCATATGATTCCTCAATTGCGCTCGATGATGTCACAATTATATTGGATGTATTTTCTCGCCGTCTTACAAAGGAGCGATCAGATGTATTTATTATGTCACGCAATGAAAATGAATTGACTGACATGCATACCAATCTTATGGAAAATTTGTATCATGTTTCGTCTGCGGTGACGTCAATGGAAACTAATTTAAAATCGGGGATTGCTGCACCGACCAATACACCAACTAAAGACACCGTTGACATTATAACGACACTTTAAATAAAAAAACTGAGTACTAGTTTATATTTAACCCATAAAATTATTATAATATTTTTTTTTTAATTTATTAAGATTTCAAGATTTGTAATGCGTTTGCGTAGCGTGAGTGTGCGCGAGAGTTCAAACAAGAATGAGTACAACTAATTCGTTTTTTACAAATGTCTTACAACACACACATAATAAATACACATTTTAATTCAATTTTGTAATCAATCATGTCACAATTACACCAATAAAGTAATAATTACTAATAGCAAAAAACGAGTTTTTATAGTTTCTAGGTTTTTCCTCGCATCCGCTTTCAAAATAGTTGCAATTTCGAAATAGTTTGGACAAAGTATAACAAATTTACTACCTAGCACGCTACCAAGTGGACCAAAATGAATTTGACTCTACCCGCATTGAATGTAAAAACTTCGATGCACAATTTTTTCGATTTATAGACGAACTGCAGCTTGAAGGAGAAAGCCCCTAAATTTACTAAAATCTCTTTAACATTGCCAGAAAAATTTACGAATAGGTTGATTATGGAGAATTTCCTAAATACGCCTTGCATAACGATAGGCGATTCAAGGCAAACCGACGGTTAATAGAGAAATCCAAGATTTCACCGCATGAAGACAATGTCTTAATTCCCTTGTAAAAGATTCCTGTGAACACATTTTGACAATAACCAAAAAGCTATTCATTACATAGCAATGGAACGAACGTCTAATTTGGTTTTGGAAAGTAATGAGGAAAGTACCGTTTCGAAATATAAGCGAGCGCCAGCAAGCTACATACCATTTAACTCAATATACCTAATTTATTCACTGCGATTCCAAACCACTAATTTATTCACATTTTGGAAAATTCCAAAAATGGGAAAATTTACGTGATGTTAAAAAACATGGTAATATTTTTGTGAGAAAACGGATTTTTTCAAAATTTATTTGCTTCATAACCATAACTACATGTTATAAAACCAGTTTTGTTTTGTCTCTCTCTCCCCCTCCCCCTCTCTCTCTCTAGCTTTCACATTCCATGAACAATTTTGCCGCCTGCACTCCATCCGTCCTCCATCCATCTTGATCCATTGCTCTTGTCTTCCAGTACATTCTAATATGCGTAGGTCTTGTTCGACGTCGTCACGCCAGCGCAGTCGGTGTCCTGCTCTACGACGCACACCCGCTGTTTGTTGATCGAACACTTAATTAATCAGTGTTTTTGTGGACACTTGAAACACAATTAACTTAATATATCGTTTCCCAATTGCTGCAATTACTGACGTGGCCAAAGCCGTCCTGGTATTTTCGGGCTCATTTGTTTTGGTTTTGTTTTTCGCCTAATAGGAAGCTGGATTTTCAAAAAAATATGACAATCGCAAAATGGCCTAATCAAAGGTCGACGTGACGAAACTTAATTGGGTTTTTATTTGGCCAATAAATATTTTTAAATTTTAATGGTTTTCTACAACACTTGACCATTTACGCCTATTTAACTAAAATGTGTTTTATGTTATTAGCTTGAAGGAGAAAAATCATAGAATAGTATAAGTAACTTATAATAGGTAACACATCGCCTGAAAAGTTTCGGGTCTAACAAAGAAAACACAATTTTTTGGGGAAAAATACATTTTATTCATCAACATAATTTGGTTCTTGAGCGATACGATCAGTCCAACGCATCTCTAACATTTCGATGCCTTTTTTGTAGAACGATTTATCTTTGTCTTCAAAATAAGCTTCAGTTTCAGCAATCACTTCTTTATTAGAGCCAAATCACTTTCTCTGGAGCTTTTTTCGGTCTGCAAACAAGTATATAGTAATCGCTGGAGGTCAAATCTGGCGAATACGGTAGATGCGGGAGCAATTCAAGGTGAAATTCGTCCAATTTTGCCATTGTTGTGATCGACTTGTGACATGATGCATGAACTTGGCGCAAGCGCAATTTTTTCTTGGACAAATGTCCTTGCAAAATATGACCAACACGTTCCATCGATATCTTTTCAATGTCAGCTATCTCACACAACTTCACTTTACGGACTTTCAAAATAATTTCGTGGATTTTGTTTATGTTTTCTGGAGTCAGAGTCTCATTCGGGCGTCCAGAGCGTAGTGCATCATCGGTGGTTGTGCGACTACGTTTAAATTCAGCATACCAGTCAATGATGGTTGATTTTCCCGGTGCAGAGTCCGGATAACACTTACAAGCCACTGCTTTGCTTGAAAGGTATTTTTGCCCATAAAAAACAGCGTTTAATCACATACGAAATTCATTTTTTACATAGTTTTGAAATTAACAAAAGTAGCGTCACTAAAACAATTGTAATTTGTAAACTAATGGTCGAAATGTAATTCAATTTTGACACATTTCGTTTGAAGGTTGGTAGAATTTAAAAATCATATGGGTTTTAAATTTGTGGCTCCATTTTTTGAGTCAGACCGGGTACTTTTCAGGCGATGTAATACATATATAACACCTCCATGCAAAAATCAAAAGCGGTACTATAATTGGTTGTAGTTATGAATATGAAACAATGAAATTTTAAAAATATCTGATTTCTCCCAAAAGTAAATGAATCATGTAACGGTTTTCAATACCACGTATTGCGAGATATTTTCATTAAATTTTTGGCAATTTTTTTTTTTGAAATTATTCAAATTGGTCATTAAAAATATCAAAAGGCTAGTTTTATAGTTGTTCAAACATTGGTTCAATTTAAATTTGAGTTCAGTGCAAGTGGCTCAATTTCATCATACATAAGTTTTGGCCTTTCAAGCCGGATAAGTAAGTAACAAAAGCCATTTTGTGGCGTTTTAAACAATTCCAACGTGAAATTAATTTCAACAAAAGCCATTTTGTGGTAATAATTTCAACGTCCAATTAAATTTCTACAAAAAGCCGTCTTGTGGCATACTCAACAATATCATCAATAATCAAGAACATTGCCAAGTTTGAGGTTATAATCATCATATACATTGGCAAAATTCACACACATCATTACTCAGCAGTAACAAAACATTGGGGGTTACTGGATAACATATGGAAACTACAAAATTTAAACCAGGTTAATTTACTAAAATTTTATAACATTTTCATTATATAATTAGTATTAAGTTTATGTTTACTTCAATTTAATCTTGGTTGTTTCGTATTCGAGGGGGTCAGTCGAGGGAGTCAAATGTCGAAATTTGATTACCATTTTAATTAGCCGTGTAAAGTATTACAGTGATTGGGTTCAGATAAGCCAGAGTTGACTAAGGGTGAACTCGAGTCTATGTTGCGTCGTGTTGGTTCTCTATATTTAAAATTCGATGATGCAATTTCAAGCTTGAAGAGAATGATGAACCAACTGAGTTGGATATTACAGCTCGTGACAATTTTGAGACAAGTTGTAGAGTTGTTGAAGCTCGTATCCGAAATGGTTTGGATAACTTAAATAGTAAAAGTATATAGTACTCCGACCTAATGTCGGTAAGCCATATCAATGATTTTAAATGTTGTTCTTTACCTTTACCTGAGATACCTTTTCCAAAGTTCGACGGAACTTTTTGAAGTAAAACTTCTTTACGCACGCTTGACTTTGGGAGTAAGCTGATGAATGCGTGACGAAAGCGTTACGAAAAGTGTGATCGGGCAAGGGGTCAAAAGTTGAGAGAGCGAGATATAAGTTATTGAAGTAAAACTTCTTTACGAACGCTTGACGTGGGAAGTAAGCTGGTGAATGCGTGGCGAGAGCGTTACGAAATCTGTGATCGGGCTATGCGAACGAAAGTTGAGAGAGATATAAGTATTTTTTTTGTTTTTTTATGTGTGTTGTTTATTTAAAGTGAAATTGCGTGTGTCATTTATTTTTGGTTTTGTTTTTCCACCAACAACAACAACATCAAAACAACACAAATTTATTATAAATAGAATCAGACCAATAAAAAGCCAAATATGGATGAAAGTGGTATGGAAATATGGAAATTGCGTTGTTTATGAACGTAATTTTAGTTGATACCATTTTATTTTAATAATTTGTTAAAAAAGCAACCTGATTAAATTTGTATAAAAAATGGACACACAAGATTTTTTTGTCTGTATCACACTGTAGGAGCAAGAGAGAAATATAAATTTTAATATATGCATATGTATATACATGTATATATTATACATAAATACATATATAAACATATATATATATATATATATATATATATATATATATATATATATATATATATATATATATATATATATATATATATATATATATATATATATATATATATATATATATATATATATATATATATATATATATATATATATATATATATATATATATATATATATATATATATAAATACATACATATAGATGGAGCTAAAGAAGTTCAATCGACCGAGGTTATACCGTACAGTCAGATATCGTGACTAACGTTAATTTGTCGATTGAGTCTCGTATTCAAAACTTTAAACAAAGTTTGGAATTTTTTGTTCTCCCAAAAATAACCGGCCAATTGCCACTACACCCGGTTCCTTTTGAGTTGCACATATTACCAAAGAATTTAGAATTGGCTGATACAACTTTTTATGTGCCTGAAAGCATTGATGTTCTAATTGGCACAGAAATCCTCAGTGATATTTTTACTGGCGAAAGGGTTCACGTATGTCAAGAACTTAAATCATTCCAACAATCGGTATTTGAGTATGTACTTTGTGGAAAGGTAACTGGTTCAATGCCATCAGTATATGTGTCATTATTTTGTTGTGACATCGATATGTTGCGCAAAGAAGTCCAAAAATTTTATGAAATCGACGAATAAAAACAATTTCTCATTGGAAGAGAAAGCGTGTGAAACCAGTTATACCAACAGCGTTAAACGCCATTCCAATGGAAGAAATAATGTTGCTCTGCCAATTAAAACAAATATTTCGAATTTGTGTATAAAAAAAAAAAATAATGCATTGAGGCAGTTTTACAATCTTGAGAAAAAGTTGATCGTAAATCCTGAATTGAGACAGTTATATCCTCAATTCATGAAAGAGTATATTTCACTGAATCACATGCAAGTAGCAAAGGAACCCGATGCTGACTTGCCATATTTTGTAACGGAATTTTATTATATTCCGTTATCAACCCATTTCCAATAATCTTTACGTTTATCAAGGTAATTTCACCATGACTTTGAAGATATCATCTTCACATAAATTCATTAAACACTTAGTCATGCTGGAATTATCTACTTTTCTGTATGTTTGTTGTTGCATTCATATACATGAAATTGGTATAAGATGCAATACGACCAACATAAAATTATTTCTTGTTTACGTTATCCAGTTGCAACTTTACGTCTCTCAAGGTCTTTATAATGTAGTTATTATAAACACAAATGAATGGACGAAAATATTAGATTTGTAATTGGATGATGTATCCATATCTTTGTGTTGTGCACACGAAAAAGCAAACGTTCTACAGAGAGTTAATTAAATGACCTATGAAGACATTTTAAAACGTTGCAATTTTCGTGCCACAAAAATATAATTCCCACAAGTGCATGCAAATTAAATTTATGTCACGTTGTTTCTAATGTGCGGTGTTTGTACAAAAATTTTGCTGATTTCGGGAAAATTACATTAATTGGTTGAGAGAGATGTACTATATATTTCCATAACTAAATTTTCCCTCTCCCTTCTCTGTCAGCCAGTTTAGTGTTGTATAAATACCGCGCATTATTTTTTTGGTCGGGGCAGTTAAGTTTTGGTGAAGAAAGTGTACTATCTTAATTACTCACAGAGCATACGCCGCGGTAATTAAGTAGTAATAGAAGTTAGGCAATAGACATTAATTTTTTTAATAAGTCTGAAGTTTTTTTTGATTTTGCATAAATAAAGTAGTACTTGGTGTAACAGGATAAACACTTGTTTTATTGGGGTTTTTTTTGTTCGAGAATTCGAGGCAGTTCGAGTTTTACAAAATACTGGTAAGTATGCTTAGCAAAAATCATATACTAACATAAAGGGGCCCAATTGGTAAAGAGTCTACCAGCCGCTCCATTAGGGGCCGAAATCGCGCAAGTGCATTAGCACGCGGGTTCCCTTCCGCTGGTAACGCTTTACCAATTTTTACTTAGTAACTATTAAGGCCAGAGGCCAAAATAATTAAATTTCGTTGTTTTTGTTTCTTTTTACTTCATGTGTAACTTAGGCTAATTATGTTACCCCAAATTTTTTTTTAATTAAACAACCACAGTGGGCATGCCAGCTATGTCAGGCATGAATCTCGCCAATTTGGGTCCGATGCCCAATTCACTAAATTTCCTCGTTTTGACGGCATAGTCTAGGCCGTCTCACCTTTTTTTTCTTTTTACGTGCGGTAATCTAGGCCACTGCTCGTGCACCCCATCACCCACGACCAATGTACCTCTACTTGACTGAGCTGCGGGTACCTAAGCCGCATCGGGGTGCAACCACGAGCTAAGGCAAAATTCTATGATCCAGTTTGGCCTTCAGCATAAGCTGAGGTTAAACTGTTTCAATTTTCTCCCACACCACGCAGTGTACAAGGAAAGCTCAACCACAACAAAATTACGAGTTGTGTTCAATGGGTCGTCCAAGTCATCACCTGGCCTGTCGTTGAATGACACCCTAATGACCAACAATCTAACCAGAATTATTTTCGATTCTTTTGCAGTCTCGAAAGTATAATGTAGCTCTCAGTACTGATATTAAAAAGATCTATAGGCAAATAAATGTTCATCCAGAGCATCGTACGCTTCAACAGATTTGGTGACGTGGTTCTCCGGAACAGTCTCTGAACATTTACTAATTTAATACCGTCACCTACGGGACCACGAGTGCACCAGTCTTGACCGTCAGAACTTTAAAACAATTAGCCAGTGATTAGCATCAAAACCACATGAGTGTTTCTCAGCGTTTGTTGGACAATTTCTATGTTGGCGACGATTTGAGTGGAGCAAGCACTGTCGAGGAAGCGCAGATTCTTAGGACCGAACTAACGGCACTGCTTGCCAAAGGTGGGTTTGATCTGACAAAATGGTCTTCTAACATTAGGAATGTTGTCCCTGATCAGAGCCATTCACTTGACGAGGTAATTAGTACGTTGGGTATCATTTGGAATACTCGTCAAGATACTCTTCAAATAGTATAAATAAGATAACGATCTTGTCACAAAAATCACAAATTTTCGATCCTCTGGGTATATGCTCGGTATGTGCTCGCTCAATTTTCATTGCCAAATTATTTTTACAGAAATTGTGGTCAGTTTCGAATCTAACATGGGATTCCGAATTGTCTGAACCTTATCGATCTGAGTGGATTCATTATGCCAATCAATTTAATATACTCTCAACTATTAAGATATCTAGATGTATCATAAAATCAAAGAAATATGACCGAATAGAGCTCCATGGTTTCGGAGACGCGTCTCAAGTTGGATATGGATGTTGTTTATATATTCGAACGTTGTATCCAAATGGTAGTTATCACTGTCAGTTACTTTGTGCTAAATCAAGAGTGGCTCCACTCAAAACACAAACCATACCACGCCTTGAGCTATGTGCTTCGCTATTATTGGCACAGCTTGTTGACAAAGTTCGTTAATCAATTCAAATTGAATTTGATAAGGTAAAATTGTTATCTGACTCAGAGGTAACACTTTTCCGAATCAATTCTTCCCCGTCAAAGTATGCCACGTTTGTTGCAAATAGAGTAGTTTCGCTAATACAGGACATTGCTCCTGTTACTCTCTGGTCGTATATTTCCTTTGAATTAAATCCAGCAGATTGTCTATCACGTGGGTTGAGGCCGTCTTAGTTGATTGATAAAACTATGTGGTGGGAAGGTCCATCCTTTTTGGTTGGAAGACGATGGAACTCGTGGACTCGTGGAATATTCCTACGATAAATCTCGTATGTCCTGACGATACAGAGTCAATAGGACCTAAAGTTTTGTTATTAGTAACTAAGGATATAGACTATCGATTTGACTGATACTCAGACATTAACAAACTTCTTCGAATTTCCGCTCTTTGTCTTCGATATTGTCATAACGCTCGATGCAGTGTAGACAATCAAAGATTCGGTGAATTATCATCAGAAGAGATAGATAACGCACTCAAGGGATTAATTAAAGTCGTCCAATCAAGATTCTTTAGTGTTGAAATCAGTCAACTTAAGAAGAATCAGTTAGTCAACAGACAAAGTGTTATTTTCAAACTTAGTCCATTCCTCAACGACATCGGCATATTGAGCGTTGGTGGTCGGTTGAAGAATTCTCTACTCCCATACGATCAGAAACATCAACATCAAATCATGTTTTCACCAGCCTGTTGGCTCGTAGGGAACACTTTAGAAATTTACATGCAGTAGGACCACAATCATTGCTTTGTTTTGTAAGACAACGATTTTGGATCATCGGCGGTAGGAGGTTGTGCAGAAGCATCGTCCACAAATGTATATTATGCTTTAGAACCAAACCGACATCAATAAATCAGATTATGGGTTAATTGCCTAGTGATCGAGTCAGACCATCACGTGCATTCGAACATGTAGGTATTGATTATTGCAGTCCATTTATTCTTCGTCTACCCATTCGATCGAATGTAACAACTAAAGCTTTTATTGCGGTTTTTATTTGCTTTACCACAAAAGCCATTCATCTGGAAGTCGTTCATGACTTATCAACTCAAGGATTTCTGGCAGCGTTCAGACGTTTTGTCTCCCGAAGAGGGCGGTGTACAAACTTGTATAGCGACAATGCTACCAATTTTATACGTGCGCGAGCTGAGTTGAAAGAATTCGGGCGTCTGTTTGAGTCTGAATTGCATAGGCATGCATTTTTAAAATATTGCACAGAAGGCGGCGTAGCGTGGCAAACAATACCACCACGTTCTCCACACTTCGGCGGTTTGTGGGAGGCGGCAGTGAAAAGTGCTAAATATCACTTATAACGAGTGTTAAATAATACGCGATGCACCTTTGAAGACTTGACCTGTTAACATGGTGCAAATTGAAGCGTGTCTTAATTCATGACCTATGCCTCCCAAGTCTAGTGACCCATCAGATATGTCTGTGCTCACACCTGGTCATTTCCTCATAGGAGGGACAATAAATGCAATACCTGAATCTTCGGTATGCCATTTAAAATTTAACCGATTGCCAAATTATCAACAACTTCAGTATCCTTTCCAACTGTTTTGGAGACAGTGGTCCTTGGAATATTTGTCCGAATTGCAACAACGACACAAATGGGTAAATCCCAGTTCTATAATGTTGACATTGGTTGCTTAGTCCTGTTGAAGGACGATAACCTCTCACCCATGAAGTGGATAATGGGACGCATTGTGAAAACTCACTACTTTTCCGACGGATTCATTCGTGTGGTTACAGTTAAGACTGCAGCAGGCGAGTTTAAGTGAGCCATGTCCAGAGTCTGCATATTTCCAATTGAGACCAACTTAACCGACCTGGACAAGAATGAAGATGAGACTAATGGTTTTAGGAGGTTTGACTGTATGTCCGTATCCCTGACCTGAGTTTAATTATTTATTATATGTGTTTGGCTGATTTGTTTTTATAACCACGTTTAACCACAAATGAATTGTAGTTGCGTGTATTTCGGTACTGCATATAAGTTTTGACGGAAACAACCAACTATTTTGTAATTCATTACAATTATGATTTATTGTATTACTCTTAATATTATTCATTGTTTCGACTAAAAAAGTGTGAAGCAATATTTTGAAATTAACATATTTCAAGGTGGCCGGAATGTTCAAACATTGTCTCAATTTAAATTTGAGTTCAATGCAAGTGGCTCAATTTCAGTTCAATGACAATTAAAATAAAATTAATTTTAACTTGCACTGAAATCGGCGTCATGTTTTTTTTAGGTTTTTGTTCTTGTTCTTGGTGAACGGTCGCTTTTCTTATAATGTAACAAAATTACAATAATAATAATAATAAGATTAAAAATTAAAATTAATTTGAAAAGAAAAGAGTGAAAATAGTTTCATTTTACGAAATCAAATTTTTGAACAAAAAGAAATACAGTCCACTCCAGCAATCGAAAATCCAGCCTAAATATCATACAATAGTTATGGATTGCAGTGTTTAACTTATATTCGGCTATATAATTTCGACAATTTTGTAGCTTTTTCCACACTGTGACTATTTGTTTTGCATACATTGCACAAGGTGTTTCCATAAGACAAATACATTTTAAAATAAAACAAAATGAAGAAAATACACAATCATTTGAAATATTAATTAAAATTGGCAGTGTTACTTTATTTCGCGTACTAAATTTATCTAATAATTAATTTTTTATATAATTTTTAGTACATAGATAATATGTATAATAATAGTAATATGTATAACAATTAAACATTTGATTTCATAAAGAATTAATTCGAAATTGTACAAACACAACAGCTAGGGAACCAAAATGTATCGGTATATAAACGTTGACCATTGCCATCTAGCGCCACTAATCGCTTTTGTACATATTTTTGTTCACATCGCGAGTTGTAGCCATTTGGTAATTGGCACAAATTCGAACATACACTGGATCTGTAAATTAGTACATAAAAAATTCAAAATAAAAGAATTAATTTGATTTTATTTCTTTGGTAAATCATGAGATGTCACTACTAATACACTAAAAAATTGATTTGTTGTAATATACATTATTTAATTAAGATGACGTTAATATGAATCATGAATGAAATAGAACAAGAAATAGTTTATCTAGTACGCAATAGGTAGCACATGAAGTGTGTTAAAATAATTTTGTTTGATGCGATTTCTCTTGTGTACTTACGTGCACGTTTCTGTTTTCACCAATTGACTAGCTGTTTCCACTTGATTCACAACATACATCCAGTTTCCTTTAAAAGAAATGTGTTAAAAAGGAGAAAATGAATTTAAAATTGTATGTAATTTAGGAGAAAAAGGGGAAAATTATTCTTCACGTATAACAGTTCTGATTGATTTGGAAAGCGGTTATTGTGAAGTAATATGAATTATTGTGAAACGTAATGTTTAAGCTATAAAATTAATTTGCCAGACCCACCTTTACTACTGAGTGCTGCTTGTGGTTGAATATATGAACTACGTGCTTGGCACAATGATGCTCGGTCAGGGCTTTGTCGTTTCGATCGAATTTTTAAATCATGGAAATCTGGATCGATTGATGTGTTAGGTATATCACGGACAAATCGTTTAAAGTTTTCAACTGGATTGTAATGGGTCACCTGCTGTGGCGTATTGTAATAGTTGTAATTGTGGTTTTGTCGATAACCTGCTGCCGAAGCTTGATGCGGTTGAAATGATGGATGATTATTACTAGGACGGGGTATATAAATTGGTTCAGGATAATCCTCATTGTAAATACCACCATAATTGTTAACATGTTGTTGACGGGGTGGTGGACCATATTTGTACCCTTCACTTGTACTGTAAATTTGATTTGTATTAGACGACCCGTACGTCGTTTGCGGTGGTCCATAAAATTGTGGAATCGATACAGGATTCCTATAATTAACAGCATTAAATTCTTCCGTAGTTTCATCTGTCAGTATACTATTTATATCGTATCCCCATTGCTGTAGTAGGTGCTTAATTACATGGCTATGAAAAGATAAGACAAACAAAAAATATTCAATGTTGAAGCGTAACCCGACCGTGCCATAATTAATCTAATCACTAATCAATGTATTAACTACATCATTTTAATTTTTTTATATGTGCGACTAATCATCGATTTACATAAATTACTTTTACTTTCAAGCGAGATGATACATTACATACACAATTCATATTATTGTATATCTAATAACCATGCATTATGAGAACTATGTTATCACGCCGCATAACAAAACATTTTCAATCGAATTACACAATGAAGTGCTTGTTACTTTAAAATTAAATTTAAGACAGAAGTCACGACCTTGACGTCCACTAAACATAATAGCGTTAAACAGCGTATAGATTACAATTTAAAGATGACTGTGCAATAATTTCGTATGACTGATCATACCAGTAAGATGGAAGAGAAATTTCGTTTTACTATTTAATATTACGGTATTGGTTGTTTTTTATGGGGTACCGAAGTCCTTGTACTGTGCATACCTTCCGTTATTTTTTAACGAATTTTTGCTTAAAAAGACCTACCCTATTCCATGAAATAATTTTTATGATGAACATAAATTTCATAATCTTGACATTCAAAACATGGATGATTAATTGGCTTTTTTATTAAATATGTGAAGCGGCAACAGGTTTTTAATGTTTTAAATTTGTGCATCCGTCAAGTACAAAAGTATATAGATAGCGTAATTACGTACATTTACCATACTTTATTGCAGTTTTGTGGCTACGGGATCAACGAAATATGTAATTTTGAAGCAAAATTTACTGTCTTTACTGTTTTAAAATATGGAACAAAGTGTATTAGTCAGACAACTCTTACTCTGACCACTTGTTCAAGTGGCAATTTTCAAATTGCAAACAGACATTTTTAGAACTGGAAAACTACAAAAAACTGATCATAAAAAAAATAACCAAAAAGTAACATATCGATAAGTAACATATCGAAGATTATAAAAAGGTAAATTTTACCTAGGTACAAATAGATTAACCGCGATACCAACCAGCCACTAGGACACTCGTTTCCACTCGAACATAAACATCCATCAAATGAAGTGTTATAATAAATGATTTGCTAAAAAAGAAGGTGGATTATATAACCCAGTGAAACAGTACAAGGAATTAAAGAAGAAGCGATAGTCATACTAATTAGCACTCATCAGCTTAATGCAAACTGTAAAATCCAATTAGAAAAGACTTGTAAAGATTAATACAGTAAACACTCGAGACAGATTGAACTGATAGATAAAAACTAAATACAAGGCTTATCTTGTAAATGCCAAATTGACTAAACTAAATTGGCTATACTCTTATAACACGCTGGAACCGACTGCACAGTTCCCCGACATACAACACCGACGGGTATCAACTGTAAAGGCCAGCATCCAACCAACTACAGAGGATGTGAAGTAGCAGTAGAACTACGGAAAATGAGAGATAAATCACGCAAACCAGATACATCAAGATATGTACAATCTATAAAAAAAACCACGGAGCCTAAATCGTCAACTCCTAATCTCAACATACAAAGCGGGCGAGTAATTGAAAACGTTACTTATGCAAAAATAGTTCAGTAAACAGAGCAGAAACAGTTAAAAGTGGACCTCGTTTTACAGGACATACTCAGAAATCTAGAGAACCTCAACAAAAGACTTATCTCGCAGGAAATGAGTCTGCAGAACACACTAGAAGAAATGAAATCACAAACTAGTTTCAATAAAAGAGTAGAAGAAAACCTTAATCGAATATATCAAAATATAAATTATATAAAATCGAATTTTAAACAAAAGAAATTAATAAAACAATACGAATTGTAACCTGGAATGCAAATGGGCTATTGCATCACATTCAAGAACTAGATATATTTTTAAACATGCATAATATAGATATATGTCTTATATCAGACACCCATTTCACCAAAACTTCCCTTTTTAAAATAAAAGGATATAATTGCTACCATGCATTACATCCAAAGAACAAAGCTAGAGGTGGATCAGCTATTCTCATAAAAGATTATATAAAACATAAGAACTTAAAAGAAGAACTTAAATTCGAGAAGCTCGAGACTTGTATGGATGGAAAGTCACAACAATCAAAATACAATTAAACAGTATTAAAACTTGAAGTATCTCAGCAATATAATGGATTATACTAATCTTCTCAAAACACTAGGAAGTGTCTTCTTAGTTGGAGGTGACTATAATGCAAACAATATCTATTGGGGATCACGGTAACCGACTGCTAAAGGAAAATAACTGTTCGCAGCAGGCAAACAACTAAAATGCGAGTTTCTCTCAGGCGGTACATCAAGCTATTGGCCTACGGATATCAGTAAAACTTCAGATCTTATAGACCTCTTTATTACAAGAGGGATTTCAGATAATTATATCCATGTAGAGAACAGTGAAAGTCTATCGTCAGATCATTCACCAGTTATTATGATACTTAGCCAAACAATGATTATGAAAGAGAACAACACGAAATTAATGAGCTCCTAAACCAATTGGGATCTCTTCCAAGCACATTTAACAGAAAGAATTAGTCTGACTCTGCAGGACCCAATACAGGGACCAGCCCAAATAGAAGACGAACTACATAAGCTCATCCATAATATCCAAAGTGCTGCGTGGGAAAACACTCCTAATAATAGTAAGGAAATGAAGCGCAATGCTAGCTATCCAGAGGAAGTAAGATAACTTCTTAAAAATAAAAGAAAAGCACGGAGGAAATGGCAAAAACATCGAAACCCGGAAAATAAGAGTGTATTTAACCATTTGTGCAACAAATTGAAATACCTACTAAAAGACATTAAACATCAGTCAGTTAATAAATGTCTCACCACTTTAACTGGGCAAAAATATACTGATTATTCATTATGGAAAGCAACTAATAATCTTAAAAGGCCCAAACTTCAGGTTCCGCCAATTAAAAATAAAGAAAATTCGGCTCGAAATGCTAAACAAAAAGCAGATTTGTTTGCAAATCACCCTGAAGAAACATTCCAACCTTATCCCAAACAAACGGAAGAGGAAAACATCACCCCGATAAATAAACAGGATGAAATGAAAATTACACCTGTAACATTGAAAGAACTAAAACGGGAAATCTGAACGGATCAGATAATAAAAGTGTTACTGGAGAAAGCGTTGAGGAAACTTGTGAATATATTTAATGCAGCATTTCGACTACGATATGTACCAAATAATGGAAAGTTGCAGAAGTAATTATGATACTAAAGCCGAACAACCCTCCGAATGATAAAGCTCCATATAGGCGAATTTCTCTGCTACCAACAATATCGTAACTATTTGCAAAAGTTCTTCTTAAAAGACTAAAACCAATTATCGAAGAAAGGAATCTTATCCCCACACATCAGGTTGGATTTAGGAAAAAACATTCTACTATAGAACAAGTACATCGAATTACTGAAGTAATCGAGAAATCACTAGAAAGGAAACAAATATGCTTAACTATATTCCTTGATGTAGCGCAAGCATTCGACAAAGTATGGCACCAGGGGTAGAATTCAAACTTCATCGAGATCATCCGGAGTAATTTTTTCAAATTTTAAAATCATACAGAGTATGATCATCATACAAGTATGAGAATGAATAATCCCAACTAACAAAAATAACAGCAGAAGTACCAAGGGAGTGTTCTTGAGTCAATCCTTTTTCTCCAATATAATAGAGATATACCAACTACAGAAGCAACTATGGTGACTTTTGCCGATGGCACGGCAATACTTGCAATAGCAAAGAACATCAATGACTCCACTTCAAAATTACAGAAGGCTACTAATCTGATATTTAATTGGACAAAGAAATGGCGAATTAAATTAAATGAAGCAAAATCAATCCAAGTGAACTTTACAAATCTAAAAGTTAATCATATACCAATAAAGATAAACTCGATAGTAGTAACGCATGCAAGCACTGCTAAATATCTTAGCATGACTTTAGATGCTAAACTTAGATGGTAGGAACACATAAAAAAGAAAAGAGAAGAACTAAACATAAAATTTAGAAAAATGCAATGGCTCTTAGGGAGACAATCTGAACTAGCGATCCATAATATACTACTGTTAAACAAACAAATCCTGAAACCTGTATGGACATATGGTAGCCAACAATGGGGTTGTGCCAAGAAGATATCAAAATCATACAAACAGTTCAAAATAAAATCCTGCGATGCATTGTTAATGCACCGTGGGACATTCGAAACGACAACCTCCATCGATATCTAAAGATCGAGCTTATGGCGGATGAAATCAAGCATCATGCAACAAAACACCTGCAACGTCTGCACCAGCATGAAAATCTGGGCATACGCTGTATGCTGACTACCACACCAACAAGAACACTGCAAAGACCCAAACCACTGGACTTATCGCGACCAGGAGGTCAGTAGACTTACTGAGCTGAAAATCTGAGGAGGAGTTACGTAACTGGGGATAATCACTTGATTTCGGCGACTAATGAAATACTTTATTATGCAATGTAAATTACTAAATGGGTACAAGACTCAGTCGTAATGTAAATAAATAAAAAAAATAAAAATTTAAAATACTTTTCATAATAAAATTGTGTATAACATTTCAATCATTGTTGTGTTGTTCTTTTGCATTACTTTACCACTACACTTTAGTGGTAAAAGAAGATGAAGTGATTAAAATTTCTCATTTCAGCTATCTATACTTTAAATGATTAAAATGTTTGGAACAAAGGTTTGATTTGAGGTAAATCGGTCAGTGTAGCGGAGATATTTGAAATTGAATTAGTAAAGTTACACTTCAGGTATCGTCGAATGATAAGGAAAGCTTATTATCACGAAAAAATTGTTTTGCTGAAGAATCCAGTTAATAATTTATCTTGCAAGTGTTTGATATTCTTTTTGATATCCAAGCAACCAAAGTAAGTTTTAATGCTGTGAAAATGGACTAATTATCATTGAAAGTAATCGACTATAGGATGAACCGCCAATAAATCAACTAAGAAAGGTAATTAAGGTAACTGAGTCTTAAAAATGGTACCAAAATGTGTGCTGCACTTCTTATATAAATTGACTTTGTCATTGTTTTGTTAACTATGAATATTAAACCAATATAGTTTAGACTCTTAAATATCTTAGTTTAGAATAAAATAAATTAATTATATGCAAAAATAGCGCGCTAAATATAAGTTTTACATTTGAGCAAATTGCGTGCTCCGGATACAGATATCGGGATGCTGTATAAGATAGCGGAAATTTCCCAGCGGAAAATAAGAAATTTCGCTATTCGCCGCAAGTGGCAGCACAATCACAAAAGAGAAATTATTTTGTTATATAATTACCAGCGGACATTTTTTATTCATTTTGTATCTCTTTTTTCACTAAATAAAACATCCCAGCGGAATACAATATAAAAAGTTATCCTTAAAATGACAAATTGATTGATCTCCGAAGTAAAGGAACTCGGTAAATGAAATCTCGAAATTTAGCAATATTCCGTCTTTCCGCCATTCTAAAAGAATGACGATGATATTTGGATAAAAGTGTTGATCAGGGGTTCAAAATTTAAGACAAAATTTTAGGATCTGTTCATGCTGGACTAAACTTGGCCATTTCATTACCAATACTTTTGAAAATTTAAATTTTTTTATTAGTTTATTTTCTGTTTTTGGCCAATATCTCAAAATCTTCCACTAGTAACCAATACTTTCGATTGTTTTTCTAATAGCTTAGATCATACTGAGACTACCAGCAAAATTTGGGGAAAATTGATGGATTGGAATTTTCACCATAATTTTTTGTTTTTCTGCGGCCATATAAGATATTTTTAGTTTTTGGTCGATATCTCAAAAACGTCCACTAGTAACCAATACTTTCGGTTGTTTTTCTAATAGCTTAGGTCATACTGATACTACCAGCAAAATTTGGGGAAAATTGATGGATTAGAATTTTCACTAAATTTTTTTGATTGTCTGCGGCCAAATAAATTATTTTCAGTTTTTGGCCAATATCTCAAAAACTTCCACTAGTAACCAATACTTTCGGTTGTTTTTCTAATAGCTTAGGTCATAATGAGACTACGAGGAAAATTTGGGGAAAATTGATGGATTAGAGTTTTTTACTATATTTTTTTGATTTTCTTCGGCCATATAAGTTATTTTCAGCTATTGGTCAATAACTCAAAAACTTCCCGAATTTCCATCTTGATCTATTAGTTTAAATGAAACGTTACCAACAGGTTTTTTTTATAAAATCTTTCTTAAATTTTGGTGCTAACTTAGCAGAAAACATCTGTGCCACAAATATGACAAATATTTCTAACAAATACCTTTTAACCAGCTAAAAATTTCGTTTTTATAACGTAAATTTTAGGTATTCGAGTGCTGTTCGTTGGAGTTAAGAAGATTCTCTAGAACAGTTTTCTAAGCGCAAGGAAATTTATCGGTATTAAATATTTTAATTTCATTACCGCCTAACCCGTTGCTGAATACCATCAAATATAGTGAATGATCGATACTCTCATGAACTACGTTATGCAATGCAGAAGCAATACAATGCATATCACATATAGAATTTTTTATTAATTTTTCTGGCGCTACATCCTATTGAGGGATTTTGCCGTCTTATATCTAAGGTTACGTAATCAATTTTAATTTCAGGTTAATGTTTGATTGTTCAAGGCTGCTGGCTACCCCAAAATGTATACTATCGTAAGCGTTTGACGTTGTTGTCGCATTGTCACTCTCTCTCTCCCTGTTACGCGCGCCCTATATCCCATACTGCCAAGTAGTATGGTAATTCTAAATGTCTTACTTATGGATAGCCGATAAAATGCTTCTGTTGGCTCGATCCGAAGCATTCGAATGCGGAGAATACTAGGACTCAAAATTCGGTTAATACCGAATGGTCACTTAGTATACGTTCGGGTGTAGAGTTTACATTTAATACTCGATTTTTCAGAAATTTTACAATACTATTGCTATTAGCATCTCGCATCGGTTCAATAAGGGTAAAACAACTGAAGTGGTCCAAAACTACAAGAAGGTATGGATTTCCCATTATGAAATGTCTGTGTCCTAAAGTTCAAGAGTCCAGAAGTTCAAGAGTCTTGTGAACCCCTAAATGAGCATATATTTCCAATCAGGAATAGATTCCGATTAGTGTTCGGAAGAAACAGAATTTGACCATCCTCGATACGAGGATTCGAATTTAAATCAGGATTGTTTCGTATTAGACACATTTAATTGAAATATTCTGAATCAAGGGAGTGGTGGAATACAGGATTTGGTTGTAAAGGACAACCAACCATCGGACCATTCAGAGAAAACTTCGGCATTCAATTGTAATAATCCAACTCAGTAATGCTATAGTTACGCTGAGCTGCATTTATGTTTTTGTGAAATGAGGACAACAGCCAAGGGACTGGAGCGGTCAGTGTTAATTCTGGGTCTCCCGGGCCTGGTCAATGCATTGAAACTTTCGGTTCTTCTTTAATAAGTTAATTAGTGTGGATGCTATTTCGGAATATCGACCAATGAACCTCCTATACCATCCAGCTATGCCTAGGGACTTCTAAGTTTTCGGAGGATGTTAGGGATCAGGTAGGAAGCGATAGCAGATACCTTGGATTGATCTAGTTTAAGAACCCCGTCACCAATGTATCTAAGGTACCTGATCTCTTTCAGGAGAAATTTTCTCTTCTCAATATTGATCATAAAACCAGGTTTCTTTAAGAAATCAGCTACTCTACCAAAAAGTGTAAGAAGCTCCTCTAAACTCGAAACGGAGATCAATAGAGACTGAAAATAACGTATTTGGCCGCAGAAAATCAAAAAATTATGGTAGTCTCAGTATGACCTAACCTATTAGAAAACCAACCGAAAGTATTAGTTTCTAGTGGAAGTTTTTGAGATATTGGCCAAAAACTGAAAATATCTTATATGGCCGCAGAAAATCAAAAAATCATAGTGAAAATTCTAATCCATCAATATTCCCCAAATTTTCCTGGTAGCCTCAGTATGACCTAAGCTATTACAAAAACAATCGAAAGTATTGGTTACTAGTGGAAGTTTTTGAGATATTGGCCAAAAACTGAAAATATCTTATATGGCCGCAGAAAATCAAAAAACTATAGTCGAAATCCTAATCCATCAATTTTCCCCAAATTTTCCTGGTAGCCTCAGTATGACCTAAGCTATTAGAAAAACAATCGAAAGTATTGGTTACTATTGGAGGTTTTTGAGATATCGACCAAAAACTAAAAATATCTTATATGGCCCCAGAAAATCAAAAAATTATGGTGAAAATTCCAATCAATCAATTTTCCCTAAATATTGCTGGTAGTCTCAGTATGACCTATTAGAAAAACAACCGAAAGTATTGGTTACTAGTGGAAGTTTTTGAGATATCGACCAAAAACTGAAAATATCTTATATGGCCGCAGAAAATCAAAAAATTATATTGAAAATTCTAATCCATCAATTTTCTCCAGATTTTGCTGGTAGTTTCAGTATGACCTAAGCTATTAGAAAAACAACCGAAAGTATTGGTTACTAGTGGAAGTTTTTGAGATATTGGCCAAAAACTGAAAATATCTTATATGGCCGCAGAAAATCAAAAAATTATAGTGAAAATTCTAATCCATCAATTTTCTCCAGATTCTCCTTGTAGTTTCAGTATGACCTAAGCTATTAGAAAAACAACCGAAAGTATTTGTTACTAGTGAAAGTTTTTGAGATATCGACCAAAAACTGAAAATATCTTATATGCCCGCAGAAAATCAAAAAATTATAGTGAAAATTCTAATCCATAAATTTTCCCCAAATTTTCCTGGTAGTCTCAGTATGACCTAAGCTATTAGAAAAACAATCGAAAGTATTGGTTACAAGTGGAAGTTTTTGAGATATTGGCCAAAAACTGAAAATATCTTACATGGCCGCAGAAAATCAAAAAATTATATTGAAAATTTTAATCCATCAATTTTCTCCAGATTTTGCTGGTAGTTTCAGTATGACCTAAGCTATTATTAAAACAACCGAAAGTATTGGTTACTAGTGAAAGTTTTTGAGATATTGGCCAAAAACTGAAAATAACTTATTTGGCCGCAGAAAATCAAAAAATTATAGTGAAAATTCTAATCCATCAATTTTCCCCAAATTTTCCTGGTAGTCTCAGTATAACCTAAGCTATTAGAAAAACAACCGAAAGTATTGGTTACTAGTGGACGTTTTGAAGATATCGACCAAAAACTAAAAATATCTTATATGGCCCCAGAAAATCAAAAAATTATGGTGAAAATTCCAATCAATCAATTTTCCCTAAATATTGCTGGTAGTCTCAGTATGACCTATTAGAAAAACAACCGAAAGTATTGGTTACTAGTGGAAGTTTTTGAGATATCGACCAAAAACTGAAAATATCTTATATGACCGCAGAAAAACAAAAAATTATATTGAAAATTCTAATCCATCAATTTTCTCCAGATTTTGCTGGTAGTTTCAGTATGACCTAAGCTATTAGAAAAACAACCGAAAGTATTGGTTACTAGTGGACGTTTTTGAGATATTGGCCAAAAACTGAAAATAACTTATTTGGCCGCAGAAAATCAAAAAATTATAGTGAAAATTCTAATCCATCAATTTTCCCCAAATTTTCCTGGTAGCCTCAATATGACCTAAGCTATTATTAAAACAACCGAAAGTATTGGTTACTAGTGGAAGTTTTTGAGATATCGACCAAAAACTGAAAATATCTTATATGGCCGCAGAAAATCAAAAAATTATGGTGAAAATTCCAATCCATCAATTTTCCCCAAATTTTGCTGGTAGTCTCAGTATGACCTAAGCTATTAGAAAAACAATCGAAAAATTGGTTACTAGTGGAAGATTTTGAGATATTGGCCAAAAACAGAAAATAAACTAATAAAAAAATTTAAATTTTCAAAAGTATTGGTAATGAAATGGCCATGTTTAGTCCAGCATGAACAGATCCTAAAATTTTGTCTTAAGTTTTGAACCCCTGATCAACACTTTTATCCAAATATCATCGTCATTCTTTTAGAATGGCGGAAAGACGGAATATTGCTAAATTTCGAGATTTCATTTACCGAGTTCCTTTACTTCGGAGATCAATCAATTTGTCATTTTAAGGACCACTTTTAATATTGTATTCCGCTGGGATGTTTTATTTAGTGAAAAAAGAGATACAAAATGAATAAAAAATGTCCGCTGGTAATTATATAACAAAATAATTTCTCTTTTGTGATTGTGCTGCCACTTGCGGTGAATAGTGAAATCTCTTACTTTCCGCTGGGAAATTTCCGCTATCTTATACAGCATGATATCGGGCGCTAATAAAAAAAATACAGCTTATATACTCGTATATTTTACTTTCTTTTACGTAGTAAAATGGGGCGGAACTCAGCCATTTCTTAACCGATTATGATCGGATTGAGTATGTTGGATGGAAATGGGATTCCTAAATGATTTTTTTAAGAAATTCTGGAATATGGCCACCTGGAACGGAACTCAGCCATTTCTTAACCGATTATGATGGAATTGGGTATGTAGGATGAGGGCGGGATTCTTAAATGATTTTGGGATGAAATTCTGGAATATGGCCACCTGGGACGGAATTCGATCAATTCTTAACCGATTATGATGGGATTGGGTATACTGGATGGAAATGGGATTCTTAACTGATTTTGGGAAGAAGTTCTGGAACGTGACAAACTAGTACAGAAATTGGGCATTGTGGTGAAATGAGATTACTAAATATATTTCGGAAAAAGTTATGGAATATGGCCATATGGATTAAGTTCTTGTATTGCAAGTACCTCAAAGGTGTAAATTTCCGCTTGGTTCGAAAGGTTCTGAAGATTTCATGGTCTTAGAAGGCATCATATCCCATGTTCCTGTTTTCGAGGTCGTTGTTGATAATAATACTATAAATTTATCCGAACCGTTTGTGGTTCATAACGTAATTTTGTGTGAGAGTATGATGTTGGCCGCTCAACCTACCAATTCCATGAGTGGTGGGTGCACGAGTGGTTACGTACTGGTGATAGATGTTCAGCATTACCAGAAGTGTCGTGGCCATATTCCAGAATTCCTTCACAAAATAATTTAAGAATCCCATTTCCATCCAACATACCCAATCCGATCATAATCGGTTAAAAAATGGCTGAGTTCTCCCAGGTGGCCATATTGCAGAACTTATTCCCAAAATCATTTAAGAATCCCATTTCCATCCAGTATACCCAATCCCATCATAATCGGTTAAGAAATGGCTGAGTTCCGTCCCAGGTGGCCATATTTCAGAACTTCTTCCCAAAATCATTTAAGAATCTCATTTCCATCCAGTATACCCAATCCCATCATAATCGGTTAAGAAATGGCTGAGTCCCGTTCCAGGTCGCCACATTCCAAAATTGTTTCCAAAAATCATTTAAGAATCCTATTTCCATCCAACATACCCAATCTAATAATAATCGGTAACCGAAAAATGGAAAATAAAAACTTGTCCGTTAAATAGAGGGTCCGTTAAATCGAGGTCCGTTAAATCGAGCGTCCGTTAAATCGGGGTCCATCAAATCGAGGGTTTACTGTATAGTAATCATGAAAAATTTTGAAATCGAGATTTTTGCAGATTTACTATTTGCTATATTGCCAAGATCAAAAAAGTAGTTTTTAGTTTAAACTAAAGTGGTAACTAAACAAAAATTAACAAAAAATTATAAACGTAACTTTCAAAAAATTAAGATTAGGATAAATGTTGTTTCTGTGCTTTCGACCATAGAAAAATTAATTTAAATTCAGAAATTTAACGAAGCTTCATTAAATATCAATTGTCACTTAACAAAAATTAAAGAGCGAAATTTAGCGTCCAGACTTAAAAAAAAATTAAAAGACATAATATATGAAAATAAACAATAACAAGGTGTCAAATATGGTATCGGATATTGTTTGATTTGATCACCACAAATTTTACGGCGTGCTTGGCGGAACGTCAAAGAAAATTAATTTCGTGAACATTTTTAATTTTTTTTTTTAATTTTATAATTTTGTATGGTTGGCCCTTAATTGTCTGATGGTTTTCTAAGTATATCATTTACGAGAAAAACGACTAAGAACTAAGAGATTTTGTATTAAATTGGCAACAATACCATTTGCAACAAACTGTTATTCTTAATAAACCATTTTTTTAATCACTTGTTTGTTGTTTCGCAAAAATAAATTTTTGAATATTTAATCATCATCCTAATCAGGTGTATGATGATCTAACAAGTCAAAATCGATCTAGTGATTTTTAAACTTTTTGAATTTTTTTTAAATATTCAAAAATTTATTTTTGTGAAACAAAAAACAAGTGATTAAAAAATGTGTTTATTAAGTGTTAGTGTGTTTCGCCAAGTGGCTTCGGCAAATATTGTTAAAAATATAAACTCTTATTCAACAAAAATTCGACTTTTGTACATACAGTCCATATAAGATTGGTCGGAATTAAACTTCATATTATGCTTTTATATATCCCAGTAAATTGTGGCCAACTTCGGTCCCACGGAAGTCGTAGCTTGCATAGGAGTTTTTTAGGTTTTTGTTTATATTCTGAAAAGTAGTGTATCATTTACGATTTTTGATAAAAAAAACGTTTTTCCAACAAAAATTCGGCACTTATACAGCCCAAATAGATTGATTGGTCGGAATGAAACTTCATACATAAGTTTATTGGGGGATACCAGTGAATTGGGAAATTTGGACGGAATCGATCCTCTGGAAGTGACAGCTTCTATATAGGATCTTTTCGTTTCTCCACTAGAAGTGACATCTTCAATAGGAGCTTTTTCGTTTTTTTGCATGTATTTTGAAGAGTTTATCATTTACGAGAAACTTCATACCTAAATTTTTTCTATTTATTGGGAGATCCTTGCGAAATTTGGTGGACATCTGTGTACCGGAAGTGACAGCTTCAATGGGAGATTTTTCAATTTTTGCAATGATGTTGAGAAGAAGTTGAGCATTTAAAAAAAATGTCAAAGAATTAAAAAATTTTAATAAATTTAGGTTTGGTCTTGTTGGTTTTCTGAAATTTAAGCAGGAATTTTTTTTTGATTATACAATACAGTTTTACCAAAAGTCTGGTAAGCTAAATTTTTCGCTTTAGAAATCAAGTGTGTTGTCGAGATCTTTGTATATACATTCGTGGTAAAATAAGGAGAAAATGGATGAAGGAGAAAATACTACCATTCGTTACGCCAGGAAGGGTGACAAGAAGAACGGCCAATACACATAGATTTACGGTGAAGTTGCCGGAATCTCGTACTGAGGAAGACAAGCGCGAGTTTGTTTATCGAACATCTAAGAAGTGGAATTCTAGATTGATAGTTACTTTAGGACTCTTAGGACAGTCTAAAAGTCCGCCCTGCACTCAATTATAAATAAACCTTAAAACAATTCATTACGGTTTTTAATCATGGCAAATTTGACAAAAACGTTTGTAATTTAAACTTCAAAATAAAGAGCATGAAACAATAAATCAAAATGAGTATCTGTAATGTCAATTATTGATGATATTTGAAACAAAACATCAGGCTTGACGTTATTTGACTAATTTGCGTAACTCCTCATTAAATTATAGAGTGCCAGACCTTGCGAATTTAAAATACTACAAACCCCATTCAATTCGTGCAAATTTTCTACGTAAGTGACGATCATGATTACATGTTGATTATTATATATATTTAAATAATTAACAATATTTTGACAATCCATGTAATTGAAGGCTTGATCACGGTATCGTACACAATTAGTTAATTATAATTAATATGTAGGCATTCAAACTTCAAACCAAGTGTGACAAATTCAGATCGTAAGGTTTTTAGTCGCTCGAATGAGTTTACCTTCCTTAGAACAAATCGCGAATGAAAAATTGGCTGCCGTTTCTATTTATACAATATCTGTATAAGAACAATATAATGTTGATTTATTATTAAATCGTGATCTTAATTTCGATAGAACAAATCAATGGCGTGGTGTCAGCTGTTACGTAATTGTTTGCTTAACCAGTAATAAACAATGCATTCTTGTAAATAAATAATAGGCGACAGTCAAGCACCTTGACAATTTTTCCGTCTAACATGTCAATATAATCTAAAATAGACACAATCGGTAGTTGTTTGTTTAGTTTTGAATTAATTGGAATTATAGTTTATAATATGTATACGAGTATGTACTTTTACAATGTAGGAAGTTATTTAATTTAAATCAATCATAAACCATTATTTGTATAAGTGGAATGTTGAATTTATTTTAATGTTTGGTTTCTTTGAGCTTAACGCTTGATTGAAACTAAAATCCGTGATCTAGGTTTGGTAAATATTATGCTCATTAATGAAATGTTTTAGCAAACTGTGTCCGTGCGGTGGGCTTAAAATTTTAAATATACACATGTTTTGTCACATTATATGAAACACTCCGCTATTTATTTAACTTACCTTATTATGTTTATACGAGTAGTACGTTAATCTTTGGTACACATGTGCATATGTATATAATCTCAAAAAATCTTATCAATTCTGAAATATCGGTTCTAATAAATAAATCACGACATATGTGAATATGTAAAAATTACAACTATACCAGCGAAAATATCGACTGTCAAACACTTTACATACTAAAAATACAACTTTTATAATGATATGACTTTGATATGAAATTAAATAAATTTATTTTAAATGTTTATGACACGGAAATAAAGTAGCCTTACAAATACATACCCATTCCTTATGAAACTGTATGTATATTCCTGCATAGAGTAAGTAATGTTATAAAGAGTATCGAAATAGAGGAAAAAATGTCATCAAAAAATGCGTTGGTTATGCAATTTAAACGGGTTATACAATATACATATAGTCCTATTCAGATCTTAAAAAAAAAAAATTTTAATTGTTCTGTGCAGCTTTCAGTGATGTAGAATTTTTTTTTTAAATTTTGATGGATCGCATTTATTTTAGATAGTAAATCTAAATAAAATAATAATTAAACATTCAAAATAATTATATTTCAGTTTTAATACAGAAAACATTCAAAATGATTATGTATTTATGTTATTACAATCATATTTTAAGGGAAAACTAATAGGTCTAAAAAAAATTGCACGCCTTTTGGAAACAATGTCAACATTTAATTTTGGTACGGACTAGGGTATATAATACAAACTTGATTTTCGGTACAAATGAAAAAATATTTTAATTAAACACAATATAATTTAAAAAGCCTAAGCTTTGTGTTTTAATTGATCTCAAAATTACTATTCCATTTAAATACAAATACAACATAAAAATGTACACAATAAACATGAATTATTATACTTAATACATTACTCATATTTTTTCTGCGCGAGAACTGTCAAAATTCCAGCGAGATATGAATACTACTATACTTACACAACAATTTTCTGTTTTGTTTGTATCGAATATTGTCACTCTTGTGACTATTGCTAGAAAGTAATTACGATAAATAAAGATATGTAAGTGTATGTGTTTAATCCATTTATTATTTTTTCCTTTGTTTCGTTACTCTTTATAATATTAGATACTCTTTGATTCCCGTGAGTAGTATAGTGCGTAAGAAAATTCTGGTTGTAATACATTATACAGAATTTCACAAATATTTGTCTTAATTTACTAGTAAATTAAATGAGGTAAGATATTTTGACGGTAATCGACCAGTCGGAAGTTTACTTCACTTTATTGGTTTATTTTCACATTATCTGTATTAATTGGTTAGAGGGACGTTCAATAATTATACTCGTTTAGTGAGTGAAAATACGGAGACTGTGTAAATTTCAAATAATTCAAAAGAAATTGAACATAGTCATTTGAAAATTGCATAAACTTGTAAATTATTCGTTTTACAAATTTTCAAAATAACATCCATGGGCGTCAATACATATAAAGATATGTAGTGTTTACTAAAATTTCCAGCAGCGGTTTGAGGCATTTCTAAGGGCAGTTAAATCTTGACCGAAATATCTCCAGATTTCTTAATAAGCAGGCTTTAGTCTCCAATTATGCTCAAATAAAATAGTCGATTGCATTACGTCGCATTTGCCGCGACACTTTGAATTGTTGTTGGAAGGTTTAATAATTGTTAATTATACTCATAGGTACATATCTTGGTTTACGTCGATCCATTGATTGATAATTTAGAGTGGTAGTTTTCTAGCAGCGATAAATTCAGTCCAAACCATAAGAGAAATAACTACGGGAGGTGGTTTTGACCAAATACGGTAATTTGACGATAGTAGCATTGATCAATTGTGAACAGCTCTCCTAAATATATGAAAAATTTGGAAGAATTGCAACCAACATTTTCGATAAAATGATTATTTTGAAATTATATGGACATGGCGAATAAAATTGTGTTTTGTACACCCAATATGCATGAAACATTCTGTGTCGATAGTCGTATTATGCGTTCACTTGTTCTATTATCATATTAAACAAAATAACATAGTAACCCGTTTTTTTTCACCGGGTGGGGGGAAGGGGGTAGGTGTCCGAGATCCTTACCTTCCCGTTGTTCTCTCTGGATAACTCTAAATGGTTCAGGCGATGTTATGGAAACGGGCAGAGCAAGTTCTGTTTTTGTCATAGACACTATATGGCTTTAAAATTAATCAGTACGTAACTCACAACTTTTAAGACCTGGGGATCTACAAAACCTTTCGAACCAGATTTACACTTAAGATGAACTCGCACTAAAAGAACTGCGATGGTCTGGAAATGGGCACCACTGGTATCCATAATACCAACAATAGCAAGATTATCCATTACAGTGGCCATCAGAATGGAGGGGAATTTGGAGCAGGCTCTTTCATCCAGCGGCTCCAGCAAGAAGCAGCACGGTTGGAGTCCTCACTAAAAAGTATAATACCTCGGTCGTTATTGTGCATGCAACCACCGAAAATAAATATGAGGTCAAAGGTCTATTCCTAGCCGAGCTGGAAGAGGTTATAAATAACATCCAGCGTCATAACATTAAAATTATCGTAGGCGACTTTATTGCAAACATCGTTAGGAGTGCAGAAAACAAATCATATATCAGTCCGTACACCTTGCACCTCACCAGTAACACCAATGGCCAATGTGTCACCGAATTCATACTAATCTACAAGTTAGTTGTATTAAGTACGTTTTCCTTATAAGAGAATCCACAAAGTAACATGGAAATCGAATAACCGAAGAATGGAAAATTCAGTCAGCCATAAGTATGGTGGTGCAAAATACTATCAGAACACCATCGCGATGCCGCAATGATCGGCTCGATGATCAGTGCCGCTTCTTCATAATTGATTTGCTCGCAATAGCTGCTAGGAAAGCTGCAACTAAATATCTCCGACAAAAGAGGCGCGAACATATGAGAGCAATTGGAAACACCATTTTAGTGGAACAAGCAAACGCAAGAGAATGTTTTTCTAACGAGAGAAATATCTCAAAAAACTTCCACCTAAGAAGTACAGCCATCAAAGACAGGAATGAAGAGCTGAGAGTAAACGTGGCTGATGTTCTCCAGTATGGCAAACCTACTTCTACTATTTGCTAAATTGAACTGATGAAATGACCTCTAAGGAATTGCTCTACCGTGTGGTGGTCTTTTTCGAATATCCCACACTAAAACAAGTAAAAGCAGCTATTAGATTGATAAAATGCACCCGGTCTCGACGGCATCCCCGCAGAATTAATTAAACACAAAGGCACTGTTCCTGCATCAACTTTATATGATCCCACCGCCGCTATTTGGGACCAAGAAGAGCTGTCGGAGAATTGGATGACCGCGCTCATATGTCAGCTGCACAAAAAAGGCGACCGTTTAAAATGTGAAAGCTACCGTGCCAAGCTTTATGTAACACTGACTAGAAAGTGTTGGCTAATGTTCTACTTACCAGAATTGTCCTTCCTGCCGCCGAAAACATCACTGGCGACTATCAGTGTGGTTTTCGTCTCAACCGATTAACCGCTGACCATAACGATGATTATGGCAAAGTGTTGGGAGTACAATATAAATATTAGGGCGACCCATTTTTCCTCATGTCTGATTTTTTACCGGGCTTAGGGCTAAAAATATTAATTTGTATTACAAATGACCTCAAGCAAATTTTTAGGTCTATCGGACTACGTTTAGGGGTCGCTCAAATTAGTTTTTTGCAAAAAAACACTACAATGACCTTTAGTGACGGTAATGCCGGTTTAATATTTTCTTAGTATTTTTGAGTATGCCGAATCCAACGAAATGATAAAAAAGGTGGTTGAACTAGTAGAATATTTGTTTTCGGGCTGTTTCTTTCAAAAAAATTAAAACTTGCAAGTTCCGGCTAATTTTTAAAACAGTGCCTATCATTTTTGACTAAATTTCACTATTTGTGGCTATAGAGCAATAAATTACGAAAACAAGAGACATTGCACGTCATCATAACTGAAAAATTAATAATTTTATAGCCACCCTTAAACGACCAAAAGGGATAAATCTCAAATAATTGTTTGCCACTTGCTAAATCAATGGTTAGAGTTTATTAATAAAAATTAAAGAGAAACTTAAATAGATAAAGAAATATCACTAGTAGTATCCTTGAAAATTAATTAATGCCTTAATAATGATTCTAAGATATATGGCTTGTCACAGAGAAGTTAGGTTCTATATTTTTAAAAGATGAAATTTTGGTTAAAGACCACGTAAAAGATTTAAAATAGAAACACATTTCATATGTAATTAACAAGATTTGTATATTTGATATTTTTACTAGTTTTTCTGTTGCACAGCAGCCTTAATATTTGTTTTTGTTGCTAAAAGAATTCTCTTATAGTGATCTTATAGAGATATATGTAAGTGGTTCTGCAAGAAAGAAAAGTGATAAACATAAAAATTCTTTATAATCATCACGCCCATTATGTATTTTTCCAAGTTGATCATTAATAAAGGTAAAAATATTCTCCTTCTCTTGTGAACTGAAGATTTCTTGAACATTTGAGTCAGCTAAACCGGAGCTTATATGGGTATGATTAAAAAAATTCCACTGCCTTCTCCTCCCTCAATCTCTGAAAAAGCTGAATATCGGGCTCACTTGATATTTCCTTTAACATGCTGCTAAAAGCAGCAGATACAATTAATACATATATATGATGTCTGCAAGCAAACCACAATAAATTTCTGCTAAATCTTTTTTCAAGAAGTTTGGAGATTCCGTTTAGCTTATCGTCGTTGCTTGCCGTTGTATCAAAGCGCAATCCTTTAATATTGTCTGTATGTATTCCAGTTTTCATGCATTTTATATATCATTTTACACCTCTATACCTGTCCCATGGATACTATAACGCACAGTCGGCCAACCATTCTTTTCTCTACTATATTCTTAAGACTTAAATATTTCATCTCTGATTTCTATTCCCGAGCCGTTGTCTATGGCGACGTATGGTATCTTTGGAAACTGCAATTTATTCTAAATCATGCCCTAATGCATTTGCTGTGGTGATTCAAAGAGCAGCTCCTGAATTGCTTATTTTCGATCGATCCATCTACTGGAAGTCAATTTAAGTGAGCTGGTAGCGACCAAATGGCATAGTGGTTAAAGCTTTGGCGTTTGGATCGGGAGGTACCAGGTTCGAATCCCGATAGGGGCACGGTGCAAATGGAATTTTCATCAACAAATTACGATTTGTGATGAAAAGGAACACATCTATAACCCCCTGTCGGAGTGCAAAACTCATGGGCCGACCCATCAGCCAGTATAAGCTAGCATGGAGCTATGCAATGTGCAGATGGTAATAAAATCGGACCTATATCCGTACGTCCTCGAATTGGCCAATACAGGCGTAAAGGTAAGGACGTAAATAAGCAAACCGCACAAGAGTTGGGAGAGCCTTGGCTCCAGAACAAATAGCAGGGGGAAAAAAGTAAGCTGGTGTAGGAAATGATTAAGTTTATATCTGTTGAGATCTACTTGTTGAATGTCGTGGCTCACTAATCGCCAATGTGGAATTGCTCCCATCATTGATCGTAATGAATGAATGTTAAAAGCATTAATATTTCGTTGTTGCTCGAGAAAACACAACTTTGACGGATCTTCTGTTTTTTCAATATTAAGACCATGGCCAATATCAAAGAGTTTCCATCCATCCGTAAGAAAACTTCTCTTTTACTTGTTTCTTTACTTTTTCTGTTAATTTTTTTTTTTGAGATTCCGATATATGTCATTTAATTTAATGATTTTTCTAATAGTATTCCTCTTTTCCTGATGACAAATACCAAACTTCTGCCAAATGGTAGCTATCTCATCCGCCATATACTAGTATTTGTCAGTTTGTGAAGGAATCGTCTAATTACGTCTCGGTTCGTTGGAAGATTATATTTTTGTAGATTTCCAATAGATTCAGAAATGTGATTAAAAATACTGAGTGACAAAACTTATCAATCAACCAACATGCGGTCTGTACGTTATATACCTTGATTATTAACCACCAAAACTATTTCAGAAACTTCCTGAAAAACTAATGAAATTTCCAAACTTAAAAATCAAAAACAAAAATCATTTAATATTTTATAAAACTTATTTTATTACTCGAATAAAGAGTTGCTGGTTCAACTTCAAAAGGAATAGTCATTGTTTAAACTAAACTGATCCTATTTTAAATATAATTTCATCTTTAATGCATTACCCATCATGAGTCTTTAGTTACTCTCGCTAACAAAGGACGAAGTAAGGACGTGAAAAGCGAACTGCGAAAGAGTTAGGAGTGTTTCGGCCTCAGAAAAGATTGCAAAGATTAAAAAATAAAAAAAAAATAAAAAAAATGTTTGTTGTTGTTTTGGTATAGAGAGTATGCATGTTTTTTGATGACGAATTTTTTTCGATTTTTCTGATTTTCATAATTTTGCAGCTTTTGTTTTATATATGTACATAAGTATTTACTGGGATCCGTTCAGAACTGCATAATTTAAAATTGCATTTTTCAAAACGGCATATTTAAAAACTGCATAAGATAAAAAACAGCATTTTTCAAAACAGCATATTTCAAAACGGCATAAGGTACGAAACGGCATAAGGTACAAAATTGCATTTTACAAAAATGCATATTTCAAAACGGCATAAGGGTTACAACGGCATTTTTCAAAACGACATTTTTTAGAATTGCATTTTTCAAAACTGCATGTTTCAAAACGGCATAGGTACAAAACAGCATTTTTCAAAACAGCATTTTTCAAAACAGCATTTTTCAAAACGGTATTTTTCAAAACTGCATATTTCAAAACGGCATAGGTACAAAACGGCATTTTTCAAAACGGCATTTTCCAAAATTACATTTTTCAAAACTGCATACTTCAAAACGTCATAGGTACAAAACGGCATTTTTTAAAACTGCACAAGATAAAATGAAATATTTCAATCGATTATAAATCTAGAATAATCTTTTCATTAATTTTTGGAATATGACCAACAGGTACGGTTATTTATTAACGGAACACGATGAAGTTTGACATCAATGAAATTTTTGAACGATTCTTGGATCAAATTCTAGGGTAAAGCCAAATGAAAACGAACTTGTCTATTTCTTGGTCGATTAAGATCAAATTTCACATGTTCCTGTGGTAGAGTTGAATTTACAAATGAAATTGCTTATGTCAAATTTTTTCTACATGTTTTTTATAAAAACTTTAGTAGGTATGTTATAAGAAAAATTTACCTTCATTGGAATTACAAATTATTTGAAGATTTAATATGCTTATAATATTCTCCTTCACCTAAATTTTTATATAGAGCTTCGAAGTTCTGGTTAGTTACTACAATTGCATGGTCGTAGCAGATTACTCCATATTGGAATACATCTCATGCAAGCTTTTTCTTAATTTATCGGGTTTATCGAAAAAATTCGATTCAAATATATTAGTTTCAAGATATGTAGCGTTATTAACGTACGTTGCCACTACAATTTTTGTTTGTGCAACGAAAATACCTACTTAAATGTATCGAATATTTCAGCAGCAACGAACAACGAATTATTATGTATGTAAATGTATGTAATAAAAGAACCTGAATAAACGATAAATGTCGTTATGAAAAATGCTGTTTTGTACCTATGTCGTTTTGAAAAATGCAATTTTGTGAAATGCCGTTTTAAAAAATGCCGTTTTGTACCTATGTCGTTTCGAAAAATGAAATTTTGAAAAATGCCGTTTTGAAAAATGCTGTTTTGAAAAATATCGTTTTAAGGAATGCCGTTTTGAAAAATGCCGTTTTGTACCTATTTTGTTTTGAAATATGCAATTTTGAAAAATGCCGTTTAGAAAAATGCCGTTTTGTACCTCTGTCGTTTTGTACCTTATGTCGTTTTGTGATATGCTATTTTGAAAAATGCTATTTTGTACCTTATGCCGTTTTGATAAATGCAGTTTTGAGAAATGCCGTTTTTTAAAATGCCGTTTTAAAATATGCAATTTCGACCGGGACCCGTATTTACTCGAACATAATTTCAATTATAAAAAGGTTTTCAATGTGTGTGTATGATGAGCACCAAAATTTACTTAAATATTTAAGCAGATTTTGTGAGCGCACAAGCAGTGCACCTAGAATACTACAGGCCACACTGCTTTAAAAATTTTGCTATATGACGTCAATTTATGTGTTCCTTCTTTGACTATTGTAGGCAGCACTAAAATTATAAAGATTGTATTGATTTTTTGTGTTTAAGCTGTCATATTGATAAAAAAATTTGTAAACAAACAACAAGAAAATTATTTTAATAATATATTTTAAAATTCAATAAAAAGCTATTGGTAAGTATTAATTCATAATATTATTATAAAATTATGCATTTTAAATTGTGTTAAATATGTAATCACGTACAAAATGTGTACACATTTCTTGTAATTTAAGGGAAGACATAGCCTTACTTGTAGCACTCGTATAGATATTTTCTTTTTTCTGTTTATTTTCGTTTATTCTTTTTATGAACATTTTTATGAAAATGACTGCCGTCTATAGTTCAAAGAATAAACTGTAGACATAAATTTGATGACATAGAAAGCAGTGTGACCTGTAGTATTCTAGGTGCACTGGCACAAAAATGAATGAATAATAATTGATGAACCTGTGCCTATATATGTGTTTCGGCCATCTCGCATTGTATGGACGTTGTACATACATATGTATATAAAGCGTAGACACGGGAAAGAGCTTTCACTGTGCGTTTATACTTGCGGAAATTGGTGCGGCGCTAGTTTGTCGCACTCGCTTCGCAGGTATGAATATATACCTGCGGGAGCGAGTGTGATATGTTGGTGCCGCGCTGGTTTCCGCAGGTATAAACGCACAGTCATACGGGTGATATGAATTTTTTGAAGATTTTTTTTATTATTTTATTAGTTTGTTTTTTGTTGGTGCGGTGAAGAGATAGAGTTACATCCCCCTGAGCGTGAACGTTATTTATCTTTGGTTTGGATAATTGTTTTTTTTGTTTTCGGGTAGGTTTTGTTTAGAGATTTAAGTTTTGTTCTGTATATTGTACGGTGATCATCGGATTAGGGACTTCATCGGATTAGGGAATGGTGAAGTTCTGAATGAGGATTGAATCAAAAAGAAGGTAAAAGTTGTTTGAGAAGAAGAAGAAGGTGAAAGTTTGTCGGAATTGAGGGTGGATAGGCAGAGTTTATGCTCGGGTGACTGGGGGTTTGTTTCTCCTCCGCATGTGCAGGATGTGGATGTGTAGGGTCAGGAAAGATCTTAACAAAAGATAATTTCCATGGCATTTGTGTGGGGATGTTTTGTCGTGCCTACGTTGTTTGGGCTTGTATGCAAATAAACCGTATATTTTATTTGTCTTCTACTTGCCGTATTTTTATTTCAGAGATTAACTAATTTTAATATTATTCCTCTATCCAATTATTCAGCTTCTGAATAACAAATTATTACTGTTAATCAAATTAATTATAAATTAGGCTAATAAGAACTAGATTTAATTTTGCATGGTATGAGTAATTAGATTATAATTATAATAATATTATTTTCTCGAGTTGGGTGGAGGAAATGGTTGGTCACTCATAGTAGTCTGTCATGTCTGGTAACCTTGTCTGTCCCTCCATCTTGTTGTGTGTAGGGGGAGGGGGTGTACGGTAGGCCCGGCGTGTCGGGATCCTTGCTTGGTCTTGGCCATGCATTCTTATCAATCAATCAATCAAATAATTGATTGTTTTTATTTATAGTTATTTTAATATTTTAATAATTTTTCGTTCCTTACATTAAACAATTCTATAAATGGAAATTTTGTCGAAAGTCCTGACTTAAAACAATAAAGTTGTCGGCAAATATAATTTAATTTGTTTATATGATTATTAAAAAAAATGTTGAACATACCGGAAGGTCAGGGAAGATTGTGATTGCAACATTCTTGATCAGGGGATTTATTTAATTACTTACGCTTTGAGCATAAACTTAATACAATCAAATGTGTTAACGATCCAAAGACTTTTTGAAATGAAATGTTGTATTTCGATGATCTCTTCTGGTTGAATTTAGGTTATGTTTTAGTGAAGTTGTGTGAACGTTAGATATAAATTAACCCTGCTTTTAGGTTGGATGAATTTAAATATAGGTAGCTGAATGACAAATATATAGGTCATCATATGGAATATTTAGGTCATCATATGTGTGATAATATTGCCGAGTCATTACGAACGTGAAGTCCCTCGGTTAGATGGTATTGGATGGGAAGATAGGGAAAAATAAGGTTACAAGCAGTATATTATAAGATGACCCGTAGATGTGAATTAAATTTTAATATATTTAAGTAGTTAGAAAATAACTGTGCTGCGGTTCGCCCTAGTTGTTTCTGTGACTAACATCCTTTTCCTAATTAACCTTATCTGTTAAGGATGCAGGCAGGGCCTGGGCCCGCATGATGCTGAAATATTATTCGCATACAGATATAATTTGTTATTTGATTGTATATATTTCAGGATTATGGTAACGTACCTAGGATCGCCGTTATGGCTGCCAGTACGCCTCTATCATATCATATATCATATCATAATGCGTTACTCATCATGAGTCATCGGAAAGTAATATCATAAAGAAAGTACATAAGAGTAGTAATTCGAATGCAATAAATTGTCATATGAAATTTAAAATCTAAATATTTGGAACTAATTTTGCGGCTATCGGACGGAAATAGGATGTACATACGAGATACTTCAATATAGTTCTTTGGTTTTTTCTCATTTTCCTAACATCAAAACAACACAAACGCAAAAAATCAAAACATTTGTATTATTTCTATTTAGGCATACATATCTACACATAGAAAATCAAAACAAAATTCGAATACAGTTTTTACAACTATTGTTGTTGTATGTATTGCAATACGTAACCGCATCAATATAATGAATAGATTTAAGTAGATTCTGGTTATATCATAAAACTAGGCGTACACATAAAATACGAGTACATAAAAAACAAAAAAGGTACAAATCCACTAAAAGAGATGTGTTCTCGCAGATACGTAGGCACGGCAAAACGACCTTTTGGGCGTTCTTCAACTATAAAATTGTTAATTTTTCAGTTATGTTGACGTGCAATGTCTCATTTTTTCGTAATTATTTGCTCTATAGCCACAAATAGTGAAATTTAGTTAAACATGATAGGCACTATATTAAAAATTAGCCGGAACTCACAAGTTTTAATTTTTTTGAAGGAAACAGTCCGAAAACCAATTTTCTACTAGGCCAACCACCTTGTTTTATCATTTCGTTGGATTCGGCATACTCAAAAATACTTATAAAATGTTAAACCGGTATTACTTGCACGAGCTGGAGTGAAAAAGAGGAGAAAACGTCACTAATGGTTGTTTTAGTGTTTTTTTTGCAAAAAACCATTTTGAGCGACCTCTAAACGTGGTCCGATGGACCTGAACATTTGCATAAGGTCATTTATAATGGAAACGAATATTTTTAGCCCTTAGCCCGATAGAAAAAACGAGATGAGATTCCCTCCATACAAAAATGGGTCGCCCTAATAAACATACATCAACTATATATAGACTTTCAGCAGGCATATGACAGTATCAAAGGAAGAATATCTGGACTGCGCTTAAATGTCAAGGGATACCAGAGAAACTCGTTTCTTTGTGTAAATTAACAACGTCTGGGTCTACAAATAGAATCGTAGTCGAATAAACTAAATCAGATGACTTTGAAACAACATCTGGTGCGCGAAAGAGTGATGAACTCGCGCCTGTGCTTTTCAATTTGGTGCTCGAGGCAGTATTAAGAAAAAGCAACATTGAAACTTCACGCTGCATATTTAATAAGTCGGGCCAAATTCTTGGGTAAGCAGATGATATCATATGCTTCTTGGCCGATGGCCTAATGATATCATGGATATAGCTTCATATATCATTAAAATAAAACACGTATCAATGTCCAAGAGCATCTCTACGGCAAATATCAGAATCGGTGACCTTCATGTTGATTGTGTAAAATACTTCAAAAATCTCGGGTCAATACTAATATCTTCAAATGATATGCAGGCAGACATAGAAGCCCGAATTGCAGCCGGACATTTAGTTTTATATGCCCAATCAACCATGAGACAGCTATTTTTTGGAGGCACCGATATAATTAGATTCATTAAATCCAGCTGAATTAGATGGCTAGGTCACTTTGCAAGATTCCCACAATAACGAATGATAAAAAAATGTTCCAACAACAACCAGTCACGATGTTGAACAAAACACACGTATAATAGAATGTCGAGGGCGCGAGCGACAGCCGAAATGGATGAAGGATCACCGACATACATGCGCAGGAGTTATGACTCGCGTGAATTATCAAAATCAAATTTACCAACGCGCTAACTAATTATTTAAATTGCAGGTGATGCACCGATTACTTTAGATCAGCATTTACTTGGTATTCTGGGTACGTTTTAATAACGCAACTCCTACAGCCTAATAAAAAACAAGAGGAACTTAAATGATGGGGATGAGGCATATAATATCGTCCTATCGTCCATTCTGCATTTTGAATTATGATTACTTTTGGCGGTTTCGGCGATCAAACTACGTAGAAAATCGAAATCTAATCTTGTTGTGGAGAATGTATGATGTGGAAACTGTACGTTGGTGCATCATATATTCTCCGCAACTACATCTACAACAAGATTATGAAATTGATCCAGAGTGTGATGACGAACAAGATGATGAACATTCTGAATTAGTTTTTCGACAGCAACTGTGTAACGTTTCATTAAACTTTATTTAGTAATTCTATACTTTTAGTATTTTCGGTTGCCCTTTCCGTTGCCCTTAGCATAAATTGCAATCTTTGCTTCAGATTTTTTCTGATTTACTACTCACTATATAGCAGAAGTCAAAAAAGTAGTTTTTAAAAAATCTCTGTGTTTGTGTCTGTGCCGCGTGTGTGGTGTCGTGGTGTAAGTGTGGTGTCGTGCCAACTAAATGTCATTGGTTCTCTACAGCTCAAACAGATTGACTAATGGAGGTGAAGGTTCATACTTACCTCATACGTTACGAGGAGCTTTTTCGTTGTTTACAAATTATTTGAAAAGTATATAGCATTTTTGAAATAAAAACTAAAATCAAAAAGATTGTAAATTAAATTTCAAATTTGGTTCAGATCACTTTTTAAATTTTACCGAGAATGACATTTTTTTTATTTATCTTTAATCCGTTCTGGGGCATAGTCACTCCCAACTCTTTATCGATTCGCTTTTCCCGTCTCACTTTTTCGTCGTTTGCCAGCCTTTTCGAGGGCGTACGGCTCGGGATTCGTACCCGGTAACTCACGATTCAAACGCCAAAGCTTTAACCAGTGGGCCGTTTAGTCGGTAAAAAAAACTTTATTTCACCAACATTCGGCATTTCTAGGCAAACGGACTATTCGGAATTTTCCGTCTCCTAATTAGATCCGTGTAAAGTTTGGTGAAAATCTGTGTACAGGAAGTGTCACCTTCCAAGCGAGCTTTTTCAATTTTTGCAATGATATTGAAAAGTTTAGCATTTTCAAAAACAACAAAGAATTAAAAGATTCAAATAAATTTAAAGATTAAATTCTCAACCAAGAATGACCTTATTGGTTTTCTGAAATTTAAGCCGGAATATTGATTTTGCCTGGAAAATTAAATTTTTCGCTTTCTGTCATGAAAAATTATTTATTTAGAAGTCTATTTTTTAATTTAACCCGAGCAGGCAGTGCACTATATCAAAAAATACTCTGTGGGTTTTTAATCAACCTGAACAATTTTACTCCGCACACTACGTTTTTATTTATGAACTATAGGTCGCACATATCAGAGTAAAATTAGATGGACCGAGTATACCGAGTAAGCACAGTTCACAAAGAAAAAACAGTGTGCAGTGCAAAATCACAGAGCAACGTGTGTGCACAATGTGTTCGGCTTGAATTATAAAACAGACCCTGTGCATAGTCGGTTCTTCAAATTTGACTCTGAAATAAATGTCAGTGTACAAAGAGTGTGGAAAGAAAAAACAATGTATTACTCTTTGCACATGGGATTTGGCTCTGTACTTTCATTCGGTGTACCATACATGGGATAAGACTACTTGTTCGGCTGGAATTAAAATATTATTATTTGAATTATTACAACAAAATTTGCACTTGGTTTTTATCCAGTGCTGGGATGTTCCAACCATTTTCGTTGCTTTCTAGAAGTTTATGTCTCTTTTTGCTAGAATCAATTTGACCGTTTCGTTGTTCAAATGATTCTTTCTATTGCTATCACAACCTACTAAAATATATTTGCACAATATTTATTTCCATTTTTTACCAAATGGAAGTAGTTTTTGCCAACTTTTGCCAACTGGCTGTGCCGAGTTATAATTTTTAGCGACAAGTATATATTAACATGAACTCACGCACCTTAAGAAGAGTACCTATACTCCAACTGACACGTCATGAAACTGATTAACGGCTGACTGCGTCTCTCACAAGAATATTACAAGAGGCAAACCATAATTACACTAATTTAGATTACAATATAATAAGTTTTCGTTGAGTAAAATTCTCTTCATGGGACCAGAATAACACATTTAACTCATTTTTTTTTAATTTAATTTATTTCGTTTTATTCTACTTTTATTTTATGTTAACATTTTACGTGTTTGTAAGAGAGAAGGATTGATCGTCTTAGAAGAAAGACGCGTTTTAGTCTTTCGCTGTGTAGTAGAAATTAAAATTTAATGTGATAAAAAATGTGTTATAAATATTAAAATATACATAAAGTGTTAATAATTAATTTAAAAGTGAATTATAATAAAATTTGTTTATTTTTAGTGAAGTGAAACTAACATAAATAAAATAAATTGTATGTAGTGCGCAGCAATGGTGAATGCATCACATCCATTTTTATGTAGGAATACATATATGTTTACCGTGTGGGGATTCCAAAGGATTCATAAGAGAAGTGTTTTTATTATTTTAATACATATTTGATTATATTTTCCATATATGTAAATTTTAATTTTATTTATATATATATATATATTTATATAAATATGTTTTACAATGAAAAAATTTACGTGTGAATGACTTTTTTCAATTATGTTATTCTTCTTGTTGCTCTCGCTAACGATTTTTGTTGTTGTTGCTTTTGCTAGGGAGAATATGCATTTGACGATCATTTTTCGTTTTTTTTTCTCTTTTTGATGAAGATTATGGATTTTTATTTCTTGTATATGCATGCTATTACATATACATACATGCGTATTATAAAGGATAAAAATAAAATTTAAAGGAATGCAGTGTTGTGTTTTAGCGTCATACGAGTAATGATCAAAAATGAAAATGATCATTGAAATTACGATGTGTATGCGCCCGTGTGTGTGTTTTAAATTATGTTACTATGTGAATGTAGTGTGTGTGTGTGTGTGTTCGCGTGTGTGTGTGTGTGTGTGTGTGTGTGTGTGTGTGTGTTCGGGTGTGAATGTATGTATGTATATGTATGTGTATGTATGTATTTGTGTATATGTTTATGTATATGTAAGTGTGTATATGTATATATGTGTATATATATGTATGTGTATGTATATATAATTAATTATCTATCTAATTGATTGTTTTATTTTGATATTTTAATAATTTTTCCTTACTTTAAACAATTCTATAAATTGAAATTTTGTCGAAAGTCCTAATTTAAAATAATAAAGTTGTCGGCAAATATAATTCTATTTATTTCTATTTTTATTTAAAATTTATTATTTATTTATTTTTGTTTACATACCGGAAGGTCAGGGAAGATTGTGATTGCAACATTCTTGATCAGGGGATTTATTTAATTACTTACGCTTTGAGCATAAACTCAATACATTTAAATATGTTAACGATCCAAAGACTTTTTGCTATGGAATGTTGTTTTTCGACGATCTTTCTGGTTGAACTCAGGCTATTTTTTCGTGAAGTTGTGTGAATGTTAGATATAAATTAACCCTGCTTTTAGTTGGATGAATTTAAATATAGGTAGCTGAATGACAATTCCGAATCTAATTTTTTTTTATTTTGACATTATTGACGGAATATTTAGGTCATCATATGTATGATAATACTGCCGTGTCATTACGAACGTGAAGTCCCTCGGTTAGATGGTGTTTGATGGAAAGATAGGGCAAAATATGGTTACAAGCAGTATTTAATGAGATGACCCATAGATGTGAATTAAATAACCTAATCAGTCTAGTAGGACTGATGCCGAATACATATGATGAATATTAGTATCCTTTACCTCAAACACAACTAACTTACATTAAATAACTAACAAACTCTAATCTAGAGTGTGAATTTAATTGAGACTAACATTCTAATATATTTAAGTAGTTAGAAAATGACTTTGCTGCGGTTCGCCCTAGTCGTTTCTGTGACTAACATCCTTTCCTAATTAACCTTATCTGTTAAGGATGCAGGCAGGGCCTGGGCCCGCATGATGCTGAAATATTATTCGCATTCAGATATAATATGTTATTTGATTGTTTATATTTCAGGATTATGGTAACGTACCTAGAGGATCGCCATTATGGCTGGCCTGTACGCCTCTGTCATATCATATCATATCATATCATGTTAACATTTTACGTGTTTGTAGGCAGACCCAATGTAAGCAGACCTCCATGTAAGCGGATAGAGATTGGTCGTCGGGAATTCTTAATAATTATTTTTTATTTTTAAAATTTATGTCGCATGCCTAAATATGATTGTTACAACGCTGGGCAGCGGGTAATCTGGTAGTCTATAACGCATACTTGAGTTATGCGTCCCTGCCAAATTTTCTCACATTCCTCTATACATGGCAGCAACTGAATTACTTGAGCACTTGCATACTACCACTACTGAATTCGATTATCACCTAAATATATAGAACGAGGAGATACATATAAGGCACGATTCGGTGACCGAACTGACTAGGAATCCTGAACATGCCAGGACCTCTAAAACTACAGGATTAGGAAATGTTAAAGGTTCTAACTTTAAAAGACTAGTTGAGCGAACTGTCGTTTACAACATACAACTTGGCGTTTTTCTATAAAGCTGCCATCACCAAATCATATTTCCATAAATTAGTTTTTGAAATTTGTTAGTAATTTGTTATTAGGAATAGTTTCACTCTCATCCCTTCAACCAATAATAAAGAGGAGGAGTATATTATATGATATAATATGATATGATATGATATGATAGAGCCGTACAGGCCAACCATAACGGCAAACTTAGGTACGTTACCATAATCCTGAAATTTCAACAATCAAATAACAAATTATATCTGAATGCGAATAATATTTCAGCATCATGCGGGCCCAGGCCCTGCCTGCATTCTTAACTGATAAGGCTAGTTAGGAAAGGATGTTAGTCACAGAAACAACTAGGGCGAACCGCAGCAAAGTCATTTTCTAACTACTTAAGTATATTAAAATGTTAGTCTCAATTATATTCTCACTCTAGATTAGATTTTGTTAGTTTATTCATTTGGGTTAGTTGTGGTTGAGGTAAAGGAAACTAATATTCATCAAATGTATTCGGAATCAGTAATAAAAGACTGGTTAGGTTATTTAATTCACATCTACGGGTCATCTCATCAAATACTGCTTGTAACCATATTTTCCCTATCTTCCCATCCAATACCATCTAACCGAGGGACTTCACGATCGTAATGACTCGGCAATATTATTATACATATGATGACCTAAATATTCAGTTGATATTGTAACAAAAAATTAAATTTGGTATTGTCATTCGTAGCTATATTTAAATTCATCCAACTAAAAGCAGGGTTAATTTATATCTAACTTTCACACAACTTCACTAAAACATAACCTGAGTTCAAACAGAATGATCGTCAAAAACGATTTGGATCGTTAACACATTTGATTGTATTAAGTTTATGCTCAAAGCGTAAGTAATTAAATAAACCCCCTGATCAAGAATGTTGCAATCACAATCTTCCCTGGCCTTTCGGTATGTTCAACATATTTTTTTAATAATAATATAAATAAATTGAATTATTTATTGTTGTAAGTCAGGACTTTCGACAAAATTTCAATTTATAAAATTGTTTAAAAAGTAAGGCCGTGTAAATCGGAGGATGGGTGTATAAATATTCAAAAAATAGTAAAATAAAATTAAAAGAACAAAAAAGACCACGGGCGTTAATGAATTCATCCGTCAAGGAGAAAACAACAAAATAAACCACAATCATGCTTGTTTAATTTTTATCCAATTTCGCCATATACTCGTATATATTTATCCCCTCAAAATTTTGATTATATATTTTATTTTTCTATTTGATATTTACTCGTTTTTAGTTGAAACTTGGAAAGGATAAATTATAAAACACCAAAGCGCGATCATAATAATCTATTCTCACCATAGAAATAGAGTATATAGAGTGAATGTAATGAGCTGTCAAGTGAGTCAAATTCAGAGGGTAAAAGAGAAAGCATATAAATTAACAGGGCCGTATTTAGCATTTTTTTCGACCGAATACAATGAAGTTAGGAAGTTAAAATTAAAAAATTATTTAAATTTAATTAAATTTTTATTTCTTTAATAACAGCACATTAATTATTTTTATTTAAATATAATATTATATATATAAAAAATAGTAATTATAAAACCACTTCGCTTATTTATTTCACATTCCTTTAAAATGTAATAAAGAAACAAACTTGTTTCTTTTTGTTAATTTATATGATCTTTAGTTACAAAAATAATTCCACCAGATGTCATATAATTTTTCTATGATAGAGTGAGCTAACAAATTAACGAATTCTTGAGAATGTCTATATTGATCTTCATCATTGAAAATATTTACACTTATTAGGTTGTGAAGAACGTTATAACAATTTTGTACAAGATTGTAGTTGCGTTATGTTTTTGTAGTCCACAATAGCCAATTCCCGTTTTAGTACTGCTTTGGAATATTTACAAATGTTTAATACTGACGGCGAAGGAGTTAAAAGACCACCACTATTTTTAAATTGATTAGCGATTTATAAGAATTACATTGTTGTATTAGTTTGCAACAGTCCTCACAATTCAATTTTCTAAATAAATATCGGACTATAAATCCCCCCATTAATTGAAAATTCACTTAGTATAATTGGATATCCAAAAAAAACTTCGTCCTACATATTAGGCCAATTTAAGTATCATCTGATGAGGCTTCAACCATTGCTTTTTCAATTCTCCATAATAAAAATAAATTATGAAAAGCAAAGCACTTAGCACATGAAATAAATAATATGTGTAATATGTAATATGTTTACAAAACGATAAAAACCCACGCCAACAACCAAAGTTGTTTTCTTATTTTTTTCTGATTTATAACTTAAATTAAGGATAATTTTACCACAAATCACTTTCTTTTTAACATAATTTACATTTTATTTTATATAAACACTTACTGATGGTACGAAATTCCTTCCTGTAATTTTTGAGGCGTATTTAGCAGTTTTTCACGAGACACTTCATTTTATTAAATGTTTCTAATTTTTATTACTAATATGATGCACTACACACAATCCACTTTAATAATATTTTAATTATTTTAATTAATATTTTCAAAATTTTTTAAGAACACAAAATCTAACGCGTCACTTTAAACAAAAACAAAAACTGGTTTGAGGGGTTTTTATTTTGAGATATGAGACCATCATATGCATTTTTTATATAACCATCCGGCTCTGACTTGCTTCACATGAAACAGCAAATTTTATATGCGAAAAAAGTTTACATTCATTCTAAGTATATAGCTCTATGATTCTCACCCAGCAAACAAGCGCCAAAAGAAAAAATAGAAATGTATACATTTAATATACTAAACCAAAACATATAAATGAAATGGTATTTTATTTTACGCTACTCTTTTAATACGTTCGCGCAAATGACTGCTATATAATTCAAGAAGTGTGTTCCTGAGTGAGTAGTACACATATTTAGAAAGTGTGCATGAAAGCGTTAATTGATACGCATGTCGTTTACCATGTACATACAATACAAACCGAAAACTTTCAAATCTGAAATACATATTGGTATGCCGCAGAGCACCTAGAATACTACAGGCCACACTGCTTTCTATGTCATCAAATTTATGTCTACAGTTTATTCTTTGAACTATAGACGGCAGTCATGTTCATAAAAAGAATAAACGAAAATAAACAGAAAAAAGAAAATATTTATACGAGTGCTATATGTAAGGTTATGTTTTCCCCTAAATTACAAGAAATGTGTACACATTTTGTACTTGTTTACATATTTAACACAATTTAAAATGCATAATTTTATAATAATATTATGAATTAATACTTACCAATAGCTTTTATTGAATTTTAAAATATATTATTAAAATATTTTTCTTGTTGTTTGTTTACATTTTTTTTTTATCAATATAACAGCTTAAACAGAAAAAAAATCAAACCTATTTTTATAATTTTAGTGCTGCCTACAATAGTCAAAGAAGGAACTTGTTCCGATTTATCGTTACAAGTGATAAAGTTTTCAGTTTCGGTGTTAACTGCGTCTTATGAGGATCAGTTGGTTACCCCTGACTATAACATTTAAATTGTATTACTGAACGAAGTTCTATTACATTTTAAAAACAACGGGTTTTATTGATTGATTGGGGAGAGATTTGTTTTTTTTATGATGGTCAGTTCAGTTGGTGTGGTACATAGATTCGGTCGTAGATTTAAATACTCGTACGTTGTGCTAATAGTACAAATATTATAAAAAGTCGGAAATTTTAGTAAAAGTTATGTTTTAAAGTATAAAATAATATATTAATTTTAATGATAAAATATAAACTTTTGTTATCCCTATGTGCGATTAATGATAAAAAAAATTAATGCCAATGTGAGTTTAATGTTAATTTTGTGAACCGTTTAAAACTACCGGCCACGAATCGAACGATAAGAAAAAGTACGTTTTTTTTTTCTCATGAGTGAAAATTGAAATAAAATTAGTGGAATTGACTCAAATTAATTTTAATTATAATTTATAAAAATCTAAAGTTTTAGTTATAAGATTAAACATGAAAAAAAACAATACTCGTATTTGCTAACTTAAAATATAGTTGCAACAGTTGTGTTTAATTATGTAGGCCTTTAGAATTAAAATTCAACGTGGTATACAAGGTTGACAACGGCCAACATTAATTACCGGTGTTAAAAAGGTATGAGACTTTGATGATACAGTGAATCTACGTATCTTTTAGTGTTTAACATGTAAAGTTAAAAAAACCACGTTTTCCAGTATACAGTTGGAACAAATTATAAGTGCCACCCGAATCAAGTGTTACTAAATATAAGTTCATTAATTATGAATAAATTTATCATAACACTAAAATAAATACAATTTAATATAAATAATATAAAATATAATAAATTCAATAAATTAATAAAACAATAATAAATTAATTATGCAAAGCAATAATAAATAACAAAACTAAAATAAAAGTACCTTAACATAAATTATTACAACTACAGTATTACCGTAGTAACACAGGATTTAAACTCGTGGATGAATATAAAACGTACTATAAATTACATACAATCGGATACACGCATTCAATATTCCATTCATCTTTAAATCAACAGAATTATTTACGAGTCTGCGGAATTATCGAAGTAAATAATTATTAACTGAATAATCGGATACCGGGATCTGCACCTAGTTCGTTAATGTTAAGTAATTACTATTTTTTTTCTAAAGTTATATAATTACTTTATATAATTATTATAAATATTTTTATTACTATTTCATATTATTATTTTTATTATTATTAGTAATCTTGTTCAAATAAACATTTTTTTTGTATAATTTTATAGCATAATAATTATTAGTAGTAGGCAAGTAGTACGCGTACTTTCTCAGTTAGGTTAAGTTTATAACAGGATTATTACTTTTTATTTCAATTTTGCAGTTTCTTTATAAATAAAATATGTCATTTGTAATAGTCAAAACACCGCTCTCCATCTGCGCCTTAGTTTATTTTTATCATCAATTTAATCGACTTCGCCAAACTTATAAATTTATTAGGTCATACAGACAAATTTCCAACATCCTAGCTAGTACTTATATTCCCTTGTTAAGGTTGGGACAGTTGTTACTAAATATCTCCGGAAACGCGGTGCCTGTAATATCCGAAAGAGAACATTGGCCGTTAGATTTGCCTTCGACACAAGAAAAAAAAATAGAGAACATATTATCATCTATTAAGAGAGGGACCGCTCCTGATTTGGACCAGATTTCAATTGAGCTATTGCAATGTTTACTGGAAGAGGGGATTAAACTTTTGGTTTATGTTATGCAGCAAATATGGTTGTAAAATATTCCCCAAATGAATGATTAGAAACTGTTCCGTTTCCTTTCGCAAGTCGAGAAGTCGTAGCCTAACGAAATAACTGATTATAGACGAATAACTTTATCCGATACATGTTATCGGTTCATATTACAGGTTATTAATTCATGCTGAGATCGGGTCCGATCAGCCGCCTTCATACGTAATCGATCACGGATGATTCATATGTTTATTTTACGCCGCGGGATAGATGAGGAATGGAAAACAGGAAACAAGGTATATGTGTTGTCCCTAGATTTAAAGCAAGCGTTTGATGCAATCGATCTCAATCAAACAACTATTATTCTCCCCATATTGACATTTTTCATTATCTTGTGAAAAGGATAATCCGGGCATGTATGTATAAAGTAACTTCCATACTATGGTGCAAGGAAAGAACTTCTTCAGCACCTAGCTGAAAGTCTTTTCAGCTAGGTGCTGCATTTAAGCAAGGTTGTCCTCTTTCATCAACTTTATTCAATTCAATTTAGTTAAATTTAGATGTTGTATAACTCTCGCAGAAGTTATTCCAGGTTTATACGTTTAAATCAAAATCTAGGGATAAAATCACCTTTAATATTAGGTTGCACCGATGATCTGTTGATAATTAGTAACGATTTGGAATCATTATCTATTATTCTCAAAGAATTGGTCGCATTACTTCGTTCGGTAGGTTTACAGGTAAATGAATCAAAATCTGAGATTCTCATACGACCATCGAATCCTAATGATACATCAATATTATTAGGTGATTTAAATATACGAGTTAGTAATACTTTGCGTTATTTAGGTACTTATATCTATAGTAACTGCAAATATGAATCGTTTAAAAGCTATCCGAAAACGTTACCACCAAGCACGTGGCATTGTTCTGATGCTAAGTAGGTTTATTCGTAAACATCAGTTATCCTTTTCTCTTGTAAAGCATTTGTATTTAGCAGTTATTAATACCTATCATGACCTATGGATTGCGAGTTACAGTTTTAACCAAGGCCTCTCGATAACGTTTAGCTTGATATGAGAAAAGTTTCCTAATAGAACTCTTAGAATATTGCAGTAATCGTCCTCAGATAATATTTATTAGAAGAATTTTTGAAGGGAAAACAATCAATAGTTTTCTATTTGTTACGGTCTATCAAGTATATTATTGGGGACATGTGTTAAGAAGGTCTAGAGGACATTTATTGCACGCAGCAGTTAGATATACTAAAGGATAAGAAAAAATCGGTAGACCAATATTTACTTGGCATGATTCTTTTAAGAGATATGTCCAAAAAAACACGATTAAAAATTGCCGCCAGTTCAGGACAATCTATTTTAAAGAATGAAGTAGATAAAGTTTATGATTCCGATAAGTCGTCATATAATGAAACGGATGATTTTATTTTTAACTTTGCTTCCAACTAAACATCATCTTGACCCATAATCAAATATCCAATCCATCCACGCAACCATCCATTCATCCACACTATTTATTCATCCATCCATAACCAAACATTAACCTTTCTGTCCCTCCCCGGAAGGATGAAAATATGAAAGACGCGTCCCACATAGCCTATAGCGTCTCATCATCTAATCCGAGATCACCAGCCATCACGATGGCGCTTTCCGTTTTAACTAATGGTGAACGTAGCCGACCAAAGAGAAATATAGTAATCGAACATAATTTCATACATACCATACAACGATACAAATATAATACATACACACACACACACACACACACACACACACACACACACACACACACATACACACACACAACACACACAACACACGCACACGTTATACATACATATGTACATATACTCATACACGTACATACACATGCATGTATACATATACGCATAGATACATATACAGGTATCGTAGAGGCCGTAGAGTGGGGAAGTAGAGAAACCAGTAGCAGAGGAACCGCATTGTTAGAAGCCTTCGCATCATTGCCGGTCGTATTAACGAATACAGGAAATATACCTACTTCCTGTAGAGGAAATGCAACCTCGATAGTTCACCTAACGTTTGTGAGCCATTGTCTTGCCGATAGAGGTAGTCTCTCCGAGTAGTGTGGAGAGTGAGCGATCTATATACGCATAGTGATCATCAAGCCATTGTGTATGAACTGGCGGATAGAACCCCAAAAGACTATAGTTAGACACAGGAAGAGAATAGGATGGAAGTCCGCAGCGTTCGATGAGAACATTTTCCGTCTCATGATGGAGCATCTTACCCTATCTGGTACTGCAAATAACAAAGCCGTCCAGCTTATGAGACATATTACAAGAGCCTGTGATGCAGCAATGCCAAGAAGGATGGTGGATAATCGTAGAAAACCGGTCTTCTGGTGAAACGACGAGATTTCTGAATTGCGTAAAAGGTGACTGAACGCAAGAAGGCGATACCAGCGTGCTAGACACGTCGAAAACTCTCCCCTTCGACAACAATTCTGTAAAGCTCGATCGGAGCTTAAGCATGCCATTAAATCAAGTAAGCGAAAGTGCTGAACTGTGCGAGGAGGTCGTCCACGATCCCTGGGGTAGACCCTACCGATTGGTGATGAAAAAACTAAGAAGCAATTACGCCACTGCTCCCACATGCCCGGCAATGCTGCCTGACATAGTGAGTCACTTGTTCCCGCAGCAACCCGATTTTGTGTTAAAATTATTAGGCAACGAAGAGGATGATATACCAGCAGTTACTGAGGAGGATAACATTCCGAATATTGGATTGAAGTCGGCGGTTAAAGCATACCCAAACTTATTCACGGAAGTATATACTGCATGCTTAGTTGAGGGGGTGTTCCCTAGTAAATGGAAGGAACAGAGACTAGTATTGTTGTCAAAAGGAGACAAACCACCAGGTGAGCCGTCGTCCTGGCGTCCAGTCTGTCTGTTGGATACGGCAGGCAAAACCCTAGAGAGAGTTTTATGTGACCAGTTACAAGAGGCTATAATTAGAGCAGGAAATCTGGCAGAGCAGCAGTATGGCTTTCGAAAGCCGCGCTCAACAGTGGATGCGATTAAAGAGGTTGTAGATACGGCACACCAGGCGATATCCGGTTCTCGATGGCTACGTGCTAGTAAAAAATACTGTGCCCTAGTTAAATTGGACGTGAAAAACTCATTCAACACAGCGAATTGGAGCTTCATATTTAACGAACTGACGCGGATGAACGTACCGAAGTACCTGCTGAGACTAGTTTCCAGCTACTTTAGCGAGAGGATCTTGATGTATGATACGGAGGAAGGAAAGCAAACTTACGAGGTGACTGGTTAGGTCCTACACTCTGGAATGTGATGTTCGATGGTGTACTTCGACTGCCCATACCAAGTGATGCACAGGTGATTGGATTTGCGGACGACATCGCGATTGTAGTTGTCGCAAAACACAGAGAGGAGATTGTGGACATCTGTTATAGGACGGTCAGACTTATTCAACAGTGGTTAACATCTGCTGGGCTGCAACTAGCAGAACATAAAACAAAAGCTGTCCTTATTACTAGCCGAAAAGTAATGGAGAACGTAACCTTAGAGATTGGAGCCCAACAACTTGTTAGTCAACTATCCATCAGGTACCTAAGAGTAATGATCGGTGCCAGATTGTCATATAAGACACATCTCATTACCACCAGGGAGCGAGCAAAGAGAGTTAATGCGGCACTAGCACGAACAATGCCGAATACAAGATGGGCGCGGACGAGCAGCAGAGTTCTGCTCGCCAACGTCGTTACATCTATAATGATGTATGGGGTACCAACTTGGGTCAACTCGAGAAAAGTACTTATAGACAAAAAGTAGTAACAGTTCAGAGGTTAAGTGCTCTGAGAGTATTGTGCGCATTTCGGACGGTGTCAGAAGATGCTGCTGGTGTTCTTGCGGGAATGCCCTCAATAGATCTACTTGCCAAGGAGCGCCAAACAGCTTACCTGTGTCGTGGTCAAGGAACAAAAGCGTAGAATCACCGATTAGCACGTGCTGAGACGATCACTGTATGGCAAAGAAGATGGAGTGAGTCGACGAATGGTAGATGGACCCATCGCCTGATCCCCTACATCGAGGCGTGGCTAAACAGGCGATACGGTGAAGTGGATTACCATCTGACGCAGTTTCTGACGGGTCATGATTGCTTTAGACCATACCTGTTCAAATTCAAACATGAAGAGTCACCAGATTGCCCTTTATGCATCGGAGTAACGGAGAATGTAGAGCACGTATTATTCGAGTGTGCACGATTTGCTGAGGAGAGAAGGAGTATCTGTGTGCATGGGGTCCAACGAACGCCGGAAAATGTAGTGGAGTTTATGCTGGCATCTCAAGATGGGTGGAACGCCGTAAGCAGACGTTTCTTACAAATCATCTAGTAATTTATCTTTCATAATTTATATTCTTGTTTGGAGGGTTGTAGCCCTTTGGCTAGTCCCCTTTACAATTTTATTATATTTTTAGTCGATCCTGATTGGATCTTGTAGATCATGCGGTTTCTTCCTTCGCAGCCGTCTTACCGGGTTTGAATCATCCAACATACGACATATCTCAGCATTTTTGTGTAGACTAATACGTTGCATGTGTTTTCTCGCGTGTTTGCTTATTTCTTCACTAACGAAATCCACCTGCAGATATCTATGGAGGTTGTCATTTCTTACAGCCCCAGAGCTGAATACCGTAAGTCCACACAGGTTTTAGGATTTACCGGTATAGTAGCAATTTATTATGTAGAGTTAGCTCAGAATTTCTTCCTAAGAGCCAATCCATCTTTCTGTATTTAATGTTTAACTCTTCTTTTTTATTTTGCACATGCTCTTTCCATTTTAGTTTCGCGTCTAGGGTCATGCCTAGATATTTTGCCATATTTGCATAGGGAATTTGCTGAGAGTTCAGTTCTACTGGTATCCAGTTGAACTTCTTGTTGGTAAAGTTCACGTGAACAGATTTTGTTTCATTAAGTTTTATTCGCCATCTCTTGGTCCAGGTACTGACAATATTAGTAGCTCTTTGCAATTTGCTTGTAGATTCTTCTATGCAATTAGCAACTGCTAAGATGGCCGTATCATCCGCAAACGTCGCTATGTTAGTATCCTCTATCGTTGGCAGGTCCAAGGTGTATAGAACATATAAAGTTGGTCCCAGAACGCTACCTTGTGGTACCCCTGCTGATATTGTCTTTATTTCTGAGTATTCGCCATCTAATTTAACTCGAAAGTGTCGGTTAGATATGTAAGATTTTAGAATTTCATAAAGTCTCTTTGTAATTTATATTCCAAACCTTTATGCCATACTCTGTCAAAGGCCCGTCCTCCATCCAAGAAGACGCTTGAACATACTTTCTTTTTTTCATGTACGTCTTCAATTATGTTTGTAATTCGGTGTACTTGTTCTATTGTTGAATGGTTTTCTCTGAAGCCAAATTGATGTGGAGGAACAAGATTTCTTTCTGCTATTATTGGTTTTAGTCTCTTTAGGAGTAGTTTCTCGAATAATTTTGAAATTATTGGGAGTAAGGAAATCGGCCTATATGAATTTTTGTCATTAAGTGGTTTGTTTGGTTTAGGTATCATAATTACTTCTGCTACTTTCCATTGACTTGGAACGTGTTTAAGTCTGAACACTGCATTAATTATTTGGAGTAGTTTACGTAGACCTTTTTCAGGAAGAGCTTTTACTATTTGTCCTGTAATTAAGTCATATCCTGGAGATGTCTTTGTATTTAGGTTGAGATTAATTCTTGTAATGTGACAACTTTTCTTGACTTGTGTCACTTTTAATTCTTGTAATGTGACCCGAGATATATTGCAGTTATCCATTTTATATACTGGTGGTATGTTTTCCTCTGCAGTTTGTCTAGGTAGAGGCTTAAACGTGTTCTCGAGGTGGGTTGCAAACAACGAAGCTTTTTGCTTTGCACTTATAGCCCATGTGCCATCTTCCTTTTTTACCGTTGGAATTTGTAGTTTAGGTCGTTTTAAACTTTTTGTCGCTTTCCAAAGGGAGTACTCGGTATCTTTTTCCCCAGTAAGGCCACTCAAGTATTTATTGATGAATTCGTTTTTGATTTCTTTAATTAGCAACTTTAGTTTATTGGATAAAAAATTAAGAGTTGTTTTATATTCTGGTGCTCGACTTCTTTGCCAGGCCTTTCTTGCTTTTCGTTTTGCTGCAACCAGTTGAGGGGGTACTACTCCACGCCGCTTCTTTTATACTGTTGTTAAGTTGTTCTAGTTCTTCTTCTAGCTCTATCGGGTTTCTTTGGCACCTGCAGATCAATATTATCCTCAACAAGTTTCTGGAATTTCTCCCAGCAGGTTTTTTTGTTTGTTAGCGAAGGGTGACTAGTTTTTTTAACAATCGTTGCACTGATTCTCATAATAACAGGCGTGTGATCCGACATAATCCCCTCGCTGCTTTCTAGGTATATGTAATTTTCGTCTATACCTTTGGTGATAAAGAAGTCAATGATATCGGGTATTTTGTTTCTATCCATAGGCCAATAAGTTGGTTGATCGCCAGAATGAAAATCGCAATTGCATAGTCTTCCTGCTGCAAACAGCTCTCTTCCTTTTTTAGAGGTTACTCTTGGTCCCCATTACGTGTTTTTTTGCATTAAAATCACCTCCGATTATGAAACTTGATCCTAGTGAATTAAATAACGTGCAATAGTCTTGTTTAATCGGGGGGGGGGGGGGGGGCAATATATTGACGATACACTATATTCTTTGTTGTTATTTATAAATACTTTGAATGTCTACTTGCACAAATTCCTCTTCAATTTTAAGATCTATAAAGTGTTTGATGTTTTCTTTTACAACTACCGACGATCCTTCCCTTGCCCTTCCTGGTGGATGAATGGCGTGGTAACAACTGTATCCATACATTTTAAGATATGAACATATAGAGGTACAAATATATATTATATATCTATACACCACACCGCACATCCCATCCTACACATAGCCCCATCCAGACACATAGCCACATACATGCATATACCCATCCATACCTGCATATACACATACATGCGTATTGCATATACACATACATGTATATCCAGCCCCATTCGTGTGCAGATGCACCTACACACACACACACATACAAACACATCCACATACACAACCTGTTCATATATGGACATATACATAAGCACTCCCGTATAAGAATGATTGCACACACATACCCATAATCTCACTCTCATGAGTCGTTATCCCGCGCTTCATTCCTAATCTAAGTTCCCTCGACAACTTTCCCAATGTAAATCTAACAATCAAACAAATAAATTTAGTAAATAATGAAAAAATACAACCTGAATTCCTGCTGATCCTTTCATAATTTAATTATTCCTTTATTTATTTGAAAAAAGGTAATTTCTGGTTGGTTCCAATCCAATTCAACACGATTATTTCAAATCAACATTTCCATTGATACCATTGTGTACCATGAGTGACAATTCAATTTTATTGAATCCCTCTACCATATAAACATTCAACGATCCAAGTATAAATTCACATTTGTTCAAAATATACACACATATTTAATAAAACAACATTTATAACTAATTCCGCCTTTCAACACTCCGATTCCCCCGCCGCGACTCCTCCCTCGCTCCCCTCCCCTCACCCACAAACTATTGTTAGTTTGTAGGAGAATGGGAAGGAAACGAGGAAAGAATCACGACGAAAGAATCCCGATGAAAGTGTGTGTTAACGCTTCGAAATTGCTTCCGAATTGTTAAATATTTCGTACTATTTATATTCTGTGGTTTGTAGATTCACAAGATTAGTTTGGGTTACCACGGGTGAGGCCCAAACTAAAGCGCAAGTGAAGACACAGAAAGAAGTAAGTAAGCCGTTATGTATGCGTTCGTTGCCCAAACTAAAGCGCAAGTGAAGACACAGAAAGAAGTAAGTAAGCCGTTATGTATGCGTTCGATTTTATACAATTTTTCAAGTTTAAAATTAGTCTAATTACATATACAGTGCTGGGGAAAAAATTGGGCAAACATATTTTATTGCAAATTGGAGTATTTTTTTGCTAAAATTACAAAACTTTTGAAAGCAATTGGCTTATTGTTTCATTTTAAATACATGTATGACGTAATTTTTTGAAAACAAAAATTTACCTGCAATTTAGGGGAAAAATCCCGAAAAATACCAAAATATTCAAAATACGTTGATTGGAGTTAAAGCAATAGAATAATTTAAACACCTATTTTTTAATTTTTGTTTTGTTTTTTATTGATTTATAGAAGGTCTATCTTTAATATTAGTATTTTGTGGGACCGTCATTTGCTTTTATTACAGCGATACACCACCGATTCATTGAATTTGATAAATTGTTCAAAGTCGTAGGAGGTATTGATTCCCAAATCGTCATGAACAAACTTTTTAAAGCTTGAATCGATTCTTGGCGCTTTCTTGCACTTCTAGCTTCATTATAGGCGAAATATTTTAAATTGGATTTAAGTCTGGACTATACGGGGGCCAGATGAACACATCGATACTTCTTTCTTCGAAGCACTTTTTTATCTTTAAATGAAGAGATAAGAAAAAAAACAAGTTTTTAACGAATTTTTTATGTTTTTCTGAAAGGCAATTTTTCTATCTACAATTCAAAATTAATAACTCACAACTTTGGCGGTATGGCACGGAGCGTTGTCCTGTTGAAAAAAAAATTTGCAAGTCTCGTCAAAAAGCATTAACACAGAAAGCTCAAATTCGTTGTGTAGGACCTGCAAATAAACAGCTACTGTAATGCTGGAACTAAGGAAGCATAATCGACCGGTTTCATTTCCAGAAAAGCATCCCCAGACCGTAATTCCTTCATTTTTCGGTGGAAGTCTTAAAAGACATTCGTTGCTAAGCCTCTCGCCCGGTTTTCTTCTTACGAGATTTCTTCCATCTCCAACATGCAGCTTGAATTTGGATTCATCGGAGAAAATCACATCATTCCACATCTCTGAGGTCCAAGAAACATGCTCCTAGTAATGTGAACTCAGGCTTCTGGACTGGTTTAAGTGCTCTCAAACCAGGTTTAACAAGTCTTTTTCTCACTAAGCTGGCTGCAATTTATTTTCCCGTTGCTCACTCAACATCCCGTCTTATGTCCGATGAAGTTTTAAAACGGTTCCAACGACATTGTAACATTATGAAACGATCTTCCACTGGCGTTGTCTTTTTGGGCCTTCCAGAGCCTTTCTTTCTTTGTGTACTGCTCATCTCTCGCATTTTTTTAATATTCCTCGTGACAGTACTTTCAGGAATGTTTAATCTTTCTGCTATTTCACGCGTGGTTAAATTATCTCGCGCCAAAATCAACATATTGCTTTTACGCTGCTCACTAACTTTTCCCATTTTTTAAAACTAAAATTGCACTTTATTCTTTATTTGACTAGGATCATTTACAGAATAACTTATTCTTACAAAATATGCACTATTAATACTCAAAAAAAAAAATTACAGGCAATAAAACTTCTGCACCCTAATGACGGCCAAGAACGGTAGGCGTAAAATAAAATAATTGCTTGACCAATTTTTTTGCACATCAGTTGCGGGGTTATAACGGTGTAATAAAAACAAAAGGCGGTCCAACAAAATATTAATATTAAAGATAGAACTTCTATAAATCAATAAAAAACAAAACAAATATTAAAAAATAGGTGCTTAAATTATTCCATTACTTTAACTTCAATCAACGTATTTTGAATATTTTTTTAGCAAAAAATACTCCAATTTGCAATAAAATATGTTTGCCCAATTTTTTTTTCCAGCACTGTACATAATAACCAATCAGCACAATTTACAGGTCAATATATTTTGAAAGTGACAATAATTTTATTATTACAGAAAATGTATTAAATTGCAATTTAACACGATACAAATTATTGTAGTTATGTTGAACATTATGATGATGCGTCAACAGTGTGGAATGGCGGATTAACTCACAGCTGACTGCAATTTCCGACACCTAGTTATTTGACCTATATAAGAAAATATTGTTTTAAATTCCCTACTTAATACTAGGTGTCAGTTAAATAAACCAAGACGAAAATTATTCACATAAATTCATCAGGTTCATCATTGCACAAAATGACACAACAAAATGTTATGTTATATAGTATTTCACATCAACCATTCATTTTTTATTTACACACATTTCAAGTTTAAATACGTTTGATTACACATCATACACAATTTTGAATAGCATAATACTATGCAAAATTATTACAGCAACCACATTTCACTGAATTTAAATCTACACAAATAAATAAATAAATAGTGGTCCACATGGATGAAGGATTCGGTGTAATTGTGCTTACATTATAAAGGGTGTTTTTTTAAGAGGTTGCCGATTTTTTTTTTGAATAAAACACATATAAAATTATGAAATGACCAAAATTTTTTTTTATTTGGTAGATAATTTTTTGGCATTTAACATTTAAACACAATTTCTGGCATATGGCTACCACGACTATTTTTCACAAATGTCATTCTGGAGGTCCAATTTTCCAGCACTTTTTCAAGCATTTGAGGGCGTATGTCAGCAATGACACGTTGAATATTGGTTTCCAAAGCGTCAATCGATTGAGGTTTATCCACATAAACCAATGACTTCACGTATCCCCACAAAAAGTAATCGAGTGGCGTCAAATCGCACGAACGCGGAGGCCAATTCACCGGACCATTTCTCGAAATAATGTTGTCGTTGAAAGTTTCTTTCAATAAGTCGATTGTTTCACGTGCTGTATGGCAAGTGGCACCATCTTGTTGAAACCACATTTCATCCATATCCATATCTTCAAGATTTGACAACAAAAACTCATTTAACATGGTTCTGTATCGATTTCCATTCACGGTAACGCGTCGTCCTTCCTCATTTTTAAAGAAATATGGACCGATGATCCCACCAGCCCATAGACCGCACCAAACAGTACATTTATCAGGATGCATTGGTAATTCTAGAACGGCGTGTGGATTATCTTTGCTCCAAATGCGACAATTTTGTTTGTTGACGTATCCATTTAACCAAAAATGCGCCTCATCACTGAAGAGAATTTTACGGTAAAAAAATGGATCTTCGTTCAATTGATTTAACGACCAATCACTGAATTCACGGCGCAAACGATGGTCGTGTGGCTTTAATTCTTGCACCAATTGAATTTTGTATGGCACCAAACCCAAATCTTTACGTAAAATTTTCCATAAAGTCGATGGACAAAGTCCAATTTGCTGAGCACGACGACGAATCGATAAATTGTCGTTTTCTTCGACACTGGCCTCAACGACAGCAATATTTTCTTCTGTACGAACTCTTCTCATTCTTGTCGGTGGCTTGGCATCCAAAAGAGTGAATGTAGACCGAAATTTGGTAATTACGTTCTTTATGGTGGTCTTTGACGGACGATTATGTGCACCATAAAATTCACGAAGTGCTCTATAAACATTTTTAATTGAACACTGATTTTGAAAATAAATTTCCACGATTTGAAAACGTTGTTCTGGAGTTAACCTATTCATAATGATTTGCCAAACAATACTGAGTAGAAATGCCACTTTGAGCTGTCAAAACAACTGTCATAAAATAAAACGACATCTATCGGAAAAACAAACCTCCTAAAAAAACACCCGTTACATCAATCCGGTGCAATGGCAAACAATGTTTTTCTTTTTCTTTTGTTTTTTAGCACTTTCTTTGGTATTAAATAAATAAATAAATATATAAATATAATTAGTGATGTACCGGAATTACGCGGTACTCGGCTTGATTTTTAAAATCCGGTTTCAACCCGCATCCGGCTTACTATTTTACTACCCATTTACCCGGACCTGGCAAACTACCCGGTACAAAACTTTATTTTATTTCAAAAAATGTAAAAAATAAAACACATTTCAAATTACATGTACTTATATTACAAGTATTGTTTGTGCTATAATGGTTGAAATCCATTTTTTAGCCTCACTGATAACTTTTGTCACTTATAAAATGGAATTTGAATTGTTTTAGTAAAACACTTGTAAAAAAATGTTCTCAGAGTGACAATATTTATTGATTTTATTATTAGGAAGATCGATTTCGAAAATGTACCCTATTCCTTTTTTACAACTAATACACATTTTTTCTTTAAATTTTTTATCTTTATTGAATACATTTCAGTAAGTACGAGTAAGTTACAAAATAAATTTCTAAAAATATTTACATTAACCAAATGGTTTTTGTAAGACAAGTGAGGATATTTATTAATTATTATAACATGAAGTATTATTATAGAATGTATATTTTAGAATGTATTGGAATTATTCCATACGGAATAGCATTTTGCTAAAACTACTTTACATACTAACTTAAAACTACCTTACATACTAACTTATAACTAACTTAATTCTATAATACAAATTAAAATAAGTCCAGAAAAGACCCAAAAATCATCCAAGAGGTGTCATAAATTAATTAGTTGCAGACAATTTGATTTAAAACTCAATTAGATGAGTTTAATTGGTTAATACTATCATTTTTAATAGCTGAGCTAAGAATTGTTCTACGGTTGGCAAACCTGCTTTCTCGTGCAAAGTAGTGATTCTACTGCCATCTGTTGTAAACAAAGCGAAGTGCTTTTGGATGGTTTGAAGGGACGCTTTTTGTTTTTTAGTTGTAAGGTTATACCAGCCAGGTGCTGCATATGTATGTATGTATGGGCTGTTCATATTTAAGAGTGGATAAAGGTAATTATAGGCAATGAAAGCTCTATTTCTTAAATTACTGACATGATTTGTAAAACTAAGGTTTTTATTGAACGTAACTCCTAAATAATTACTTAGTATTGTCTACTCTTTCAACTATATTATTATCGATTGTGATAGGTGTAGCCTTTTTGAATTTGTTTGAGTAGTTAGGATGCGGATGAAAAATTATCAACTGAGATTTGTTAGTGTTTATTTTGATTTTCCATATATTATAATAGTTATGCAATTCTGTTATATACTTTTGAATTCTCTCGGAACACTTCCCTTCACTAATATTTGAGCAAAAAATGTTTGTATGGTCGGCATAGTTTTGCAACCAGGTATATTTGGTTTTATAGACTGGCATATCTGTTATGTAAAGTATGTAAAGGATCGGTCCGAGGACTGAACTGACTTTTGGATTTTAAGGCAACAAAGAATTTTCTATAGTAAGTACGAGAAAATTACCCTAATAAGGTATTGAGGTAATTTATATTTAATGAGTTTGAAAATTAAACCATCATGCCATACTGTGTCAAATGCCTTTTGAATGTCTAAAAACAAAGCTGCGGTAATTTTCTTACGTGTCTTAGCTATCCTGATATGATTTGTTAATCGCATGAACGCATCAGTTGTTGAACTTTGTGGTTTGAAGCCAAACCGCTCTTTGAGAATTATGCTTTCCGCATGAGTTCAGATGCGTCTGGCTAGAATACGCTCAGCAATTTTGCTGAGACTGTTTAGTAAGCTAATTGGTCTTGTATTTTGAATTGTGTTCGGCTTTCCTGGTTTAGGGAATGCAATTACTTTAGAGACCCTCCAGGTATCGGGAAAATATCCTAACTTCAGAATAGAGTTTATGATTATCATTAAATATTTAATACATGAAATTGGTAAGTTTTTAATGGCTTTATGACTTATCAGATCTGGGCCAGGGGATTTGCGTGTTTTTAAGTTTTGAATTATATCCCTTACCTCCACCTCGTTACATTCAGGAATGCTACTATTTGAGCAATTTGTAAGCAAAAAGCGATTTATGAATTCTCGTGTTACACAGTTAGAACTTGCAGGATTTTTATAAATTTCTCTATAGTGATCTGCTAACTTTTGTGACATAATAATAGGATCTATAATATGCCCAGTCGGTTCTTCAAGCAGAATATTTGTATCCTGTTTGCCTAACTTTAGTCTCTTAATCTCTTTAAAGATGTTAGATTTATCCGGTGTAAGATTTTTTAGTTTGTTTTTAAATTCTGTTTGGAAGTGTTCTCTAATTTGTACATGAATAGATTTAGTAAGACGATTGATGAGTCTGCTTGAATATAGTAAAGGCATTGTTCTATGGAGATTTCTGAAGCGATTTTGCATCTTGATTAATATAATGATATCTTTTGGCAGCTGTTTCTTTTTATTTTTGAGTTTAGGTGTTGCTTCATTGAAGGCAAGTTTTATTGAATCGGTCAATATACCAATATGTCTATCGATTTCCGAATTTGAGTCAATTTTTGTAGATAGGTGGCAGTTTATTTGATTGTGTAGAAGATGTCTGAATAACAGCAAATTAGTATTTTTATGATTTGAGAAGGAAATTTCAGACCAATTAGAATTTATTGTTTCTTGAATATGAAAAATAATGAGCAAATGAACTGAGCAAAATTCATCTAAAACTTCTACCGGTCCTTCTATACTAATATTTCTATAGTTAGCACCAGGTCTATTGTAGCATTTCCTCTGGTATGTCTAAATTGGTGGGTGTAATGCAAGAATTTTACTTTCACAGAAACTTTGAAGTTGTTTTCCGTTTGTATTAACGTTGGAACAGTTCCAGATTGTGTGGCGAGGGTTGAATTCACCAGTAATAATTATATTGGAGTCTAGATTACTGAGGAAATTTAAATCCTCTGAGGTAATTTTTCTGAAGTAAGTAGATACTAATGCGAAGGAGGAGCTTTCATGGCCTATTTTGACCGTGGTGACTGTCTAATTATTGTTGATAAATGCTTTAGGATTTGAGGTGCTGGCAAATAAAATTAAGATACATGCTTTTTTGAGCTGACTTGATGATATAAGGTTAAGTTTAGTCATAAATTTAGGAATATTTTCAGTGAGAGTGATAAAGTCTACTCCAAATAGCTCATTTGATTTTTCGACAAAATCAGAGGTGTGAGTTTTCTTATTAGAAATGGTTTGATTTACAGGAATAGTGCTATCAAATATTACTGGTTTAGTTTTAAAGCTTTATTAACTTACATTTTTTATCACATAACTAAATTTAAATAAATTTAGATGATTTTTAGTTAATACTTTTTTCGATTTACCCAAATATTGATGACGTTAAGCGCAGTCATTGTAGTTCGCTGTATGGTTTCCATCACAGTTGGCGTATCTTAGTGGTACGCTGGCATCCTCATTCCTAGGCACTCTCCTGGTTGATGGTTTGCTGAGCATTTTACACATTTGTACGGCAAAATACAGTTTGATGCTGAATGGCCAAAATCTTGGCAGTTTCTACATTGAACACCGTTGCGGCTACGTTTCGTTTCCCATTTTATTCTGTAGTGACAGCAGCCTGTGATTGCTAAAATGTCCTTAGTGTTTATTGCTGGACTAAAGCTCATCGAAAAACACGACAGTTGCTCCTTGGTTTTGGTATTCTCATTGTATTTAAACATGGGGTATACTCCTTCCACTGAAAGTCCCTGTGAAGTGAGGTCCGATTTTATCACATCCGTAGGCCTATTATAATTTACACCCCGCATAATCATTACAAGCCTTTTGTCGTCCTTAGGAGTATAGGTGAAAAATTTGTGATGATCGTTGGTAAGTTCCTCCTTGATTTTGATAAAATCCTCTTTTATGCTGGAAAGAATCGCAACATTATTAGTTGTTATTTTAAATAATGTATTAGAGTGTGATTTAATAATACTTCCTTTCAGGGAAGTAATATTTGTCTTTGGGAAATGCTTCAGAATTAACGGTGGCGGCTTAGCTTTCTTTGGTGCATTTGATTGTTTCGTTGGTTTGTTTAGAACTACCTCAGGCGGTAAGTACTGGAATTTACCTCCGATTGGTGATTCTGGAAAAGTTTCTTCGTCTTCATCCTCCATGCCATCAGAATCTGAGTAATACTCAGCGTTTAGGTCGACCAGTTTTTGTTTTATGGCATACTCCACGTCTTGTGGATTTCTGGTTCTTTTGTGACTACCAGGTATAGCACCAGAGTTGTTTGTAGGTGTAGCACATTGATTTGCATATTGCACCTCACTATTTTGTAAAGTGTTAGTATGAGGGCTACACTGTTTTTCATTAATAAGATTTACTATTTTATTAAGTTTTTTATCCAGAAGCTTATTAATGTAGCTGATTACTTTATCATCTAAAGGCAGCGCCTTACTTGGCTTCTTCGGCGGCATATTTATATTGCGCATGCAGCGCGCAAATATATATATTCCACTAAACTTTTAACCACTGCACACAAATTTAAATTTAAAATGATTCAGACACTGAGTAACTTCTTAATTTTTAATTTCTTGGTTTCTAATTTTTGTTTTCTGTTTTCACTCATACACTCGTAACACACAGTCAGTAAGTATAAATTTCTTTTTTGATTTGAATATACACATTTCTTAAAATTACGCTGCTTATATACTAATCTAAGGTCTAATTAGTTGTGCTCCTCCTACTATAGTTAGTGTTGTCTATAATTAGGTAGTAAATCCAGTTGGTTTTGGTATTCAATTTGTCATTTAATAAGATGTAGCTGTCTTTGCATTTGTAAATTTCGAATTCTTCAAGTCTGTTGAGTACGTGTCCTTTTTTGGCTTTATGCAGTATTGTTAAGTTCAGGAGTAGTCAAAGTCTGTGAATTGATGCTTTTCTGTTTTGATGTGTTGTGCGTAGTTCGATTTTGGATCTGATGTGTTTATGACTTTGATACGTTCTTTAAATCGTGTTTAAAATTATCTGCTTGTTTGTACTTTAACTTTTAATTTTTGTTGTAGTTTGTTGTTATTTCTAAACGCTATTTTATCTCCGAGTTTATTGAAGGTTTTTATATGGCTTTGTGGGTTGTTTTGTTATATTCTACACTCACGTATTTTGGGGTGGTTCACTCGCTTTATTTTCGCTTTGGGTTTGTTGTTCTAGTGTTTCCGCTTTGTGTTTGTTGTTGATTCTATTGATTAATGCTGTGTCATATCCGTTTTGGTTGGCAATGTATTTTACAGTGTTTAATTCTTCGTTGTAATCTTCATTGTTCATCGGTATATTGTTTAATCTATTGATCATGTGATTATATGCTGATATTTTGTGTTGATATGGATGGTGCGAGTCATTGGGGAATGTGTGATCTGTTTTGGTGGGTTTTCTGTATATTTTGAAGGCGTGTTTTTGGTTGTAGTTGACAATCGTGAGATCTAAGAAGTTGATTTTATTATTTTTTTCTGTTTCTAACGTGAATTTTATGTTGGGTTCTCTACTATTTAAGTGTTGGTGTAATTTGTCTAATTGCCTCCTTCCTTTGAATAATAAAATAATGTCGTCTACGTATCTGTATCAGTATATGATGTTTTTGAAATTATTGTTGTAACGAGCTTCTTTTGGCATCACTAACATGTACACAAATATACCAGTAGATATTACAATAAACTTAATAAGAAACTTACTGCCCAAAAACAGAATCAAATCAACAGACACTAACGAGATAATTAATATCATTACAGAAATCACCAAACAAAACTACTTTACACACAATAATGACTACTATAGGGTTTTCCAATAAGAGTGATATGATTTCTTTAAAAAAAATTGTTGCACTTGCTGTGTGGCACGTAGCCCCGCCTTGTTGGAACCAAATGTTGTCAAGATCAACTTCTACCAATTTTGGCCATAAAAAGTTGGTTATCATCGATCTATACCGATCTCCATTGACAGTAACGGTGTTACCAGCTTCATTTCGAAACAAATACGGACCGATGATTTCACCAGACCAAAAACCACACAAACTGTCAAATTTGGTGAATGTAATGGTTTTTCATGAATAATTTGTGGATTTTCTTCGCACCAGAATCGACAGTTTTGTTTATTTACCGCACCACTCAGATGAAAGTGAGTCTCATCGGAGAAGATGATTATCTTAAAAAAATCGTTATCGTTTTCAAGTTGTTCCAAGGCAAAATCAGCAAACTCGCGATCTTTACGGTGCTCCAATGGCTTCAGTTCTTGAGTAAGAACAATTTTATACGAATGCAAACCCAAATCCTTTCTCAAAATTCGCCAGGTTGTGGTTTGAGACAGTCACAATGCTTGAAAACGTCTTGGAATCAACAAATTGCGGTCTTCAGCAACACTTGACTGAACGGCAGCAATATTTGCATTACTTCGAGCGAATCTTTGTCCTATTCGCACTTCAACATTATGTAAAGAAAATGTACGCTCAAAATTTTCAACAATTCGACGAATAGCGAGCACACTTGGACGATTATTACGACTATAAAATGGCAAAAGCGCACGAAAAGTTGTAATTGGAGAACGATTATTTTGATAATAAAACTGAATAATTTGTATAAAAGTTATTCTTGCGTATATCTCACCATGATGAAATTGTAAACATTACTGAATACAATGAAACAAAAAACGACAGATCATGACATATTACAAATGGCCGAAACGTCACTTAAAAATCATATCATTCCTATTGTAAAACTCTATATATATAGACTGAAGGATTACCAATGGGCAGCCCATTGTCAGGTACATTAGCTGAAATATACCTCAACGATTTTGAGAACAGACACATGATGTTGCTTCCAAGAATAATTTCAAAAACGTCATATACTAGACGTCATTATTTTATTATTCAAAGGATCCAACAGGCAATTAGACAACTGATACCAACACATAAATAGTAGAGAACCCAACATAAAATTCACGTTAGAAACAGAAAAAGACAATAAAATCAACTTCTTAGATCTCACAATTGTCAACTACAACCAAAAACACGCCTTCAAAATATACAGAAAACCCATCGAAACAGATCACACAATCCCCAATGACTCACACCATCCACATCAACACAAATATCAGCATATAACCACATGATCAATAGATTAAACAATATACCGATGAACACTGAACATTACAACGAAGAATTAAACATTATAAAATACATTGCCTACCAAAACTGATATGACACAGAATTAATCAATTGAATCAACAACAAATACAAAGCGAAAACACTACTACAAAACATAACAACACTAGCAGAAACCTATAGAACCACCCCAAAATACGTGAGAGTAGAATATAACAAAACAACCCACAAAGCCATATAAAAACCTTCAATAGACTCGGAGATAAAATAACGTTTAGAAATAACAACAAATTACAACAAAAACTAAAAACCAAAATACATAGACAGGTCTTAGAAACAGGTGTGTACAAACTATCATGCAATGATTGCAACAAATTTTACATAGGACAAACAAGCAGATAATTTTAAACACGATTTAAAGAACATATTAAAGTCATAAACACATCAGATCCAAAATCGAACTACGCACAACACATCAAAACAGAAAAGCATCAATTCACAGACTTTGACTACTCCTGAACTTAACAATACTGCATAAAGCCAAAAAAGGAAACGTACTCAACAGACTTGAAGAATTCGAAATTTACAAATGCAAAGACAGCAACATCTTATTAAATGACAAATTGAATACCAAAACCAACTGGATTTACTACCTAATTATAGACAACACTAACGATAGTAGGAGGAGACCTAAGATTAGTATATAAGCAGCGTAATTTTAAGAAATGTGTATTAGCTGTAAAAAAGGAACTGAAGAAGAAATACATTTTCGAAATCGATCTTCCTAATAATAGAATCAATAAATATTGTTACTCTAAGGACATTTTTTTTCAAGTGTTTTATTAAAAAAAATACATATTATTGTACATATATGTATGTATGTTTTTCAAATTTCGAAAGCGTAAATCTTTATTATAGCTATGGGAATGGGCATGAAGTCATAATAAATTTAATGCATTTTCAATAAATTCAAAAATTAAATTAATAAAACAGTTAATTTTCATTAATACTTAAAATTCAATAGGTTAAGATTATGATGCAGAAATAATAATTGTTCAGCCGGGGTAAACATTTCTTTCTTCGTTGTTTATAAATAATTCCGGCTTCACTAAACATGCGCTCACTAGGTATGCTGCTTGGAGGTAACGACAAATATCGTCGCGCCAATAGGAGTATTTAGGAAAATTTAGGAAATTGTGTAAGTTTTTAGCCCACCAAGCAATAGGATTTTCTTTGATAAAGATGTTTGAAATATAATTTTCAAGTTCAAACACTTCAATGAAGTCATGTAAGTTTTCCTGATTTTCGGCAGGATTTTCAATTTAATTTTCTTTTGAAATTTCTTCCATACATGACCATACGTCTTGGGCGGGATCCGATCAGAACTGCATAATTTAAAATTGCATATTTCAAAATGGAATATTTAAAAACTGCATAACGTACAAAACAGCATTTTTCAAAACAGCATATTTCAAAACGGCATAAGGTATGAAACGGCATAAGGTACAAAATTGAATTTATCAAAACGGCAAAAGGATTTACGTCATTTTTCAAAACAACATATTTCAAAACGGCATCTTTCAGAATTGCATTTTTCGAAACGCATGTTTGAAAACGGCATGTTCCAAAATGACTTTTTTCAAAACTGCATATTTCAAAACGGCATTTTTCAAAACAGCATTTTTCAAAACTTCATATTTCAAAACGGCATTATTCAAAATAGCATTTTCCAAAATTTCATTTTTCAAAACTGTATACTTCAAAACGGCATAGCTACAAAACCGCATTTTTCCATTTTTCAAATTGGCAATTTTTAAAACTGCACAAGATAGAATTATGTTTTCATTAATTTATGGAATATGACTGACGGTTATTTATTAACGGAATACACGATGAAATTTGACAAAAATAAAATTTTTGAACGATCCTTGGATCAAATTCTAGGATAAAGCTAAATGAAAAGGAACTTGTCTATTTCTTGGTCTGATTTGATTAAGATCAAATTTCGAATGGTCCTATGGTAGAGTTGAATTTATAAATGATTTTGAATAAAATTTATCAAATGAAATTGATTATGACAAATTTCTTCTACATATTTTATATAAAAACTTTAGTAGGTATGTTATAAGAAAGCTATTTACCTTCATTGGGATTACAAATTATTTGAAGATTTCGTATGCATATAATATTCTCATTCACCTAAATTATTATATAGAGCTTCGAAGTTCTAGTTAGTTACTACAATTGCATGGTCGTAACGGATTACTCCATATTGGAATACATCTCATGCAAGTATTTTCTTAATTTATCGGGTTTATCGAAAAATTTGATTCAAATATATTAGTTTCAAGATATGTTATTAACGTACGTCGCCGCTACAATTTTTGTTTGAGCCGTTTTCCTATTTATGGTCATGCCCAAGATAGAATATGTTTAAGAAATCACAACAATTTTATGTGTATCGCACCTATATAATATGGTGCACAGCATACGTTTACATCAGAATATCGTGTATACTACCTCCAAGCTCAGGTATATATTTATACATATGACACCTGGTATATATATATTATGTTAAAAACTGTTTGTAATAATTTGATGTTACTTAGAAACGGTAGGCGAATTGCACCGGAAATACCTACTAAAATGTATCGAATATTTCAGCAGCAACGAACATTAATATTTACTGCGTTTCAAACTTATAATAATTAATTGTTATTGATGCCGCATCCCAAAATTATTCAGTTTTTACCAATTTCCCTTAACCGAACAAAGTTAAATTATCTTTCGCTATTTTTCGTTTGCAATCGTGTATTTTATTTTTTGTACTCGAATATTATTTGGTTGTTCTGCTTAAAAAAAATATAAAAAAATGGTAGCCTACAAAAAAATTACCGATGAGATCTTTAAGCGTTGAACTTTGTTAAAAACCCCGGATATAACAGGTATTTTTTTAAGCCTGATAGAACTTGAAATTGTAAAAAATAAAACAAAAAATTAAATTTTTATGATAAATACACCAATACCTCGCTTTGCGACGGTTCAGTTTGCGTCGTTTCACATTGCGTCGAACGAAATTGGCTTGTGTCATTTCACATTGCATCGTAAAAAATCTATACAATATCATTGAAATATGCAGTGTAAACACGCCTATAATTTCTAACAAAAAAATTACATCTGGCAAATCATCATGCATAGACTCACGCTTGAACAACGCTACGAAATTATTAAAATTTACTTTGAAAGTCAGGCTGGTGATCGCGTTATAGTCAATGGAGATCGTCACCGCACTATGATCAATAATTTGTACTCGAATATTATTTGGTTGTTCTGCTTAAAAAAGATATAAAAAAATGGTAGCCTACAAAAAAATTACCGATGAGATCTTTAAGCGTTTAACTTTGTTAAAAACCCCGGATATAACAGGTATTTTTTTAAGCCTGATAGAACTTGAAATTGTAAAAAATAAAACAAAAAATTAAATTTTTATGATAAATACACCAATACCTCGCTTTGCGACGGTTCAGTTTGCGTCGTTTCACATTGCGTCGAACGAAATTGGCTTGTGTCATTTCACATTGCATTAACAAAAAAATTACATCTGGCAAATCATCATGCATAGACTCACGCTTGAACAACGCTACGAAATTATTAAAATTTACTTTGAAAGTCAGGCTGGTGATCGCGTTATAGTCAATGGAGATCGTCACCGCACTATGATCAATAATTTTTTGTTTGAAAATATGGATGATATTGCTCCGGGCGAGATGTGGTTTCAATAGGATGACACTCGAGAAATGGACCTGTCAATTGGCCTCCAAGGTCGTGCGATTTGAGACTTCTCGATTATTTCCCGTGGGGCTACGTGAAGTCACTGGTTTATGCTGATAAAGCAGTGCACGAAAAAGTGGCCCAAAATTGGACGTCCAGAATGCGTTTCGTCAAGAACAGCCTCGGTGTCCATATGCCCGAAATCATTTTCAAATATTAATGCCATGTATTGATCTTTCGAATAAAAAAAAATTTTTGATTACAATTTAATTTTTTGTGTTATTTTTTACAATTTCAAGTTCTATCGGGCTTAAAAAAACACCCTTTATTATAAGAATAAAGATATAAGATTAAAAGAATACAGTAAATATGGCTTTTTGAAAGCAATTGCTGGAAATATATCCTTTTAGTACGTAATTAGTATTAAGTTAAAATTTATTAAATATGTATGTATTAAAGAGAATCTAAATGAACAATAAATGTCGTTATGAAAAATGTCCTTTTGTACCTATGTCGTTTTAAAATATGCAATTTTCAAAAATGCCGTTTTGAAAATGCCATTTTGCGAATTTGAAATATGCAATTTTGAAAAATGCCGTTTTAAAGAATGCCATTTTGTGAAATGCCGTTTTGCCGAAACTTTAAAAAAATGCCAAACCAAACTCATTGTTTTAAACAATTATAAACAAAACGATACTACGACTGAACTTGATTAGGTAAAAATAAAACACACCAGCTGAATAACGTTTTTTTGTGTTTAATTTATGTTGTTGTCCCACTTGTACGAGAAAACTACTAAAGAATTAATCTTTTATTGATTTGATGTTACAAATTTTTAATATTTTTAAATGAAGCATAATCAACACTATTTCCACTCTAGTTAGTACACGTTTAAATTGTTAATTTTGACAAGAAAATTTTACAGAATTGGTATACATAATGGTAATTCTCACATATTGTCTGTTACCCGGTTTATTATCCGGTTCATTATCTGGTTTACTATTCATCGTTTTCACCGGTTCGGGTAATTATTTAATCTAAATTGGTATCCGGTTTTTCAACAATTTGGGATCCGGTGCACCACTAATTTACATGCAAAATGCGTTAATTTTTAATTTCCAATTTTTGTACATTTGACAAATTTCAAGAAAATACCCACACCTTTACCAAATAAATCAAACAACTCTAGTTTTTGTTTTATTAAAATACTTTTTTATTTTAAAAACACCAAAATTCGACCGCTTCGTTTCACGACTATGAAGTATGAACCATTCTGCATCAGCTTCACACTTGTGTTCTTTCTCGACGTTAGTTATGTGAAGTCTTTGTTTGTCACTTGCAATTTTATTTGTGGCTGTTCGGTAAACTGATGGCTCACTAGCATAGGAAATGATGAGAGCCGTTTAGTATTACCTTTAATTTCCACTTTGCTTTTATATCGTCTATTTTAAAATAATTTAAGAGTGTGTTTCAATTGGTTTAAATACCGCATAACTAGTTAAAAGGTTAAAAATTGAGGTGAATAAAAATGTCAAACTTTCTATCTGCTTCAAGAGCTGATACAATTTTTATATGGAAAAATTTTGCAGACAAATATATTTGTTTGTGAACAAAAATTTATCATTTACAAATTTTGAGAAAAATCGCAATGCTATAGATGTAAACTGACTATAATTAACTAATATACAGGATGGGCCAAATTAATTATTTTTTGAACTAGCGGTTTTTTTTGAGTATGGTAAGGGTTATGTCACTTCTGATTTGACAGAAAGTTAGTTTTATCCTTCCGCTGAACGAAAATGGTTGTGTATTCGCTTGAACAACGCTGGGAAATATTGAAACATTAATTCGAAAATTTTGGCAAAAAAATCATCTTTTCGGATGAGGCGCATTTCCATCTTCGCCAATTTCCATCGTAAAGAAGCCGATGCATCCTCAACGAGTGACTGTTTGGCGCGGATTTTGGTCTGGTGGCATCATTGGGCCATTTTCCTTTGAAAATGTACAAGTAGCCGCCGTTGTCAATGGTGAGCGCTACCGCGCCATGATAAACGATTTTTTGTTCCCGGCACTTGAAGAGGAAGACATAGGCAACATTTGGTTTCAACAAGACGGTGTTCCGTGCCACACAGCACACATTTCAATTGAAATTTAGCGCACTGTCTTCGAAGATCGAATTATCAGCAGAAATGTGTAACGATGTTAAAATATAGGTTGATAAGCCCCGCAAATCTATAACCATAATTTGCGCCCTCAAATTTCTAGTTGATAGAAAAAATAAACAGGTAGTGGGGAATAGGGGACAGCTAGACAAACCGGGTCGATATAAAAAGCGAAAAATAGAAAAAGAGAAGTCAGTCGGTATCAAACCCACAAGTTGATCGTATAAAATATTTTAAAAACTTAAAAATACAAAGATCGGGACACAAGAAAATAATTGATCCATGAAGGAGGATAAAATTGTAAGAATGATTGTGACTAGAAATAATTAACCGAAATGTAAAAATATTACAAAAATTTCTAAAACATCATAAATAATGTGAACATAAAATATAATGTTAAAAAGATATGTAAATTGGATTAATAAAAGTTCAAAGAAATTTGATATCTAATTGAATTGAAAATACTAATTTGTAACGTTAAATAAAGTTACAACAAAAAAAAAATTAAACAAAATAAAATAAAAATTAGAAAAATTACATGTGTTCAATTTTGCATGCGAACATTCAACAACAAAAATAAAAAGATTTCATTTTATTAAATTATTTGTTTCGCATGAGAACTGGTCCATCGATGCTGTGTGGTGAATTAGTGTTTGTGTAAAAAAACAAAAAAATAAAAATAAAAACTCAGGTTGCAAATTTACCTTGGTTGATGACACGATCAACCGTAAAGTGCTTGTGTAAAGATAAACGTTATTTATTTGGTATCTTTAATTAAAAAAAATATATAAATGTAGAGATGATTTCTACTGAGCTTAATTATGAGATGATAAGGAAATTGATTCATATGCATTTAAAAATTATCAATCTACATTAGTTAAATGCTATACATGGTTACAACTCTAAAGTTTTCATCTATCGCAACGATACCAACTACTTTAATTACATCAGATTGACGAATTTATACCAAAAATTATATGGGGATTCCCATAATCGAACAACAAATATTCATATATACGCCAGCCGAGATAATCAACATAAAAGACATTTTTTTGCATGAATACAACGGCGTCATCAAATACACCTGCCTGGTGCAAGAAAAACTGAGCGTAATCAAGGACACCATCTGTCTTCAAATTTTGGTGACGTACAAACATATATGATTTTCGTTTATATTAATTATATTTATATATAAATTTCATTCTTCTTCATTTTCCTATTTAAAAATTTTAACTGCCGAATTTATAGAATTAGATCAAAACCATAATTTGTTTATTAGTAGCGCTAGTTTACCTTTCCATATAATTTTATTTGTGAATGGATTTATTGTTTTATTGTGTTCTGGGTTTCTGTATTGTACACGGTGCGTGTACAATACGGTGCGTTCGACCAACTAGATGACAATTATATATATATTTTTTTAAGCTTAATCTTTTTGCATAATGGTTAGAATGTTCTAGGGGAGTAATTTGTTAATGGGATGACGAAGACTTAACTAGGTCAAACTATGCACACTTCAGTTTTTTTTTAAATAGGAAACAAATTGTAGATGGCTTCCGGCATCACATGCTTACAATACCCGCCCAACCACTGATTGCTATCCGCTAACATAAGTGTGCCATGTGGTGTTGGACGAGCCATCGGCTACAAATGCTGATGTGATTTGGCCGCCTCGGAGCTGTAATTTGACGCCGTTGGTCTATTATCTTTGGGGTGCCGTCAAAGATAAGTGTTATGCCGATAAACCACTAACGATTGACGCTCTCAAGAACAATATTCGCATTGTCATTGAAGACATAATGCCGCATACCATCGAAAATGGGCTCAAAAATTGGATCAACCGTATGGGGTACGTCAAGGCCAGCCGAGGCAGTCATATGAATGAAATAGTATTCATAATTAATCGGAAGGATTGTATCGGAAGGATTGTTCTTTACAATGAAAAAATAAATTTGAAAAAATATTGAGAACTTTTAAATTCACTTGCAATAAAACATTGCATTTAAAAAAAAAAATTATTTAGCCCACCCTATATATGAGTATTTAAATAGTATTTATTTTCCATATTTTCATATTTAAATTTTCCATATACGTTCAAAATTACACATACAATAAACAACCATGTTATTATCAAAATTTTACCCAATTGAAACAGACCAAAAAATTAAAAATTAAAAAATATTTACCAGGGATACATTTTTAACTTTTTCACTTTTTATGTGGTATTTAAACCAGTTGAAACACGCACTAAATATGAAAAAATGCCGCTTGCTTTAACTTGTTAAAATTTGGCCGATGTCCTGCCACGACTCGATCAGCTTAACATAAATCTATTAACAACACCGGTACAATCAATTATTTTCTTAACGGCCCAAATAGTTGTTGAATTTCAAGACTCCTCCTTATCGTGGAGTGTTTACCACGATAAATTCAATTGTCTCCGCATTCGATATCTTAGCACTGTTGCAAACAGCTAATTGTTGATAAAAATATCGTTGTATTTCCATATGGATTCTTCGAAAATTTTCGGCTGCGTGACGTTTCTGCAATGTGCTTTAGATGGGAAATTTGGTATAACAGTACCTTCCACTGTTTCCAACTCCTATTCGCATTTTTAACACTGTCATGTCCACCATTCCACAAACTATGGAGAAAATAACCCCATTAATAGGTCGTCTAAATCTTTCAGCATCGTCGAAAACCTATTTGACTTTAATTTATCAAAGGACAACTTCAAAAATATACTTAAGCATTTTTTTTAAAATTTTTAATTGTTAAATCAAGGTTTGATTTATATTTTTGTGTTTTAATTTTCTTTATTTTATTTTTTTAATATTTTTGTTTTAATTTAAATTCTGAAATCATACATGTAAATCACAGAATAGATTTCATTAAATTAATAAATAAATGTCACTATTTAGCTACATCCACCATTTTGAGCAACCTGTAGCGACGAATGGTTGCATCATTTCATTGATACAACCAAACTCTATAATTCGATATACTCACTCATCTACTCTCTGCATTGGATCAATGTCACTGAATGAGAGTAATTTGTTCACCATTTGTGCATATCCTTAGCAAAGTCCATGTGGTCGAACCCGCTAATCTTCGTCATATACATTAACCTCGTTTTCTGTTTCCCTTGCATCGTCATTCCATTCCTCATTTATACTTTTGCCGTCATCATTTAAACAATTTTTTGCAGTACAATCCCAATTTTTCTTTTATTAAAATGCTTCTTTTATTAAATTGCTTTTAACACCAAAACTCAACCGCTTCGTTTCGCGACTATCAGTGCCATTCTTCTTTTTTCATTTTTATTGTATTTCATTCTTAACGGTTTGCATATTTTATTTCGTTCTCAATACTCATCTATCTAAAATAATAATAATCAGGGTACCTTGAGATTCAAACCTAACAAAATTTATAGCACTAAATAAAACATAAATAAAAAAATGCATTCCACAAAAACATTCTTCAACAATTTGATGTAATGTTTGGACACAAACGAAATATTTGTGTGCACCAAACACACATTTCTTTAGTCTAGGGTTGAAAATGTTCATCTAGAAAACAAGAAGAGAAAATATTTTGTTTTATTTGAAAATTTCCTATTTTTGTAGAGCAAAATTTTGGATCACGACTTGATTAGATTGTAAATATTACCTCGCCTGAAAAGTTCCCGGTCTGACACATAGATGGTGCCACAAATTTAAAACCCATAGAATTTTTAAATACTCCCAGCCTTCAAACGATATGCGTCAAAATTGCATCACATACCGACCATTAGTTTGCAAGTTACAGTTGTTTTAGTGACGCTACTTTTGTTAATTTCAAAACAATGGAAAACAAAAATTTCGTGTATTGATTAAACACTGTTATTTATGGGAAAAAATACCGTTCAAGCAAAGCAGTAGCTTGATAAGTGTTATCCGGACTCTGCACCAAGAAAACCAACCATCATTGTCTGATATACTGAATTTAAACGTGGTTGTACAACCACCGATGATGCACCACGCCCTGGACGCCCAAATGAGACTATGACTCCAGACAACATAAACAAAATCCACGAAAATGTTTTGAAAGACCGTAAAGTGAAGTTGCGTGAGATAGCTGACATTGAAAAGATATCAATGGAACGTGTTCGTCATATTCTGCACGAACATTTATCCATGTCAATTGCTCTTTCATCAAGATAATGCACCATGTCATAAGTCAAATGCAACAATGGCAAAATTGCACGAATTGCACATTGAATTGCTTCCGCACCCACCGTATTCGCCAGATTTGGCCCCCAGCGAATATTACTTCTGTGCAGACCTCAGAAAAGCTCCAGCTTATTTTGAAGACAAAGATAAATCGTTCTACATCGAAATATTAGAGAGGCGATGAACTTATTGTATCGTAAGGAAAGTATGTTGATGAATAAAATGTATTTCTCCCAAAAAATTGTGTTTTCTTTGTTACACCGGGAACTTTTCAGGAGATGTGTTGTGCAGCCTTGTAACTTTTTTATTTGTGTGTAAACAAAAGAATTGATCAATAAAATGTAAATGTATACCGTCCACGTGAAACAAATAAAATCGAGGGCAAATAATAATTACAAATACAGCTCTGAACCTACGAAAAGTGAAATATTTTACATTAGCACAATTTTTACTACATCTAGTAATACTACAATTTTTTTATTGGGTTTTGGCCCGTTTTCTTTATTAAAATAATTACTTGAATTAGTGTTGATAATGATATCGAATTGACATCGATTGCTTAGTAAGTAATTATTTTAATAATAAAAACGAGCCAAAAACCGTTAAAATATTCTATTATTATTATTCATTAGATATTTTCCATCTACAAATAAATGAAAGTTGGGATAAACAAGCTAAACAAACAACTAAGCTTGATCTTAGTATTTAATTTCTTTAGAAAATTAAAATTACGTAAAACTGAAAAGATTTAAAAGTAACAAAATTTTCGATATTTTGTTAGAAAGAATAATTTTATGGAATGAAAGCATATTAGAAAATTGCATAACAATACATTTTTCCGACAGATTGCTTTTCGCGGAAACGTGTTATTGTTATTAAAATACATATAGCCTAACATTTTACTTTGTATCCGATAGAACAAAAATTTCCAAAAAATGCAATCTTAAATTTTCCCAACTGGATATTAGTTCTAAATTATGTACCATACAATTACACATATAATTATTTGGAAATTGGTTTAAAATTAAATCGGTTAATTTAGGCACACGAAACTTTAGGCATATTCAATAATGAGACTAGAGAAAGTAAAGAAAACGCCACCAGTGACAAGAAATGAAGCTCGCTTCCGATAAGCGAGAGACACATTTTTCATTTATAAATTGCTAATTTAATATTAAGTGTAAATAAATTTATAGCGTTTATGTTTTAATGCAATATTCAAATAATATTAAACTTTCCAATACCACTTTTCATATAAAAACCTGACTAAACTCTTTTTCTTAGCTATAATTTTTTCCAAGAAACACAGGGGTACACTCCTCAATTCTCAATTATGGTTAAAATACCGATGATTAATCGCGTTTTTTATTTTAAGTAATCAGCATGTCGCGCCGACCACGTACGTAGCTATATGTATATAAATAAAATTCATCGAAATTAAATCAATTGTTGAACATAGCCATTAATATGTTGATCATTTATAAGAAAAAATATTAATGACCTCGGTTGGGTTTTTGATCTTAACATTATACTTATTGAAATTTTAACAAATTTTTCAGCATCAAGAGACCAATTAAACTTAACATTCGATTGACTCGTTACAATGTTAAACTGTTAACTTGATAATGATGACTTAAAGAGAAAATTAAAAATATAATACATAGAAATGCTTGGTTTATATTTCATAAATCAGATATTAATGTTAAAGAAATAAAAAAATCGCCGTCATTCAACAAATATATGCCGGTGTATTTTAGTTACTTACATTGGATAGTGCGGTACATGCTCACAATACGTTTTTCCTGGTTGGGCACATGAAGGTGTACTACCTGGTGGTGCTGGTACAAATTGACACGGTTGTCCCCCGTATAAACCACATTGTGGCGGTGATGGTCTAACTAATTTTATTATCTTAGGATGGCCCAGAAACAAACAAAAGAATAAATTAAAAACAACAAGATAACTGTTTAATCCTCCTTAACGTAAATATTAGCATAGTACTCACCACAAATAAAATTACAAAATATAACTTGTATATGTCGATCATCTTTACAGATAAGTTACTTATAGGTATATAATTGTTATTACTGTACCGTTAAATTAATATACAAGGCAAAAATACCGTTTGTTCTTCTATTCCCGCAGCACTATCACAGACGAGCGTAATTTTTATGTAAGTCTATATAATTTTGGTTTTCTCTTGTTTTCCACGATTTTATAAGCAAATACCTTACGGTATATACATTTTCACTTTTTTAATTCTCACGGCTTTTAATAACATCTTTCCTTGAAGAAAAGAAAAAATATTCAAATTAGAACCATGCAATGCAACTATATGTACTTTACATATGTAATTATTTCAAAGTGTGTTTCACAAACAAACAAAAATTATCTGACGTTTGATAAAGAAAACTCTCTTGAATCTAAAATATGTTATGATGATGATGCACGATCATTGATCGTTGATACGATTTAAGTGTACGAATATCTAGATCGGATATTATATATGACTGCCGCACTACATTACACGATCAAAATCCATAATTAACTTGCGTCCGACGTGTAATTCAAACGAAACAATTTCTTTTGATCGTGCAATGAATCATTAATAGTAATCGCATTTTATTATTGTTTTTACTTTATTGTAACTTTTCGGGCGAAAGTAATGTGTTTTATGTATAAGCTGATTTTTATGAATGATCATAAACATGTTTAATTTTTGATTTTATTTCTAAAACATGGTTGTAATTAATGAGCCTTATGCGTAGCTAAATAACCTATATAGAGCATCTTTCTTTATGAGGGAAGATTACTTGTGGTAGTTTATACACATTTTAAGTTCTGGCCTAAAACTATGGAAATGTGAATCTAATGGCCGACTTTAACGTTTTAATTATTGATTTGATGGTTTGTTGCCGCTATTAAAGTTACAATAATGCCTCATTTTCATTTATGACCGTTATGTTCGGCGCTTAACAAGCGACTGAACCTTTTCCAATTTTATCTTCGAAGTCGGTCTTTAGACATCTTACCGCATTAATTGCAGATTAAACTTCTGTTTAATGGAAATGACTCGATAAACGTTGAAGCCACTTACAAATTATTAACATTAACAATTTATTTTTCGATGGACACAAGCCACAAACGCTATTTACAGAAGCTTAGCTTTAAAGTCAGTTGGTCTTCATCTATTGCTTGTTTAAATCAGCAACCTAAGAAGCAAAATATTAGTATTTCTCATGCAACTAAAGATTTCCCGAAATTTAATTCTAAACTAAAACTTTTCGGCTTCCAATATAAAACTTTATTAACTTAATCTTTCCCGAACTACTGAAAATCAAAGTAAAGGAATGCTTATGGTACTGAAAGTTGCAAAAATATTTACTACACATATGTAGTTCCAATTCACACAGGGCCAAGAAACTAAATTAATGAAATAATTATATTAATATTTGATGTACTCGTAGATGGGTATTTCCCAACACCAATCATCGACCACTTCAATGTCAATCATAAGATATCTGAAAATTTCTATTACAAAATCTGAGGTCTGAGGTAGTTATTCGATGAACAATGATCCATTTACAAACCGAACTTACGTCACAAATACAATTTTTGATTATTAAATGATTTTAATGCGTTTTATTTCAAAAAAACTTCCGGCAGCTCTTATTGGATCCCCGGTTAGTTTTTGTCTATACCTTTGGTGATAAAGATGTATATGATATCACGTATTTTGTTTCTATCCGTATAGGCCAATAGGTTGATTGATCTCCAGAATGAAAAGCGCAACTGCATAGTCTTCCAGCTGCAAACAGCAGGTGAAACTTGGTCCAAGTGATTTAAATAATGTGCAATAGTCTTCCTTAATTAAATTATATCTTGGAGGAGGGGGAAAAGGGCAATATATTGTCGATAACTATATTCTTTGTTGTTATTTATAAATACGTTTAAGATGACTACTTGCATAAATTCATATTCAATTTTAAGATCTATAAAGTGTTTCATATTTTCTTTTACAACCACCGGTGGTTATAAAAGGAACATTTAATTAAAACATATTTTAAATTACATAATTTTTTTGTTTTCGTTTTGACGATTAAATTTTAGTTTCTTTTACTGTAATGTGTCCAAGGTTAGTGGTTATTAATTTATTATAATCATTGTTTAGGATACAAATAATAAAAATTAAGAAATTAACTCATTAGTTTTACACATACGGACAATGTAAGTAAAGCATAGTAGGTAAATTATATCAAATTTGTGTACCAAAATTTATTAAAAAAAAACAAACCACTGAACTACCACAGCATATATATTCCGAAGCAATAAATTTTGTTAATTTTAGCAAAATTAGATTATGCCATAAATCGATTTTCGATGGATAGAAACATCAATAATTAAATACGCGATAATATAACTGCTACTATATGGTGGTTACCTAGAAGGGAAAGAGAGAGGTGGTCTACGGTATAGTTAGTAAGTAAAATATTAAACATTACAGGGAGTCTAGAAAATTCAGTCATTATAAATGGAAAAATATTCATAAATAGAGAACACAGTTTCTCCTGTATATACTGCCTCCACATCACACATTCAAAGAGATCATTATAACCTTATTTTAAATCACTAGGATCTTTGAACAAACAGTAGATGTACAATGATCTGCAAGAAATATTTATAGCAGAAATATAAACGCGCTAAATGACCTGAACTATGAAGACGCTATATTGGGTATCTGAATATGACTCCGCCCTTTCCCAATAGGTGTCGTGAGTAGTATCGCTTACGTGTGCTGTAAATGGGCAATACTGGTTGTTCTATAGTACTTGATGTCAGCTGTCAAACGCAGTATGTGACATTTGGTTGAAGTGTAATCAACTAGTATTTTTAACCTTTTGAAAATGTGGAATTTTATTCTAAATAAACATCATTTGCGGGGTTTATTATATTATTTTATTGCAAACTGCAGCAGAAACTTGACGTTTACTTGTGGAAATTTACGCTGAGCATGCTCCATCGAATACAACGTGAAAAGAATGGTTTTGACGATTTAAAAATGATAATTTTGGCATTGAAGATAAAGAGCATGGAATTGGAAACGTTTTTGTTTCACATTTTCCTTCACATAGCCTCATAGAGAAAAGTCTATCGGTGTTAGATCGCACGATCTTGGTGACCAATGTTGATTGCCAAATCGAGAAATGACACGGCCTGGAAACTTAGTCTGCAGTAAAACCATTGTTTCACATGCTGTTTGGCAGGTCGCATCGTCTTGTTGGAAAAACATGTCCTCCACATCAATTACATCCAATTCGGACCACAAAAACTCCGTTAACATTTCGCGATACCGCACTCCCAAGTTCCTGGATTCTCGGCAACAGATTCCCTTACTGTGGCTATATTTTCGAGTGACCGACAAGGACGACGACGAACAATGATCTTCTGATCCATCGGCGTAAATTAGGTCTCAAATTGTATAATTAAACGCCTCACATAAATTCCGTAAATTCATTTGGTGCCCCGAAAACTTGACAAAATTGGCGAACTGTTTTCGCAAAACTTTCATCATTTTTGTAATATGTTTTTACAATAATTAAACGTTGTTGGTTTGAATACTTACAAGTGTCAAAAAATCACCGTATAACTCGTATTAACAAAATGGCGGCGAATTTAAATCCAAGGCAGGAATTGCGTAAAGTAAGACGGCGTAAAATCAACCGCGAAAGAGCAGGGAGTGCTTCGGCCCCAGAAAAGAGCGCATGGATTAAAAAAAATTAAATCCGGCGCTCTCGCTGAGACACCCTATACAATCAGAATTGCCTGTAGTATTAAATGTTGATCGATCAACTGTTGCAAAACGTTTGGAAGCAATCGGATTGGTTCAAAAAGCTAGCAACTGTGTTCCACATGAATAAGACACCTCGAAAGTCGAAAAAACATTTGTGAAATACTGTTTCAAAGACAACAAGGAAAAGTTTTTTGCATCGAATAGTTACTAAAATGAATTTATTAGAGAATCCCAAACACATAAAATTTTGGGTGAAACCTGGTGAAGCTGGTCCATCGCAACCAGCACACCACCAAGAGAATGGGTGGATAAATACAACAGATTAATTTTTCAGCACGACAATGCAAAACCACGTGTTGTGAACAACACTCCCAAAGCGGGTCAGTTCTCGCGCAATCGTAAATTGGCTTATTGATTGGAGCACCTCCAAATACCAGGATTTCTTCAGAGAGAGAATCCGTAAGTTGTCTGAAAAATGGAGGCACCTTTACACCTTTACAAATAATTCTTTCATTTCTAAACAAGTAAATGTGTTTTATTTTAATAAAAAAGGGCGGAGTCGTATTCGCACACCCAATATGTGTGCTATCGCACAAAACACACTGAAATGCAGCAGACAATTTAGAAGTTAACAGATTTAAGACAGAAATTCGGTCTCAAAATTAACATCTGAATTATAAAGGTAATTAGAGTAAACACAATCATTCACCACGATCACACGAACAGTCAAAAACACAAAGCTACGAATGTACAATGTCTGCATAAAATCTGTACTATTGTATGGCTGTGTAACATGGAAGCACCCAAGGGGATTACAAGAGCAATCCAATGTGAAATATAAGACCAATTCAGTAGAATTATGTGAGAAGGAGCGAGTGGAAGTATTGTGAATGTTATTTTTATTGAATGTACCGATTAAATTTTAAAATTTGTTTTGTACATTATAACAAAATCGTGTTTGTGTTTAAATTTATAATAAGTTGAAGAGACCATATTATTGCAGTTGGCACTGATTCCGATCAAGTTTTCAAATTTCTGCTTTCAAATACCGAAAGATTTATAAGGAATTAGCTAGACCAAATCTAAATTTGTAACGGATTATGTTTTTAATAAAACACCACAGATATCGAGCATGTAGCGAATTCCGATTCTCTTCTTGCGAAACGAATTCTGTATATAGATTTTGCCCCGTGAATTAAGGCCTACGGTGAAACCTCTAATGTTGGACACCTCTGCAATTTGGACATTTCTATATCTTAGAAACAAAGCTAAAATCCCTTGAAAAATGTATAAAACTTTGGTAAAAAAATCAAATTTATCTCTATATATTGGACAAATTCTATATCTTGTATGTTGGACAAGTTTTTTCGAACATTTCACAAATTTCCTTTATATTTTTACACATACATTTTTACATTTTTAGACAAAACAACATAAATTATTTTTCTCAAATTACACGTTTTACAAATGTTTTGTACGTACTGCTACGTAGTACATATGAGTGTGTATATATTTGTGTTTTGTTTTAATTTATTTTCGTAACGAGGGAGATAAAACGTTTCACTTTCGCACTATTATCTTGATTTTCTTAAATTTCGCACTATTATCTTGATTTTTTCTTCTTATTATTTTGCTTTCTTTCTAAATTATTGTAGAACACAAAATATTTCATGTTTTAAATTCCTGATCATACGTTTTAAACAACTGAATTGAAGTTTCATGTGATTCGAAAATTCGTTCGTCAATCTTTTATTGTCGAAATATGTAGGTCGAAACAGGTTAGTTGATTTTCACTTGAGTTGTTTTTTATTGTTTTATTTTTTTATGGTTTATGTAATAATAATCTAACAAACATATTAATGTATCTTTAGGAACTATCAATATGCCGAAAAAAACATTGAACGAGGTGATTTTAAAAGAAAAATTGGCTGTCATTGATCACAAAAAACGTGCACGTACCGAGAAACTGCAAAGAAATTTGGCATATCCAAATCAACGGTTGGCAATATTTTAAAGCGGAAGGAGGAATATGTCGAACGGTGTAATGAAGAAAATGAAAGTTTACACCGCAAAAGGCCAAAAACCACGTACGAGAAGGTAAACTCCACTTGCTACCAATGGTTCAAACAAATGCGAGCGGGAAATGCACGAATGTCTGGCCCCATAGTACAACAATGTGCAAAAAATATAGCCGTAAAACTTGGTTTAACTGAATTTCGAGCATCGAATGGCTGGCTTGAGAAATTTCGTCAGCGGTATGGCATCCAGTACAAAGCTTTATATGGTGAAGCGAACGAGATTAGGGAGTGTGATATTATAAAGTTTCGCGAAAATTTTGCTTCTTTAGTAGAGGGATACGAGAAGAAGGATTGGTTTAATGCTGACGAACTTGGTTTGTTTTTTAAATTGATGCCAGATAAAAGCATGGTACGAGTATTAAAGAACGAACAATGTTGTAGTGGTAAATTGTGTGCCAGTACCGCTGGTGAGAAATTACAGCCATTAGTCATAGGAAAGGCTGCTAAACCAAGAACATTCAAAAATTTGAAAATTTGTAACTTGCCGGTGAAATGGAAATCAAACAAATCAGCATGGATGACTGCCAGCATATTTGACGACTGGGTTCAAGGAGTTGACGATACTATGCGAAAACAAAATAGAAAAATTGTATTAACTGTGGATAACTGTCCAGCTCATGTTGAAGTCAACGATTTAACAAATGTGACACTCCGATTTTTACCACCTCGAATGGCCTCGGCAATTCAGCCACTCGACATGGGCATAATTGAAACTTTTAAAAGCTACTACAGAGGTCATTGTTAAAAAATGTTATAAATAAATTAGAGTTGGTTGAAACGGGAGATTTATCAGCGAATTATATATCTAACAAAATTAACGTTCTCGATGCTATTTCTTGGGTAGATATTTCATGGTAACAGGTTTCAACCGATTGTATAATTAAATGTTTTCTTAAAGCTGGATTTTTAATTCAACCAGCTCCAGATGAGTTAGTCGAACTTCTTCCATTGGTTCATAATCCATTGTTACCCATTTCAGCAACTGAGTTTGAAAAGTATGTATGTGCCGATGATGATGTAGCCATTTATTGTCAGCCGAACGAAATTGATATTTTAAATTCAATATTGGAAAGTGAAAAGGAACTCGACGAAGATGAAGATCACGAGCCGGAACAAGGTACGGAGGAAGTGTCCATATCGGATGCTGTGAAAAGTGCCTCAGTTTTGCAAAATTTTGCTCTAAGCAACGTGCCTGAAATTTACAAGCATGTCACGGAAATAGAACAACATATCGATGATTTGTTCTTAATAAACGAAAGAATCAAAGTAAAATTTCCGATTATTTTAACAAAACTGATTGAGTAGCTTTAGTTGGTGCAATTTTTATTACATGTTTTATTACTATGTAGGTATTATATGTAATTTGTATTAAAGGCTGGTGAATTAGACTTATTAGAGTACTCTATACACGTAGGTACATATAGAATTTTTTATGTATGTACAAATTGATTTCTATTTATATAATTTAATAACGAATAAAAATGAATTTTATTACACAAATTGTGTAAACTTTATTTAAAAGATAAATTTTGAAATTTATTCTGCAAATTGGACAACTCCATATGTTGGACAGAAATGTTAGTCCCTTGAGTGTCCAACATAGGGAGGTTTCACTGTAGTTATATAGCCGAAAACGAAACGAAAATGAAACGGACCGAAACGAAAGGCAAATTTGTGATGGTTAATAGCCGAATCGGGTTTTGACGTTTTACATTTTATGTTCTGTGTATTGTGATAAATACAAGGAAATAAAATGTATTTTGAATTTGCTATTTTTGACCATAGACGACCCTTATGTGTATTGTTTTTAAATAATTTATATTTTTTGTCATATAATTCTTCGTATTTTCTAACATTTTCTATTAAAATCTCTGAATCAATTTCATTATTAGGAATCTCCGCCATTTTAATTTTTTTGTGTTTGACGTTTGATAAAAAAAACAAGCCCCAGTAAACAAAATCGCAAAAAATATTCACAATTTATGAAAGTTACAACAAATACTATCAATCATTGTGAACTTCGACCAAAAACGAAACGAAAAGAAATTGAAATGAATCAGTTCGTTTTCATTTCGGTGCGTCTATATATCTGTTCTAATACATTTCCATGCATTCAATTCATAAGTTTTGTTTTGGTCCGTTTCATTTTCGTTTCGTTTTCTGCTATATAACTAGGCCTTTACTCGTTTAAAATGAGTGAAGTAAAAAAAAATCGAATACGTATACAGTCAAAATCTACTTAAATATAAGTCCTGCCAAAATCTACTTAAATATAAGTCCTGCTCTAACGCTCATTGACAGATACCTATATAAAAAAACTACCAAAGAATGTGTTGGATACACTAGCAATGCAATGTAAATTTGATTTTTTTTTCATTTTTTTTCGTTTCTGCACCTACACATTTATGCTTAGTTTTTAAAAAAAAATACTATGGAAAAAAATTACCAATACATCTTTAGTTATTGTTTATATCATATGTGTGGAGTTAGCAGGACTTATATTTAAGTAGATTCTGGTCCTGCGTTAGAGCTAATTATTTTAGTAATATTTAATTTTTTTCCATAGTATTTTTTTTTTAAACTAAGCAAAATGTGTAGGTGCAGAAACGAAAAAAAATGAATAAAAAAATTCAAATTTACATCTGCAACGCTCACTGACAGATACCTGTATCTGTTTAAAAAAAAAATTACTATGCCACAAAAAATACCAATACATCTTTAGTTAGTTATTGTTTATTTCATATGTGTGGAGTTAGCAGGACTTATATTTAAGTAGATTTTGATACAATGTATAATACCCAATTATGTCTATGTATTTTTCTTTTGTTCGCATTTAAGTATTTCCTTTTCTCAACACATTACGTCTGCTCTCGAGCTGTGGAGTGTCATTATTTAATATGGTAATATATTTTATATTTATTATATTTTTTTCATCATAAATTAATTTTATATGTATTTATAAAGTTTTATTAATAAATTTATTTTGAATTTGTAAAAATTAATTGTTAATTTACTAAATATAAAAAATTTCAAAAATACATAACCACATACATAATTTTAAAAGTAACACTGTCTTGTTAACATCACAAAAATATGGCGTTTACAATGGTTATAAAGAAAAACAATGACACGTGACATGCATATGCAATGAAGCAAAACGTACTATATCTTTCCGGTTACAGTCATTTCGTTTCACACGTTTTGGGACAAAATCGATTGTACTGAATTTCTCACCAGTTTATAAAGGAAGTAGCAAAATGTTAGTGATAACTACTTTTTATTCATGTTAAGTTTACGGATTTAGATTATAATTTAATGCTAGGATTACATAAATTTTATGTCAATTTTAGTTTATTTTAACTTATTTATTAGTTTGAGTTCTATGATGATGAACGCATTCCTAATTGTTTGCTTTGTCTATGTAATTTGTTTAATATCGGTTGTTAATTTAATTAACCAGCAAACCTGATGAATTTGACGAAAATCAGTGACATTTACTAAATGGGAACTATATATGTATGTATGTAATAATAACCAGTTATAATATAATATCCGGATTTATCACTTTTACCTTAGTATACGAGTACGATATTTGTACGAAATGCTCATTGCATATAACAGACAATAAGTCGATGCTTTTCATTTTTTTTACACGTGTTTATCCTTAGCCTTTCGCCTATGGCGAATTTCGAAAACTTTGCCATAGAAAAGAGTTATTTACACGAATTGCTTCATATTGTGTTCCAAATTCTTTCTAAGCGATTGGGTTTACGAATAGGTAGTTGTAAGTTTACAACATATCGAGTTACTTAATCAATAATACTGACATCGTTTAATCTACGCATAGCTTACTTTCTCTGCTTCAATCACTCTTCATTATTTTATATTAAACAAACATTACTGTGGTGGACCGACTTATATCTTCAATAATGTTTTATTCCGCCTCCATACAATAAAATTTACGTGTTTGCCTATAAAAAAATGCTATCTAATCCAAATATTAATTATTTAATTTAACATCACATCATGTCGTACTTGAAACGTAAACCTATCCATTCAAACCAACTAAATAACCAAAAAAAAAGAAAGTAAATTTCATTTTATAACGTTAACCTTTTTCAACTGTACATTTGGTGGTCCCGCAACTGATGTTAAATTCTAATTAATTTTAAAAATTATTAGAAAATATGCTGCATAATAAAACCACGCAATGTTGATTGTTGACCTTCACTGATTATTTAATTTTTTTATAATTAATCATTTATCTTATATCTTTACATAAAAAACAAAACGTTTATCGATTTTTAGTTGAAAAGTGATGAACGATGTTTGAAGCAATAATGTTCATATTCATGCTCATCTTAATTTTTAAGAGATTTATGAGTTTACTAAAAAGTGTGGTAAAACATAAAATGCGAGAGTTGACTGGTAAGTTATACTCGTGTTTAGTTAAATGTTAGAATACGGTTCATAATTTCATGAACAAATGGTAGGCGATCAGTTTACAGACCTGTGTATGTTTTTGGATATATTATGGTTAGAAATTTATTAATCAATTAGCGATCGTATAAATAATAATGATGTGTGGGAGATTTACACAAAACGGTTATATATGAAACAACTTAAAATGAAGAGAAAATATACGTACATAGGTACATCAAAAATGGAAGTAAACGATTTTGAATAGAAATAATAAAACTACAGTTATAGTTTTTAATGTAATTTAATTGTATACGTAATCTTTTGTTTTTATAAACAGTCAAACACCGACTTAGCCAAGATTTAAGTGACTGTTGAATCATTGCAAGAGGAATGTTCTTGATCTCTCGCGTTACCAATTTTTTTAGTTGCACAATAATGTCGACTTTAGATTTTGCAAATTGTGATTTTAAGTAGCCCCACAAGAAATAATCACAGGGTGCCAAGTCGGGTGATGAGGGGGTCCATAAATTAGGGTGAATAAGAGATACGATATTTTTTTCAAGAAATTCAACTTTGGCGTTTGTGTTTTAATTGAGTCTTGGTGTAATATCCAGTTACCATCTGGATATAAACGTTTCGAATCTTTTAGAAGTGGTTTTAAACAGTTGCTTATGTAGTAATTCGCATTTAACTTAGCCTCTGGTTAAACGAAAATGGGTACTGTTGTGCCAAAATTGGATATTGCTAAGAACACTACGAAGCCTTTCGGACGAGACGTTTTTGTGAAAGAAACTAATTCTGTTTTAGTTGCAAACTGAACTAGTTCTGCTTTAGTTGCTTGTCTGCTTTGCCGCAACTCAAATATTGCACACTTGGCCGTCGGCTTTCGTTAAAGAAAACCAAGTTTAGTCGACTTTAATATATTTCTTCCATTTATCTCCTTTCAGTAGTCGGTAAAGGCCCAGGGAGCGCTGATTTATCTTGGTGATTGTTTGCGCAGACATATTGTGACGCTCTGGCTTCTTCGCAAGTCTTAGTTCCAATTTATTTTTTGGAGTATATTGTATGACTCCAACCTTTGTTTTAAAATGATTTGCCAGATGTTTCTGCGTCGGTGGATTGGGTTTGGTTACCATTTTTCGCATATTTGAAATTTGGTGTTTTGACAAGGATGATTTTCGTCCAGTAATTTTAATTGGTTTATTGCATCTCAATAGCGGAATTTTATTTTTTTCATAATTGGTTAGTGTACCTTTTGAAATGTTCAACCCCACTTTTTACACTCTTTGATAATTACTGAAAAACTAACGTTCTTCTCTGAAAAAATTTAAAACGAGGAGCTGCTGTTCTTTTGTCAACACCATAATGGAAACTGACATTTAAAATAAAATGTCATTTGAAATACTCCATTATTTTAATGCTTGTTTGTCTCGTATACTCTATCTCTCTCTAAAATAACGGGACTCTGAGATATTTGAAATAAAAATCGTTCACATTCAATTTTGATATACCTGTAAACCTATTGCTATTTAGACAGAAAATTCTGTTTTTTATAATCTTTTCTCTAATCTATACAGACAGTAAGTTGGAATTAAAGATGTGTGTAACTTTAATTTTGCAACTATTGACAGTTGAACGTGTTATAGCAGGTTAGAAGAGTACTAAACGTAAGATCAATAAGAACTTTTTATTGATAATTAAACAAATAAATAAATAAATAAATAAAGAAGTAAAATAACATAAAATGAGCCTGACATCGATCCAATTCGTACAAGCCGCACAACAAAATCTTCGTTTGTAGAACTAAATCTGTAAATGTTCTAGAATGGCCCGCGTATTCACCGGACCAAAACTCAATTGAATGTCAATAAAACCAATCAACTCAACTTAGATGAGATAAACTAAAACTCACGGTTATTGCTTGGAGTGAATTACCCTCTGAAATTATTAGTTTATTATTGGTTAGAATCATGCTCAACCCAATCATGTAATTTTAGCCATGGCAGAAAGTTTTATTTATTTTATTAACAATTTTCCTATTTACGATTTCGCTGCTAAGTTGTGATGGCACTTTCTCTATTTCACAAAATATTTTGTGTAGTTCAGCCTTTTTGTTCCATGCTGAGTTGCGAAGTGTATACGTCTATAGTTGGTGCGATCTAGACAATTTTGAGCTTCTACGAAGGGGCATAGCAATGAACGGCTCACCCCAGAATCCATTGAGCCGGCCTCGTTAGACAATGGATTATATGGAGTAAAAATCCCTTTTTGTTCTCTATTCATTGCTTTAAGGACTGGTTTTGAATCAGCTACCAATCTAACTAGTGAAATTGGTAGTGATCAGGAGAGAACATCATTTACGTTGTCGGTTTTCGGTTATCAAGCCGTTTCTCGGTCGCCAGAACATCGTTGGTTTGTTAGCAGAGAGCACCACGTGAAGGTGAGGTTGAGAGCGATATTTTAGTAGGTGATTCCTTGGATAATTTCAAGCAAACAATTTTCCTTGAGGAAGATGCCGATTATCAATATTTACAGTACGTACATATATAGTATACAGTACGATAAAGAAATGTAACTAGTTTAACATGAGCTTTTATAAAACTATAAAAAAATAAGTTGATCCATATTTGTTTTTTTAGATTAAATAGTTATATATGTAGTTGTCTTTTTTCAATAAAACACTTATATTTTTCGTTTTCTGTTATTATTTGACAAAAAACTCGATTTTAGTTTCCCGCAGGTGAGCAAATCCGCACTTTAAATTTTGGAAACGTATTTAGTTTTCGTAGACGAAGATTAGGAGAAAATAATAAAAGATATACATTGACTTGGGCTTGAATTGAAAAATTGAAAGCATGATACTTAATACAAGAGGAGGCACTTTCGGTATAGAGCAAATTGTTCCTGATGTTTTAAACCAACAGATACTGTTAATTAATTTCGTACTTCAATTTCTCAAAATTACAGTGGAAAAATTCTCAAAAGTATCCATTTGTTGTTTGTATTTTAGATGAAGTTCTTGAATCTGGCCATACAAGAAGGAACTCGGACATTTCTTGACCAATAGTTTTGAAATTTCGAACTTACTATTATTTCCTTTAAAATTTAAGGATATTCTGAAATTTGACTATAGTAGATCGAACTCGGTTATTTATTCGTAGATTAATATTGTTGTCCTAAAAGACATATTGAGCAAAGTCCTGGAATCTGTCAATGATGGAACAAATTCTGAATTTTTGTAGCAAATGATGGATTTGGTTCGTAGGGCTGCAAGTTCAACTTGCTGTTTTTCTGAGATAAACAAATAACAAAAAAGTTCTGACCCACAAATCTTAATATTTTGGTTGAATAAATTAAAAAAATTTCCTATTTATAATCAAATACTGAAGTTTTGATTAAATATCCAGCCTAAAATCGAATTATCATTCCGCACGTGCAACTGAATTTGCTGCGCCGAATGCGGACATTTTTTTTTATCTAAATTGGAATTCTCATATATATTTGACAAAGTTTTGGAATATCTCCAATCTCTCCGGAGCACCCAGTATCTCCGCGTCGTTTTCATTGCAAACTATATTAAAATTTGGACCTAATGTTTGCTATTTTGGATTAAGAATCTGCGAATTTGCAGGAAAAGAGATCTATCGAAAAGTATTCGCTTTATAATTATTTAATTAGAGTATCAGAAACCAACCGACCGATTTTATGAAAATAACTTATAAAAACTTGTAAAAATATTGAGCGAATTCTAAGAGATGTATCGTTCTTCAAATTCACCATGTAATCCCAATATGGCATTAGCTGCTAGAAAAACAATCGTACATTTGGATTATAGACCTGTCGGAGTTTTTGAGATATTGGGCAGAAAATGAAAAAACTACCGTCTCTAATTGAGGACCGAATTATAAACGATAGATCTCTCTAAATTTCACTGTTCTTGGTTAAGAAGTAGGTGAGCTCTAGAATATACAAGTTGATAATTTAATCGAAACTTCGGGGATTTTATTCCGCTGGGATCATTTTTTCCTGAAAAATTAGGTACGACAAATTTTAATAAAATTCCAGCAACTTCAACTTTTATACAGACATTTTTTTTATTAATTAAAATATTGGAAACAAAATTTATTATATATAAAATAATATGCGATACGAAATCGTTAGAATTTGCCAAAACAACCACACTTATTATTCAAATTTGAACAACGTTTAGGATAACTGTGCACCAGAAGCAGTTTGTAAGTATTACCATAGAGCAAAATATGTATATATAAATATGCATATATTTATTCCTCCATGGCATTACATAGTTTAGTTAAAATACAAAAACCCATATTCATAATTTGTTAGACAAATAAATCGTGTTTACTGTAATTATAAAATCGATAACAGTCATTAAATGCGAATGAATCGAATTTGTCAAACAATAATTCTGAGACCAAACTGGCACAGCAAAGTGTTCCTCAATTTGCTTATGAGTGAATTTATGTTTTTATTTATTTAGGTTTGTAAAATTGAAAAGTATGTATCAGCTTATTTCCGGCTATCATAACTTGTAACCTGTTTATTATAACAATTATTGCTGTCACAAACTAGCTTGGTACATTACGTTATATAAGGTAGACACAAAATCTTTTTCCATGAAGTCAACCTTGATTGCCCACACGAATAAAAATAACAATGAAGTATAAATACTCGTACACCATATGCGATCCTTTAACAACTTTACGTTGATGTATCATGCAAATTATATTTTCGTTGTATGGTAGTGTTAGTGTTACAGATCCATTAACCGGTAGATAAAAATCATTCAACCACAACCAAGGAGATAAATTGCACTCGTTGACCAATGACCATGGAAATTCATTTTAAAATTAATTAATCAAGTATAAATTGAGAAATAAAAATACAATTGTGACTTAATTAAAGTTTTATTTTCATATTTATTGTGGTTGGTTCAATTTACTCGCGTTTTTGGAAAACGGAACTTGAACACTATATGACGTGTTGCATAGAGATTGAAGGACGCGAAATTAACAATATGTATATCACGAATTGGCAGAGTTTTATATTATAAATAACTTCATTAATATTATTTGAAATGAAAGTTACTCTGGTTTCAGTTAGAAGATCAAAAGATAATGATTATAAAATGAAAACCTCTGCTACGGTATTGTATCCATTTGTTTGTCGATGTCATTTGAAAAGGTTAGAATGCAATTTACTTTCTTTCTAAATTTATTGCTCATATTTATATATTGCTCATATTTATATAATTTTATGTCACGATTGTTTAGTTTCTATTTGATTTTGTAACTTCTGACTCTATGCAGATCTACGGTTATTAGCCATGTTCAAATTTCTTTTGTATTTTTTTGCATTACATTATTTCTATTGTTCACCATTTATGTAACCGTAATGAATGTATTACTAATATTTATATGTGTTTTTATAAGATGATTAATCATAATTAGCGTTTGAATTACTTTTCGCGCGACGCTAAATCGGACGTGACAATATTTTTTATGTTGCTGTAGTAGTTCCTTTGAAATCGATATATTCGAATAACTGTAAAAGCGTCACGATTAAAGCAACGGTAAAATGGTTCACAACAGTACACTCATTAAGTAGGTGTAGTAACAGGTTTTATAATCGAATTAATAAAATAAATTATCCCTTAACCTTTAATTTACAATCAATTTTTATATTGGAGTACGTGATTGACAGCCTCCACGAAGTATTCATAAATGGATACGGGCGTACTCTGGGCAATGTACTGTAGATCGAACGGTTGTGGTACCCAATCCCTTCGTAGTAGTGAAACAGTATAGCTAATTAAGTCAATCTCAACTATGCAATGGTACAACCTAAAGGAAAATATACCCCAGGTGGTACACCAATGTCAACATTGGCAAATCCACTCTCTATGGAGACTGGCCCTATGGATTCTGGGGAGGGCCAGCTATTGCATTACCAGGGAACATCAAATCCGTTCCAGATAAGATCCAATTTACAAAGATCACCGATAAAAGAAAATAAAAGCAACTCGGTAGCTGACCAAGCTGACGTTTTTCCTAACGTAACAACTAGATGCACTGAACAAAAAATACAAGAAAATCTGAATCAAAAGGAACAAGTACAATACGACCTAACTACTGACAAGGAGCGTAATCTATATACCTTACTTTGTAAGGAACGTTTTGAAAAAATAGAATTAATGAAGAGTATTAATGACCTTCAAACAAGAATAAAGGTCCTAGAAAACTCTCAGTCAAAACCAACTACAGCTAGTCCGGCTGCTCAAGTGACATATGAAACGGATGAGGAAGAACTCAACAAAGAAACGGGATGGATTTTAAACCGTAGCAAAAAAAATAAGAAACGAAAAATGAGTAAATCACCACTGGTTTCACCCGAACAGAACCAATCAGTTGAGCAGCTTCCAACCGGAAGTAAGCATGTACAAAAAGTAGAAAAATCTCAGGTTTTATCAGATCAGGAACGATCAAATAAAGAACCCCCATCCGGAGGTAAGAATATAAAAGTGCCACGGCCACCTCCAGTTATAATAACAAACTGCAATAATTATCAAAGCATTAGAAACATTTTGGAGATCAACCGGATAAAATTTCAAGCTGTAGCGTTAAATAGTGGTGACATCAAACTAAATGTCCCAGACAGTGATAGCTATAGAAAGTTAACAAAAGCTCTTAATGAAGAAAACTCAACATGGTATTCATACGAAGATAAGCAGACAAGACAAAACAAAGTCATTGTGAAGAAACTACACGCATCATGCAAACTAGATGAAATAAAAGAGTGTCTTTTGGAGAAAGGATACAAAATAAACGAAGTTACACAACTGCTAAAAAGAGGTGACAAAACACCACTTCCATTATATATGTTATCTTTCGAAAGAACAGAAGACATTAAAAAGATTTATGCAATCCGTGAAATACTACACATGAAAGTGCAAATAGAAGCAGTGAAAAAATCTAAACTGATTCCCCAGTGCAAACGGTGCCAAGTCTACGGACACACGCAAAACTTTTGTAATAAGGAGTACAGATGCGTGAAATGTGTTGGAAAACACTGTACGGCTGAATGTACGAAACAAAAAGACACTCCACCAAAATGTGTCAACTGTGGTGAGGCACATCCAGCCAACTACAGAGGTTGCATTGTTATAAAAGAGTTGCAAAAAATTCGCAACAAAACAGGGGAACCTTTAAAAAGTTCCAGACAAGAAATTAACTCAGCTTCAACAAGAATATCCACAAAGTTGAGGCCACACCAAACATTAAACACGCCATCAAGAACTAATCCAAATGTAACATATGCTGATGCAACCACTATTGGAAGTTCGAGAAGACAAAATTGTTCTGCTTCAACCAATGATTCAAATAATAACCAAACCAACAAAATACTGCAAGCTATTCTTAATAGACTTAGTTCACAAGAAGAAAAGCAAGAAAGAGCCCTCATATCAATCTTGCAAAGGCTCACCCTACTCGAAAAAAGTCGAACAACTTCGGATTTAGCCGCCCTTTGTTAGTTTAAGATGGCAAATAATCTAAAAATTCTTGCATGGAACTGCAATGGTATATTGCAACGACAACATGAAATACAACTATTTCTTGATTTAGAAAAAATTGACATATGCTTATTATCTGAAACACACCTTACTACTCAAAGTCATATAAAAATACGTGGCTACGAAGTTCACTCTGCAGTACATCCTAATAATAATGCGCGAGGGGGCAGCGCCGTGATTATTAAAAAATGTATTAAATACGATCTGCAACAACAATTTGAAAGTGATGAAATACAAGCAATTAGCGTTAGCATTAATACACGAAACCATAAACTAGTGGTGGCCGCAATATATTGCCCACCTAGATATAACATCAAAGAGAATTCTTATACTCACCTCTTCAAGCAGCTAGGTGAAAAATTCATAATCGGCGGTGACTTTAACGCTAAGCATACAGACTGGGGATCAAGACTAACAACAACGAAAGGGAAAGAGCTCCATCAAGCAATAATAAAATACAACTGCAACTGGCACTCTACAGGAAAACCAACTTATTGGCCCAGCGATCCAAATAAAACACCAGACCTGATTGACTTCTTTATAACAAGAAAAGTCCCGATTGATTATATACAAGTGCAGGAAGGATTTGACTCCACATCTGACCACTCCTCTATTTTAATGACAATAAGTGAAACAATAATTACAAATGATAAACAGCCAATGCTAACAAATAAATACACTGATTGGGAAACATTTAGGAATGAACTTAACACTAGTATCATTTTAAACACGCAATTTTCGTCAGAAGAGACATTAGAACAAGAGGTGGAAAAACTAGTTAAAGATATACAGGAGGCAGCGTGGAAAAGCACTAATCCAACAAACAAAAAAAATAACTGGCAAATGCTACCCAATGGAAATTAAATCACTAGTCATAGAGAAAAGAACTCGAAGGGAATCCGAAGGGAATGGCAACGCACGCGAGACCCAGTCGTCAAAAATAGATTGAATAATCTAACACAACGAATACGCAGAGAAATACGCGAATTCAAAAACAAATCAATAAATTCATACCTAGAATCTCTCAGCTACGATAAAGATACTGATTACTCATTGTGGAAAGCAACCAAATATTTAAAAAGACCAGTTACCCACATACCACCAATAAAAACCAATAATGGTCGTCTGGCTAAAACCAAAGAAGAAAAGGCAGAAAATTTCGCAGATCATCTCGAGCGTACTTTTCAGTCCAATTTAACGACACTGAATCAACACGATATACTAAATGTAAATCTTACAACCATCTTGAGACAGGAAATTCCATTAACCAATGCTAAAGAAGTTAAACACGAAATAAAGAATCATATGGTACTTAGAAAATCACCAGGGTATGACTTAATAACTGCTGAGATTCTTAAACAACTACCAAATAAAGCTATTAAGAAAATATCTGACATAATTAATGCTTCCTTCAGACTCTGTTATGTCCCTCTATCTTGGAAATTTGCGGAGGTAATAATGATACCTAAACCAGGCAAGCCACTAAGTGAATTAACATCGTACAGGCCAATATCACTTCTTCCAATTATGTCAAAACTGTTTGAGAGACTATTATTAAAACGAATTAAACCTGAAATTGTTAAATCAGGAGCTATTCCTTCCCATCAGTTTGGTTTTAGAGAGAAACATTCCACAATTGATCAAGTCCATAGAATAACAGATTTAATAGAAAAGTCTTTAGAGGAAAAAAAGATTTGCTCAGCCATATTTTTGGACATAGCGCAGGCATTTGACAAAGTCTGGCTAGATGGTTTAATATTTAAATTAGAAAAAACTCTGCCATTTGAATATTGCGAACTACTAAAGTCGTACTTGCAAAGAAGATACTTTAGAGTTAAACAGGAAGGAGCTTATTCCAGCATTAAAGAAGCTAAAGCGGGAGTGCCGCAGGGCAGTGTCCTAGGGTCATTCCTTTTCCTACTTTTTACAAGCGACTTACCGCAAACTAACAATACAACTACCGCCACGTTTGCAGATGACACTGCAATTCTAGCTGTTGGTGACACAATCGGTGAAGTCACATTCAAATTACAAATAGCCATAAATAATATACAAGACTGGCTAACTAAGTGGAGAATTAAAGTGAATGAATCAAAGTTTACTCACATTAACTTCACTAACAGATCAATAGAACCACTGCCAGTGACTCTCAATAATATTCCTGTACCACATGCAAATCAAGCAAAATACCTTGGAATGAATCTTGATGCAAAGTTGAAGTGGAAAGTTCACGTGAAAAAGAAAGCAGATGAACTTCAATTAAAATATAGAAAAATGTACTGGTTAATTGGAAGAAACTCTCAGTTATCCATTCATAATAAACTTATGCTTTATAAACAAGTTCTGAAGCCGGTCTGGACATATGGCATTCAACTATGGGGATGTACCAAAACCAGCAATCAACAGATAGTCCAACGATTTCAAAATAAAGTTCTCAGAGGGATCGTAAACGCCCCGTGGTACACTCGTAATAGTGATCTTCATAGAGACCTCGGAATGGACACAGTCGCAACCGAAATAAAGAAGTGTGCTCAAAAACATCAGGAGAGGCTCCATCTACACCCTAACGACGAAGCGGCTAGACTACTTCATCAAGAGGGTATCATAAGAAGACTCAAGAGACTAAAACCTTTTGAGTTACCCGAATAGACCGCATAATGCAGAAACAACAAAAACAACACTTCATGGAATGAATACTCGTACATAGAAGTACTTTATTATATTATATTATCAGAGTCAAACGCTGTTAGTCAAAAATGACTAGTTACTTTGTAAAATATTTTATTGCTATCGTAAATAAAATTTAAATAAAAAAAAAAAAAAAAATTTATATTATTTAATAATTCAATGTACCAACAATGTTGATTGAGCGATCGCAAAAGTAAACAAAAATTTTGCAAAATGAATAACTTCAAATTTTCTTAGCAAAATTGATTGCATAGCCAGGTTTTCGGCTAGCAACTTGCTTGTTTGCTAGGTGATCAAGCATGTACTCGCCACAACTTATGAATTTTGAATAAGGTGATATCGTTGAAGAATTTAATCAGGTGCTTTCTGGTATCCATTAATTAAGAGACGTTTATGAGTTACTCTTATTAAGATTAAATGTACACTGTAAACCAGTCTAGTGACTTTCTTTCAGTTTTGTTTAGGAACAGTTCAGAAGATGAATCATTTTCTACAATTGAGCATTGGGTATGTGTGCATTTCACACAAGAACTTCTTGATGTTTTAGTGGGCGGGTTTTTGGTTAAGGAACAAGTACAAAATACATCCTATAACAATTGTTTCGAATAAATGTATGCACAGCTGGACAATTTAAAGGTTGCAATCGATCAGAAACTGGACAGTTAAAAGAAAGTCATTTTCCACCGTAATATCTTAAGATCTCAAGTAGCTTGACTACCCGACAGAAGATAATTGAACTTGGCTGAGATGGTAAACTCCAACCGCCATATTTAACAGGGACCTTCGGACTGACCTTCTGAACTTCTATAAAACTAACGACAAATTTCTCGAGGAAAAATGCCCAGATTTTTACGAGAGTGAAATTATGAAACTACCTTCACGATGGTAAAAGGTCATAAGAAAACGGCGTATACCCAATTCATTAAAACTGATGCTAAATTTACTACTTTTGCGTTACAAATTTATTAAAGAAACCAATTTTGATGACACCATTAGTTACTTAAACTAATGGTGTCATCAAAATTACTAACCCCGGTCGTTGACTAAAACTCTACATTCCTGATTGAAAATCTCATTATATATTAATTTCCAGGCCAGTGACTCACGATATATTTTTCTGCTTTTTGGCGGGATCTGGGGGTTGTACCAAGAGGGAGAACCACCTAAATCGCCATTCCTTTATCTGAGAATAAGTCGGCCATTTTTATTTAATTTATGGTGTGACCCCCAATGGTTCTGCACTGACGTTTGTACTATAAGACCCTGAGCTATTGTTCCCTGAAAGTTCTGATGTTTCTAAATTGATGTTTTCCAGATATATTGGCAGTGCCTCTAAGTTTTCCAATGTCGGAATCTGTCATCAAACAAAAGGTTTCATTGCTTATTTTGTTTCGATTCTCCACATTTTGAAAAATTCACACGAAAGCGGTTTTATTTTGCAGAGTAACACTGGACTATAACTACATCCCTGTCTATAATCATAAGGCTACTTATAGTCAAGAAGTATACGGTTGAGAATACGGTTGTTTAACCAAACAACTAGATTCGAAATTTTCTTCCAGGTTTACTCCCGTAGATCCATAACAGTAAGGCCACCACGAATTGGGTGTAGTGCTACACCACGTTAGACCGTGGTTCACCATCTGTAATATGGTTTGAACGTAGCTCGAACGTAGAACAACGAAACAGTGCTGTTGTTTTTCTATGAGATTAAAAGTGCCAGTAAATCCTTGATATGAAATAAAGAAATGTTCGCTTTGTTTTCAACGGAATGTTATCGAGAAATGCATCAGTTGAACAAAATATATGTTTGTCATCTCCATCTTAACATACAAACCCAAAACGGCAACTGGTTATGATCATAATAAATGAAAATATAATTAAAGAAACTTGTAAACTTTCATTTTTAATGCTGTTGAGTTGATCCTTACATAAACCGGGTAAAGATAAAACAAAACTAGACTCGTATTGTCCAGTTTACTGCCAACCCTAAAACTCTTAGAAAAATGAAACTTTTTAAACATTTTAAACCAATTTTACCGGATCATCAGTTTGGCAGACCTTTCCACTTCCAATTATGTAACAATTTCAACATTTATAGATGATACAGAATTATTAACTAGCCATCAAAATCCCAAAATTGCTTCAGGAAATAGAACAGATACAAATAGTGCAAGAAATAGTGACTTTTCAAATGGAGAATAAGGTAAACGAGCAAAAATTAACACACATTACATTAACCCTTCGAAAACACACTGTCCACCAGTGAAGCTATATCAATCTACCACATTAGAAACACAACAAAACAGAACACCAACAAATGAACTTCAAAAGTGTTAAAATAAACTAAAATCACAATTTATTTACGTAAAATTTTTTTTTAAAAGTAAATAGATAAAACACGTTAAAAACTTTCGCTTTTAGTGTTAATAATTATTGTAATTTGGTGGAGACAATGGAGACCGGTTTCGGGATATATTTATCCCTTTGTCAACCCAACTTTTAACTATCACTAGATAGTTAATAGTTGGATTGAGGAAGTGAAAAATATGTCCCGCAACCGATCTCCATTGTACCAAATTACAATAATTATTATCACTAAAATCGACATTTTTTAACGTGTTTTATTTATTAATTTTAAAAAAAAAATTTACTATAATAAATTGTGATTGCAATTGTGATAAAAGTTCCGGCAAGCTATACAAAAATGGAATCAAACCATTGTGTGAATATCAAATAAACTGCCTAATAGGAAAAGATTTTAAATTAACTCTAGGATGTAAGGTAAGGTCGTATAAAATTATACTCAAACCCATTTGAACTTACGGAATTCAACAAACAAAAACCGTTTCAATATCGAAACAGTAGCAAGTACAATGCAGAAGTACCGCAAAAAATATGAGAATAAGCTTGAACTACATTCCAATAAATTAACACGGGAAATATTATGAAGGCCTAGATATTAACGTCTTATTGGAAAATATCCTTTGGATCTAGCTGATAAATAAAAATCGTAAAGCAAAATGTGCATATTAATATTAAGAACTAACATAGGTTAAGTACTAAATTTTTTTATTTAATTGCATGGACGATTTGATTTTGATTTTCTCCTAAGATGGGCAAGATTCAAGAATAAAGCCGACTCTTACAGACAACAGAACAGTGCTATATGTCTCAACGAAATGCAGCACAATTCAACTAACTCGTGGTAAACTTATTTTGTAGCTGGAGATATTTCATGCGAATGCAAATTTAAACCAAAGAGGCCGCCAAATATAGGCGTAACTATCAAAGATAACAAAAATCAAAATCAAACCAATGTCATTGACGAATCCTTATGATTAATACATATTTGCGAAAAATTAGGTTTTATACCTATACCGATATTTTGAGTTTTATATTCAAACCCGAAACATTAGCTATTCAGAAATAGGAACCTTCATATTAAAGTTTTGAACCATAGGTTGATGGCAGATACATTTCGTGATATCCCTCTTTCCTATATCGGTTATTCAGATACTTGAATCTTCTTAACGAAAGCGTTCTGAACTTCTGAGAGGGATTAGAGAGAAATGCTAAAATATTTGATTAACTATTGCGATTTTCTCAGAAATCTGAGATTACGATTGTTGCGGTTTACATTTTAGAAAATTTTATATTTTTGTTCTTATCACAGAAATATATTTATAAGGCTTGAAAATATTAAATATTGAATAGTTAAATTGAGTTTTGTCGTAAGCGTATAAGTAAGCGTAAGTTTGAAATTGGATGATATTTAGTTATCGTATATTAGACGTGTAATTAGAACTGACGTTGGTTACATTACTCCAAAATCACCAGCATAATCAAATGTAAATAAATGTGTAATACATAAATGGATATAATCTGACATAATCAACTTTCGGTTCTGCATCCTTTATTTTTGACAAAAACCTATTCTGAAAAGCTTAAGAAGAAATGGGAAAACAGTTCTAAAGGGTATCGAAGTTTGGCCGACGAAAACCTAACGTTAAAAATGTAGGTACCGCATTTTCAAAAAAAACGACAACTAAATTAAAATAAATTATTGAAACCAAAATCAAAACCAATAAAAATCAAATAAGTTTTAAGAATGAAGTTATCTTAGAACCTGGAGTAGAATAATTACCTTATTTTATTTTTTTACCTTATTTTATACCTTATGGATATGTGATTACTGAACTACAAAAATCTACAACAAAAACCACAAAACCGGTCATATGGTTTGAAATATTTTAAAACACAATTAGAAATTGTATTTGAGCTAGAAATATCACCTACAACAACCCGACTTTGAATATTAATTAAAAACCATTAGATCACTCAACTTCTTTCACCCAACGCTAAAACCATAATACAATTTTTCTATACTAAATTTTACAAATCCACATAATAAAGTATAATAATGATATACAAGTATGATCACAAAAGTTCAAAACTATAATACACACCGCACTCAGTAATAATGTTTGATCAATTTTTAAAAAGCAACTAAATATATATTTTTATGTAATCAATTCACAGTCCAACCGACAAATAAGAGAATTCCTGATTAGCGAAAATGAACATAAAAAAACTACATGATCAGTTAGATCGATCTTTCACTCGGTATCAAGTCAAATTTAATAACTTCTACTTAATGAAGACTTATGTTGACAGATTAAACAAAAGAAAACAATGACGACTGTTTGACGCGAGCTAGACGGAATCTAGACATATTAATTAATTACTTTAAGTACGTTAACAACAACAACACAAAAAATAAATTTTTAAAATTGACATAGAATTTGGACACCGAGTGCCCCACATGAATTCCGGGTCTTAAAAATATGCTGTTTGGATTTTATTATTTCATTTTAATTGTGATTTTGATTTAATGGGGATTTTTACCCCAAAAAACTAAAGCTAAAACTTTTACTTTATTAGAAATTATATTAATAGCGCATTATATTTATGAGACATCTCTGCTATCTGTTATACATTAAATTAGAAAAGAGGGTATTAGATAAACAAATTGTATAATTATATGGTCGCCTAATTTTTTAAAACAAATTTTGTAGGTGGATTATACACTTTGACACACATATGCCTTCAAATTTTTTCGTAATGTGCCTTAACATTATTATCTACATTTTTTTTTTAAATTTCTCTCCAAGAATACAGATTATTTTAAATAGTAAATTAAATGATGTGATACCAATTTGGGGAGATGCTATGACGATTGCCAACCAAATATGTACCACCTTACATTTTCACTTTAATTAATCACAGCAAAAAATAACAGCAAAAAATGCATCTAATTTAATATACATTGCGCTTTTAACGCGATCGTTTGATCATTTGAATTTTTTTAGTTTAATTTGTTTTTAGTTGTCTCGAGCACCAAAGTCAAAATACAAAAAAAAGTGAAACACACTCAAGATTTCATTTCTTTTAAAATAAAATTTGGCACCTATTTAAAATTTAATTTTTTGTTTTACGAAATTGACCCATGCGATCAATATTCCACGTTCATAATACGACTTATTAAGCACACACACAATATAGAGATATTAATTTATAGATTAATATTAATATTAAACAACAGATCACAATCGATTTTTATTTTGATATTGCACGAACTATAAAATACAACACAGGAATAATAACATTATTGTAAAAAAATTGTATTTCAATAATTAAACTTTAACTAATTAAACATGCGATCGAACAAAAAATGCATAAATAAATAAATGAAAGTTGCTTGTTAGAAGGTTGACGGTAAACTAAAAGACTATTATGTTTTCGAAGTTTTAATCAAAAAACTATGTATTTAAAATTTAAATAACTTAAACTCAAATAAAAATATTTAAAATAAATGAACAAAAGAGAACAAACTATTATTTTAAGTGATTTGCATAAGCAAACTCGATTCATTATTTTATTTTAGTGATCTAAAATACGAAAAGTAGGGAAGATTGTAATTTTAACTTTTCTTCTGCGCACGCATAACGTAATAAAACAATTGAGCGTAAAATTTAATTAACAGTATTTAGCTAAAATTATATTTTATTATTATTTTGAGGATGGAACCGAATAGATTCCGAAAGCTAAAGAAATAATAAAGAGAAAAATTAACATTTTGGGCTAAATACTGTTAATTAAATTTTATAATATACTACTGTGGGCAAAAAGTAGTAAGACTTTTTAATTTAAATTTCGCGCGGAAAACCATTCGTCGAAATATTTTTTTTCTATGTTGATATGACTGTCAGTGACATCTGTGCCAAATGTCACATCAAAATAATCATTAGTGTTTAGTATACGCTTGTCTTTCTGAAGTACAAAAAGTGCATTCGGCGATTTTTACAATGAGTGAAATTATTCAACAATGAAGTTCCATTAAATGTTGTGTGCGGAATCAATTTTGTGGTGGCCATCGACATCAACTGATGATCAACACGTTAATAAAATCAAGGAACTGGTGCTCGAGAATCGACGATTAACAGTTAGACACCTTACTGGCATCGTTGAAATATCGGAAGGATCAGTGAAAACCATTTTGAAAGATCATTTGGGCCTAAGAAAAGTGAAAGCACGATTTGTTCCAGATTTTTTTCGCCAAAAATTCCACCCATATCGTGCTGCAACCACCGCATTCGCCTGATTTAGCTCCGTGTGACTTCTGGCTGTTCAAACTCAAACGACCGCTCCAGGGAAACCGTTTTGAGTCAATTGAAGACATTAAACGTGAATCGCTACGCGCATTGGAGGCTATTCCGGAAATTGACTTTAACAACTGTTTCGAGGATTGGAAAAAACGTTGGCACAAGTGTATTGAGGCCGGGGGGATATAAATAAATACAGAATTTTAAAATTATGAACAAAGTCTTACTATTTTTTGCACACAGTAAAAGCTCATTTAAAAATTTAAGTTAATTGAGCGTAACAATAAAGTGCAATTCATAGCCGGTGTTTTATATTAAATGGCTTCTTAGGAAATTCTGACTGGATAGAACTGAATATAGTTGAGTAATAATACTTAAAAACTACTTAATACCACGCATGTTAAACATAAGAAGTAGCTACTGAAGCAGACAACAAGAAACCAAATGGTTTCCGAATCAGTTTGACTGGAAACGGTCCTGTGTTCGTCATTTCGCTCGCAGCCATGACAACCGGAACCAAACTAACTAACACACAAGTCGCACGATGCATTTGGTAGCATTATACACTAAATTATTTTTGAGCCAGAATTATAACAGCCAGAACGATTAACGACGGAAATTAACCAACAGTCGTAGCTTGATGGATCATTGTGCACTATCTGATTTTCTAGCCAGAAATGAACAAGCTACAACCATACGGGCTCAGTGTTAATAATTTGAAGTATAGTTCTAAATAATTGTACAATATTTAAAATTTGAACCGGAATCTAATCAAGGACAGCCGAAACCATAAAAAGCCAGACCAACTGTGACGCCTGTATCACAATGTTACGGGGCTTAGGAAAGGGGGTTAAGAGGGGTTGAAAACCCCTTCTTTTGCACAGATTTATATTTTAATCTCTTCTGACCTACGGGAATTGAATAAGCAAGACCTGTTTCAAAAATAATTAGTTTTTTAAGCTTCCAAAATTAGTTCAATTAGATAAATTCACTACTCAAAGATTATTGTAAATTTTTAAATAAGGCAGTTTCCACAAAATAAATCATAAATTGAAACGTTTTGTAATAGTTATTAAAGCTACTCGATACATTTCTAGGAGCGGTACTATTTTTAATTGATTTGGAAGCTTTAATGTTATAACAAATGGACATTTGTCCAACGGCACATGAACTAATAAAAGCATTTATAAGACGTTCGATTGCCTCAGCATGCCGATTGCAATCCGAATGTTTTTCGCACTTAGACCTCTCACGAGTTAATTGCGAAAAACGATTTACAAAATAATCTTAGAAATTTTGGTTATTCCAAATTTCTAAGATTATTTTGTAAATCGTAAAAAACGACATAATTAATGAATTGCCGTAAATGTCGTGAAATAAATGTGCTACTAATACAATTTTTCTTAAACCTCAACCTCGGAAAATTTCTGGCTACGTGGCTGAATGCATAATGTACATTATTGTACGGTATCTGATTTTTGCCAAAACCAGAGGAACCGGAACGATAGGATACGAAACCCAATGAAATCAATATGAACCATCTGATTGTTTCTTACTGTTAGAACCAATACAAAGTCATCTGTGGTTATATTCTGGTAATTCCCCGAGAATAAGGAATTGGGGAAAGGATTTACATATAATTTATATTTAAATTATTTTTTGGCATACTAAAGTAAAAAGTTAGTCGTAATTTTATTGAAAACAAAAAGGATTGGGAATAATATCCATACCTATTTCGCTATGGAGAAGTTATTCTCAATTTATAAAAACTGAGATTTTACAGTCAGAACTAAAACAACGTCAGTCGGAACCGCTATAAACCATTGTACTACTTTTTGAAGCAAGCATATAATTTTTTTGAATGGTTACGTAATATTTAAGATTTCAGGTGGGACTTTAAAAATCCCAGCCGAACCAGATTCAGTGGGGCCCATGAAATCAGTGGGACCTATCAGAACCATTGCAAAATGATCACGATCAGTTCTAAGTAATTTCAGCCGGAACCATACGAAGCCAGTACGGAACCATTCTGATCGATGCACAATAAGCACAATCCATTCTAGGTTATTGTACACTATCTAAAATTTCATACGGAATCAATACAATGTCAGGTGAAACCATAAAATGCAGCCGGAATCATTGGCAGGTATATTATGAGCACAACTTGTTTCGGATGGTTGTATAACGTATACACTTTTAGTCAGAACCATAATAGCGCCAACAGCAATAACTACAATGCTTGCATTGTTCGCTATCTAAGTTTATTTTGAGTGCGAGAACTCGAAGTCTTTAATCGAATTACAGAGATGTTCAAAACAATAAAGCCATTATCAAATGAATACCAAGACAAGGATCTTCTCCAAACGCACTTAATTTAATACGGTGGTATCAGAATTAATAATCATTAAGAAACCGTATACAAAACGCTTTATGATAGAAACCCTTATCGGCCAATCTCACTTCTTCTTTCTACATATACTAACTGCTGGTGCAACAATATTTCTCCAGACAACCGGTCTGTATGACAATATTCGAATATTCGGAAAATTTCAGCCACAGATTGCAAAAAACTGTGCAGGTAGTGTGGAGCATATAAAAAATTGGAGAGGTTGCAAATGTTGTGGCCATAGATCTCGAATACACTACTCTTAATTTCAAAATCGAAAAATATATAAAAACCGGATTTTTGATAAAAATCGTCTTGTATAATCGAAAAAAATCATTATTCATGCTTAAAAAAATTGGAAATTTCATCTTCACTGCAAAAATAGAAAAAGTTGCTATGGAAGCCGTCACACTACACAGATGTCCACCACATTTAACATGCATCATCCAATTTTTGTATGAAAAAAGCTTCAATAAGAAGTTTCATCATCCCGATTAATAAATCTGTCTGGGCTGTAGGCACGCCGAATTTTGTTTGAAAAAAAGTTTATGTTAAAAATCGCCCTTACCGCTTAAATTTTAGAAAACTGATCTGGACCGGTATTGTTGCCACTTCCGGTGAATCGATTTCCGCCAAAAATCGCTGAGATCTCCCATCTTCCCCATTTTGTGAAAAAACATATGTATTAAGTTTCGCTCCGATCAGCCAATCAGTCTGGGCTATAGAGAATCTACTGACATTTAGTCTGCACGTCACCACAGACGCACGGGATCAACATTTTTCATGATTACTATATACAAAAAATCTGTTTTTTTGTCAAAAACCATCATTTCCGCTTAAATTTTGAAAAACTGATCTCGACTGGTATTGTTGCAAATTTTATTGAGAATCGTCGTTTTTCTCGTAAATGATATGTTTTTCAAAATATTTGCAAAAAACGAAAAGATCTTATGGTGGTTATCATTTCTGGTGGACCAATTTTAGTCAAAAATCATTGGGATCTCCCGATTTATGAGAAAACTTTAAGTATAAAGTTTCATCCCGATCAGTCAATCCGTCTGTTCTGTAGAGAAGCTACATATGTTTAGTCTGAATGGAACATACAGAGGTTTAGTATAAACCACAGTTTTGATTTGGCGATATAGGATAGCGAATGGTAAATCTGCAAAAATCTCGAGGTCAAAATGTTTCATGATTGCTATACTTTATTTTACTACGTTAAAGAAAGTAAAATTACTGCACGGTGAAAGACTCGACGTGTCTTCTATGCTGAGAAGTGATCATCGACGACGGCAGGCAAACATATAGCTGGGACCAGAGACTGCCACCGACTACATAACAAGTACATTTGAGACAGCCAGAAAGAAGGTTCAATGTTGAGAGTTTTTCAAGACACTTTAATACAAATCGGCTGGTGGATGACCTATTCGTGCAGCAAATAACAGAGCTTAGGAGAGACCTACTAATGGGTGGTCAAATTATTATTATATATTTTATATAAACATTATAGCGTCCATTTTTCAGAATCCCTTCAAAATTGTCATTTGTGATCAGGATTGGTTGGCAAATCATAATGGAAAGATACACAGTTGCACAGCGATTAGAACTTGTTATAATTTATTACAAAAAAAAAATGAATCTATTCAATATAATCTGTAGGTCGATTATGTTGAATACATTAGAGATTAGAGATTACTATTTGTAATGTAATTAAAAAATTGGGGGCAAATGGTAGTGCTTGTGATGTTACGAATCCAATCCGTTAAAAACGTAAACGTAATGCTGAAAATATCGATGCTGTGAACCAAAGTGTGGATGAAAATCGAGAACAATCAATTGGACGTCGTTCTCAAGAACTTGGATTTTTTATGGCAGTGTATGGAGTCATAAAGATTTTCATTTCAGGCCGTATAAAATTCAGTTGACCCAAGAACTTAAACCAAATGACCATTTATTGCGTATAAATTTCGCAGATTGGGCTTGAAACAGATCCATTATTTCTTGGAAACGTAATCTTCAGGGATGAAGGTCACTTTTGGTTAAATAGCTTTGTAAATAAGCACAATTGTCGCATTTGCAGTGTAAAAACTTGTGAAAAAATTTGCAGTTCATCAAACACGTTTACATTCACAAAAATTAACAGTTTGGTGTGGTTTATATTCTGGAGATGTAATTGGACCATATTTTTATGAAAATAAACATGACATTGCACACTATGTGGTTTCGACTTTAACACTATGTGGTTTCAACAATATGATTCAACATGCCATACATCTCATGGCACAATCAATTTATTGAGATAAAAGTTTAACGAACCTGTAATCCTCTAAACCCCTTGAACTTTTTTCTTTAGGGTTATGTTAATCATTGGCTTACTCCAATAAACACAAACACTCATTAACCTTAAAAACAACATTATTCGTGTTATTAGTGAAATAAATACAGAATTAAGTGAAAAAGTGGCCAACAATTGGGGTTCCAGAATCAAGTTTTTAAAAAAACCAGAGGCGGTGATTTAGATGAGATCATTTTTAAATAAAAATACCATAAACCGATGTTACTCAAGCATGTCACTGGATGGTGGAGTGTTTAAGGTGACAACACTAACTGCTATCAACCCAAAGAGCGCGAGTTCGAGTTTTCCATAATTTTATTAAGACGATTATTTATTGTTCATTAACATCATCTCATCGATGCTGTCGGATCAAGTATTCCTACAATACTGAATTTTAGAATGACATTCCAAGTGGGGGGAATATGGAGATAACGAAAGCAATTGTAAACGGCGGCGATAATTATCATCCAATATCCTGGAATTAACAACGCCGTTAATCAACGAAACAGGGGAAATATGATGGCGTGGAATATCCTCGAACACAACTTCATGAAAGTGATTAACAATTGCAAAACACATACCTCGCCAATAACAGCGATAATTTGGGACGCAGTCACAGTTGTAATTAAACCAGTGAACAGCGCAAATCGAAAAGTAAAAAGTAAAAGTGCGAGTAGGTGAAGGAAGGTGTTGAAAAATGAAGTTAGTAACTCAAATCGCTGAGTGTTTTATTAACAAAATCGTGTACGAATCCATATCGAACGCCCGAAGTTCGTAACAATATCTTATACCGGCTTATCTTTATTTCAGATTAAAAATATATAGCTGTTATTTGATCACCCGTTATAATAATTGAATAATATAAAGAAGACACTGATATGCCGAAGACCGGTATAAACAGGGTTTATACCCGACAACATTCTGGCGAGTTCACAAGTCACCAATATATCATTTATTATGACGTATACTAAATACCTAACCTACCATCCTAGGTAAAAATCACCTAGATGCAACACCGCCAAAATTGATTCTCAAATACTAAAAGCGACAATTGAAAGATGGACTCGTACATAGATCAACATAACGATGGATATGATTAGCAAAGCTTGGTGATTAGCATGGTGCTTTACGGGAAGAAAACCCTGTACACTGTTGGACAAGCGAAATCCGCCTCAAAAACGTGGCCAAGACATAGATGCAATAGAAGCAATCGCCTTATCAGAATATTATAAACAGGCCAAGCAATACTCCCCCACTCAGACAGAGAATTAAGAAAACAGAAGAGTTAGATGAATGATATTCCGCATCTTCCATCAAAAGTAGAAAGTTAAACTTTCCTGAGATACTAATACTGCTAGAGATAGATACTACTAAAATATAAAATAACTAAATGTATAAGAAGTATATTATTTATTTTTTATTATATAGCTGCTTTAAAGCATGAACGAATCCACATTCTCCCAAACGTTAAGATCAACTAACTGCTGAACCCCCGGGATATATAAAAGGAACATTTAAAAGTAAGAAATTATTTCAGAGAGCTCTACGCCAGCCCAAGTTTCTGTCTTCCACCAATAGACAAAACATAAGAGTAACCAATGAGGACACGCTAAAAATGTAACAAAGTCAATTAATCTCACGTTTTCTTCAAAAATAGGGAGAAAATATGGTCCATTTTAATTATGCTCTTAAAGTGTTGTATATAGCACGTATCCTGGCTATATACTATTTTCTCCCTGCTTTTGAAGAAAGCACGAGAGAGATGAATATTATGTTATTAAGTTTATTTATTTATTTAAATGTGATAATCAAAGGACTAAGCTGGTCTTTGGTTTCCCCTTGTTAAAATTGTTTGTAATAAATTTGGTATTGTATTATAGCTCCAAATAAAGTTGGTTTGTTAAATTTGTGAGATACTATTTTGAAGATTCGGTTTTGTTGCAAACATTTTTTCACTCTGAATATTTCAAAAACCGATTAAGCACAACGCACAAGTAATATTTACGAAATGTTGAGATAGCTTAAACATCGACCGTCGCCGCTTAATGTGTTTTTCATAGTGCGTATTACTTAATAATAGACAAGGCGAAAATCGCTCTATGTGTCATTACCCTAAGTTTTAAAATGTTTGCAAGATCGAATTCGACGTCGAAGTCGATTTTGTACCAAAAATGACAGCGCGAGCTGGCGAGGTGAGCAATAATTTTGTGTACATATACATCGTATAATATACAATTTTATATTTGTATTGTATTTTTTCTCTCGTGTGTCTGTGCCTTCTGTATGTCAATTTTACGATGGCAAGTATCAAAATAAATAGTTCCGGTTGAATATGTATGATGCTGACGTCTACCGCACCTCTTTTATTGGCTTGCTTTTGAGCAGTGGAACCGATTGTTTACTATGATTTTGATTTTTCATTTACAAATATTTAAACAATACGAAACCGCATTTGACACATTAAATAAAAAATATATATAAACAAGACGAAGCGCATGCGCTCGGGCAAACCAATATAAATAAAAAAAACACTACTATGTTTTTCCGGTTTACTCACCTCGCGCTGTCATTTTTGGTACAAAATCGACACTCAGGACCCCGGCTGATTATTTCGAAGGAGCCTATTATGCCAAATTTAAATGTACACCAAAGTACGAGTATGTAATATTTTAATTAAGCTGATATGTCACGGTTTAATTTCTCAAATCTGCTAAAAAGTGCTTGGCTAAACCGCATATGTAATCACAAAAATTGTTCACATTTGACATTTTTACGTATACTCGTAGAAATATATCCGAAATTTAAAAATAAAAAAGAAAGTTTAAAATTTATTTCTAACTACCTTTAAAACAAATAATAAATTTGCTTCATTATAATGATTGATAACGTATCATCATCATCTGGTAATTATATCAAAATTATGTTGTTGCTGTAGAAATGTTTCTCTAATTTTAATTATAAACCCAATACATACTTGTAATTTAAACGCATCTAATTTATTTTGAGAAAACTTACTCTTATTATGCATAATTACATATTATGTTAGTTATTCATATAATACCGATGAATATTATTTTCGGTATTGCTTTCAAAGATTTTTGGGCGGTTATTTCAAATAAAGTTTATATGGAAAAATGCTAAACATGGAAATATTTTATTGTTATCACGTAAGTAAAATTAAAATACTAAAAATTTGGAAAAGCCAAATCTATAGAATTTGGCCAAATTAATAAATATATAACAATCACAAAAAATGTTGTTTTACTTAAATTATTTAGTCTACAAAACTGTAGAACTTTTATAACAAATATATTTAAAAATTTGAATTAACGTAAGTAAAACGATTTGTGATCGCTAGTTTCGTATTAAACGTTTCCAATTATATTTAAAGTCGACCAAAGCATGCAACTTTGACTAAAGATTAAATTTATTTTTGATAAGTTTGTGTTGTATAAAGAATACTTTTGTGTAATAATACGGTATGTATCGTTTAGATTAGAAGACCACAATTATACGCTCATTTAACTATAATACAATTAAAATTCTACTGCAAGAGTTCCCTATAAATATTTCACCAAAATTAAAATTGACATATATGTATAGTGAAATTGTATCAAATAAAAAGTAAAATTTCAAAATCAAATTTAAAAAATTACGAATCCGTGATATGATTATTTCTTGCTATTTTAAGTCATTATTTATTTATTTTTGACAAAATGATGGATATTCCTTTAAGTGCACTAAACATACAAACATTAAAATACATATAATTTAAACGCAAAAGAAAAAGTACGAAAATATGCGCTAAGAATCATAATTAGATTTGCAAATTGACAAAAAATTAAAATTGAAAGTTTAATTGCAATTCCGTCAGAATGTTCAGCAGTGCGTATTGTAGCTTAATGATGAAGATAATGGTGTGTTGAAAGATAGTCTTGTCTGAACTGCTTATTATTTTTAAAGCACTTCGAATTTGTTGTTGTAGATTTTTACAAATTGGCTTTACAAATATTTAAAACGGAGGCATGTGGTAGAAAGAGATAATGCAACAACATCATCATAATCAACATTGAGCACCAGTTGCTAAGTTAACAAATCTGGATGACCACACGGGACAACATAAAAGAAATTGTAAAAATGGAAAGAAACGAGATCGTCCCCCATCAACCATCCCCGTCCTCGGCATTAATCCGAAGATGATTTGATTATGTAACCGCGATTATGAGGCGGCCAATTCCCTGTGATTGGCGGGATGGGATATAGCGTCAGCAAAATAAAAATAATTATTTAACACATAGATTTTTTTTGTTAATGATATATTTTTTTGATCACTATTTTTCACCACTATTATTTAAAAAAAATTCTGTTAATTTCTGTTATTTTTATTTATTGTTACAACGAAACAATATTAGAACTTGGAGAAAATTGTTTTGCTATAATCCAGATCAATTTTTGCTTATATCTCTGAAACCATACACATTACGAAAAATATATAACGGGTGTTTCAACAGGTGCGCTTCAACTTTTTTCCGATAGGGACGGCGAACGACGCCATACACACGCTACACACGCTACACACGCTACACACGTGAACAGCGATTGCAAATCGTGCAAATTTTTTATCAAAATAATCGTTCTGTTGCTGCAATTTTAAGAGCATTACGGCCATTTTACGGTTCATTTAACAAGCCAGCCCGTTCGACAATCGACCGTATAGTGGCAAAATTTGAGTCTACGTTTTCGCTACATAATGTTCCGGTGCCCTCGAGAGCAAGAAGTGCTCGAAGTGTTGAAAACATCGCAGCCGCCAGGGCTTCAGTTCAAGAAGACGCGAATGTGTTGCTCACACGACGTTCGCAACAATTGGGCCTTTCTGTGACATCATTGTGGCGAATTTTACGTAAAGATCTTGGCCTACATCCGTATAAGATCAAGCTGACACAACAACTAAAGCCGTTTGACTATTTGAAGCGACGCCGATTCGTGAATTGGGCTCTTTGATAAAAATGATGAACTTGATGTTGTATATATGGCTATAAAAAGAAAACTAATTATCCGATACTTATAAACCTAATTATCTCAAAAACCTATTTTTTTTTTTTAAATTTTCCTCATTTAATTCTATTGATTTGATTTTATATACAAAAAATGGATAGATCTTCATACTCAAATGTCTGTTACAAGAAAACAAAAAATAACACAAGTACAATTTTTTGGTGTGTTCAATAGAATTAAATGAGGAAAAATTAAAAAAAAAAAATAGGTTTTTGAGATAATTCTAAATTATTATTTTGGCGGCCATTTTGAATAGGAAGAGTTGAAACATGGTACGAATTTTATAATTTTTTTAGAATCCCAATTCATTTATCTTTAAAATGAGCCCAGGTTTATAAGTATGCATAATTAGTTTTCGTTTTATAGCCATATATACAACATCATGTTCATAATTTTTATCAAAATTTGACATCCTGTATGTTTAGCAACAACAACAAAAAAAAATTCTCTACAAACTTTTTTTTTTTAATCAAGACTATACATTGAAAATTTAAAAAACATGAAATTCAAACATGACTTCCAAAAATTTGTGGTTTCAGGAATTTTTCACTATATATATATATATATATATATATATATATATATATATATATATATATATATATATATATATATATATATATATATATATATATATATATATATATATATATATATATATATATATATATATATATATACAATCATGACTTCCAAAAATTTGTAATTTCAGGAATTTTTCACTATATATATACATATATATATATATATATATATATATATATATATATATATATATATAGATATAGATATATATATATATATATATATATATATATATATATATATATATATATATATATATATCAGTGACGAGGCGTCACAATTTTCAAAAGGGAACCAAATACCCTAATAAGTAAAATTTCTGGTACAACGATAAAATTTCAAAATTCATTTTATTATAAACAAAATACATAGTTTTTCGAAAGTGCGTCCGAACTAACTTTTGTAAGTTAACTCGATACGTCTGTTTGTTTTAGCAAAGTCTTCAATAACGTTGTCATAAAATGTAGATGAACTTTTCAATTTATTTAACAGCTCCTTTTCGATAGACATCAAAGCAAGGTTTGAAAAACGATCTTGGCCCATTTTATTTCGTATGCAACTTTTCAAAAGCTTCATGCATGAGAAGGATCTCTCAGCACTTGAGGTTGTCGTTGGAATTGTGAGGACTAACGTGCATAATTTATGAAATTTTTCAAAATCCGAATTGAGGCCTGAATTGTTTAGAAAATCAAGAATTTGATTTAAATTTTTTTTAGTTTGAAAATTTTGATTTCGGTAAACAACACTCAACTCTGTTTCTAACACTTGAAAGTCGAATAGTGTATTATATGTATTTTTTAGGCAATTAAAGGCGTTATAAGGAAAATTGTTCGTATATGCATGAAATTTACTAATATCAAGCAATTCTAAAAATTCTAAGTGTTTTAAATCTTCAAACCGAAATTCTATATCATTTTAAATACTGGTGGTAACTTCATGTATAAGCTTGCGAAAATAATCTTTCGGTTCACTGGAAATTTGCATTCTTAATCGTTTTCTTTTTATTTTTTCCTCAATATCCTCTTGTTGGTTAATTATCGCCCAAAATTGATCAAAACCTTGTTGTTTTTTTTGAATAAAAAGTTTAAATTCTTTTACGCTGTTAATGCAATATGAAACATTGTTAGACTTTTTTTGAAGCGTACTAAATAGCATGTCTACTTCCGGAAATATGTCCGAGAAAAAGTATAGAAGTATTAAAAATACGGCGTCTTCATCTAATAAATTTAAATATCCTCGTGAATTGTTTAAAATATCGTTGTCCCACTTTTCCGTATCCGCGTCTATAATATTTCGAAATAATGCTCGTAAATCCAGTAAATGGTTTTTTAACATCAGCACAATACGACCATTGAACTCCCATCTGATTGGCGAAGTTGACGGCAATTTTCTTTTGACAATTTCATCAAACGCGAAGCTTCTTTTCGAAGAATGATTAAAGAAGGCTACTATTCCTGACAAACTAGAGAAAAATGATTTGCATTCACTTATTTTACTGCAAGATTGAGATAGTACTAGGTTTAATTTATGAGCAAAGCAATGGATAAAAATTGCTGATGGATACACCTCTTTGATTCGCATTTGCAAACCGTTGGAGCTACCTGCCATAACTGCTGCACCGTCGTAACTCTGAGAAATTAACTTATTTTCAATTTGATGTTGTTTCAAAAAGTTAAAAACAAACGATGCTAGACCATCCGCGCTGCGGTCTGATGAAACGTCAACAAATTCTAGAAATCTTTCCACTATATGCCCATTTTTGTCCAGATAGCGCAAAACTACAGCGAGTTGTGATTTCCGGTTTACATCCAATGATTCGTCTAAAATTATTGATATAAATTTTGTATCTGCGAGTTCCATTCGAATATGCTTTTTAATTACAGATGTTATTGAATCAATCAAGTCATTTTGAATGTCGCTAGATATACCAGAAAACTGTTGATGATTCTAGATGGTTGCTGAGAGTAGAATTATGCCGAGCTAACAAGTGCAATAATTCTATATAATTTCCTCGGTTATAAGAGTTTGAACTTTCATTATTCCCTCTAAATGCAAGACCTTGCATTCCCAAGAAGCATACGGTATCAATTAATGATACAAGAATTTCTCTATTTTGCTTAACTTTGTTATTGAATTTTTCAATAGCTAAGGTACGGCCTGAATTTAACAAATTTTCTATTCGCACACTGCCAAAAGTTTTCATTTCAATTAAAAATTGTAAATGATTTTGAGATTTTTCATGCCGTGTTGTTGCCCTAAAAAAATTGTTCATATCAACAAAACCTTTTGAATTCCATACGGATTTATCATTTGAAAATAAAACACATGGCCAACAAAAAACGGCATTTAGTTTAGCACAACCGGTAAGCCAAGTAAATTTTTCATAATAATTTACTGAAAATTTACGTACACAACCTTTAATTTTTTTGTTTAAATTTGGTAGATCTGGTTTAGGTCTCCCTTGTTTTAAAATAGCTGACTTTTGGTCAAAACTATGCTGATTGAAAGATGTTTTTAAAATACTTTCCAATATATAATATATATATAAGTATATATATAAGTACAATCACAATGCTCCATCGTAATTTCCGTGATATTATAATTTAATTGAAAACAAACATAAAATATTTAAGAACACTTGTTTTGTAACTACACTACACACACTACCACACGTTTATATAACAAACGAAAACAAATGGGAATCACTAGGTTATGTTTTTCTAAACAAAAATATAATATGATAAATTACGATAAAATTATATTTTCCTCTTTCAACTGCTTTGTAAAAATAAAAATTATGTGAGACAAAAGTGTATGTGCAGTTTTGCTTCTATTTCTATTCAACATCATTTAATTCAAAACACGAAACAGAGTGATTAAAAAATCATTAGTAAAACAAAACAAAGTTTGATATATAATGTTATAAAATATAATTTAATTTTTAAGTAGGACCCTTTAAAAGAAAAGCAATCAATCTGTTTCGTTTTTTGCATCCTTTTTTAATATATTAATTCTCAATAGTTTAGTCGGTCCGACATCTTATTCGACTTATTCAATCATTTGCCCCACCAAAATAATCGTTGTTTATTTTGAAGGAGAAAACATACGAAAAAATAGAAATATTGGGGAAATAAATGAAAATAAAGTTGAGAACTCGTCGAAAGCGATAAACAAACGTTGGTTTTGATTATTTCCAATTGGATTGAGGTAAAACCTTATTATGAATGAAATTTATTCTAGTTGGATAAATTGTTTGCTTTTCAGTGTGATGTAAAATTAAACTATTAAGTTTTGCATTTGAAAATATTATTATCAATGAAATATACTTCTATATTTTTTGTTATTTTGAGATAGGGAAGCAATGTTTCCCTTGCTTCTATGGACGCCTCGTCCCAGATATATATATATATATATATATATATATATATATATATATATATATATATATAATATATATATATATATATATATATATATATATATATATATATATATATATATATATATATATATATATATATATACATATATATATATATATATATATATATATATATATATATATATATATATATATATATATATATACATATATATATATATATATATATATATATATATATATATATATATATATATACATATATATATATATATATATATATATATATATATATATATATATATATATATATATATATATATATATATATATATATATATATATATATATATATAGATAGATAAATATATAAATATATATATATATATATATAGATATATATATATAGATATATATATATATATTTATATATATATATATATATATATATATATATATATATATATATATATATATATATATATATATATATACAGGGTTTTTCAATAAGAGCACTTCAACTTTTTTTTTGAATAAAACACAAACTGTTCGACTTTTGAACTAACTTTTTTTTTATTAACGAATAGACATTTAAGTATGAAACTCGATTTCTTTTGCATGACCACCGCGTGCACGTTTTACGAAGTCCAATCTTTGAACCCAATTTTCGACCACTCTTTCGCATAAATCGGCCGAAATTCCAGCAATTTCACGATCTATATTGGCTCTGAGCTCTTGCAACGTCGCCGGCTTATTGGCATAGACCAATGACTTCACATAACCCCAAAGAAAATAATCTAGAGGTGTCAAATCTCACGAGCGCGGCGGCTACTGGACGGGCCCATTTCGCGTAATAACACGCTCATCGAACTTAGTCTTCAATAACGCGATTGTATCGTGTGCTGTATGGCATGTGGCCCCGTCCTGTTGAAACCACATGTCGTCCAAGTCCATTCCATTCAATTGCGGCCAAAAAAAATCGTTTATCATATCGCGGTATCGATTTCCATTAACAGTAACGTGGCGATCGTTATCATCGATGAAAAAATATGGCCCAATGACGCCGCCGGTATGTAATCCGCACCAAACAGTGACTTTTTCGGGATGCAACGGTGCCTCATGAATCACGTGTGGGTTGCTTCCTGCCCAGTAACGCATATTTTGCTTGTTGACAAATCCATTTAGCCAAAAGTGAGCCTCATCGCTGAAGATGATTTTTCGGTGAAAATCTGCATCATTTTCGATTTGCTCTTGAGCCCAATTCACGAATCGGCGTCGCTTCAAATGGTCACACGGCTTTAGTTGTTGTGACAGCTTGATCTTATACGGATGTAGGCCAAGATCTTTACGTAAAATCCACAATGATGTCACAGAAAGGCCCAATTGTTGCGAACGTCGTGTGAGCGACACATTTGCGTCTTCTTGAACTGAAGCCCTGGTGGCTGCGATGTTTTCAACACTTCGAGCACTTCTTGCTCTCGAGGGCACCGGAACATTATGTAGCGAAAACGTAGTTTCAAATTTTGCCACTATACGGTCGATTGTCGAACGGGCTGGCTTGTTAAATGAACCGTAAAATGGCCGTAATGCTCTTAAAGTAGCAGCAACAGAACGATTATTTTTATAAAAAATTTGCACGATTTGCAATCGCTGTTCACGTGTGTAGGGTGTGTAGCGTTCCATGATGAAATGCATACTAATGAAGTTTCCAAATGACAAAAGATTAATAAAAAATATGGCGTCGTTCGCCGTCCCTATCGGAAAAAAGTTGAAGCGCACCTGTTGAAACACCCTTTATATATATATATATATATATATATATATATATATATATATATATATATATATATATATATATATATATATATATATATATATATATATATATATATATATATACATATATATATATATATATATATATATATATATATATATATATATATATATATATATATATATATATATATATATATATATATATATATATATATATATATATATATATAAGTTAAGTTTTTATATTCACAAATTATTAAAAAAAATCAAATTCTGATTTTTTTATTCTTTTAGTTTCTTTTCTTTCACTATTATTTATTTATTTATTCAATATGATTTTCGTTACACTTTAATTATACAAATTTTCACTTAATTAATTATTATGACTAAATTAACTTAACATTACAAACTCTAGATTACAATGGTGATGGTTTACTTACAATATCCATACTTCGAACCTAACCCTAAGAAAGTACTTAATCGGCATTTATGCCGGATGCGCGTGTTGTCTGATATATTTATTTATGCCACGCGAGTAATATGATGCTACTGAATTTTTGTGGGAACCTAATTATAGTATGTGTTAACTCGTCCCCCTTTAAAAGTTCGAGTGTCCTCATTCGAACCCTTAAAAAAATGGCGTTTCGTAGAATTTCCGTTTTGGATGTGGTGGTACCGGATTTATTAATTCTTTGAGTTGTTCTTTAGGTTCAGGCATATCTCTGTCTGGATTTTGTTCTTCTACGTCTGAAATTGTGACATTTGTTGTTGTATTGATGATTCGCAGTGTTTTACTGTGTCTTCCTTTTGCAATGATGAAAACAATGAGAACAATGATTGCCAATGAAAAAATACTGTAGCTTCACGACTGCAGCTGACGAACTTTTCCTCTTTGAGAAGTTCGATATTGTCTGTGTTGTTAATATGTATGGCTTTCTGCATTTGTAATGAAAGGACTTCATTATATTCGTTTTCCTGTGGTGTTGGTTGTAGAATCGCTGGAAGTACTTGTACTGTTGATTTTTCCTTTGCAATGAATAATTTATTTCCAATAGATATTGTAGTGTTGCTGAATTTTACTAAATATGTGCCGTTGAGGGACTGCGTTTCGTTGTTTATGGTTATGTCACCGTCGAATTGGTTGAGCAATATTAGACCGTCAGATATTTCATCTATCGTTGCTATGTGTTGATTGTTGGTTTGATGGAATTTTGCGGGTCGGCTTTTAAGTAGGTTTGGCAGACAAGAGGAATTACTTATATCTAAAATACTTTTATGATTACAAATTGACATATAATTAACCGTTTTACAACCGTTAGCGACACTATAGACTTTATCTTGATTTTTAATAATTTTTTCATATTCTATTTCTGTAATTCTATTATTTTTCTTAACAGGTTTTATCAATAGTTTATCATATAGTTCCAGAGTATAGTTAAAGGAATATAGACAATATACAATAAGCAAAGTTTATTACTGATAATTTTAATATTAGAAAAGTCTAATGCTTCTTCCGGAGTAGAATAGGGTAAATTTTGTTTTTCTATTGTGTTTACAGCTAGTTAGATTTCGGATTTTGATAAGATAAGAGAATTTATGATACCGGCCTTAGCCCAATCAATCGCAATATTGATTATTTCTTCTTTTATTAATCTTAATTTATAATGAATATTGAGTGCTAACTGATCGGATAATTTATTTTCTTTACGGATCATATTAGTGATCATGTTAGCCATTTTCGTGATATTGTTAATCCGTTCATTGTATAGCTGATTTAATATAACCTGTTTGTTATTGTTTTCTAGTACATTATTGATTTTGCTTTTAATCACTTCGAAATCTTCGTGATCGAGATTTCCCGCAATCCATTTCCAGGTACTCCCAATGAAATCTATAGTGATCGTTTACTCCTGTGCGTCTTTATACTGTCTAGCATTGTCTGTAGTTGTGAAAGTTCGTAATTCAAGTAGGGATATATTGAGTGTTCTGCTGTAATTTCTTCGTTTAATATCGTACGTATTCTGTCTATAAAATTGTGGTGGTTGTCTAATTCAATTACATGAATCAATTTGAAATTGTCTTCCTGATTTTTTGCCCTGCCGGTACTGATAGAGATGAGTTGCGAATTACTATAGTCTAATAATTGTACTTCCGCTAACACGTTATTTGTGGCGTATCTGTAATTAAAGTGGGTCTATGATTTAATATTGCCTTTGTGGACTACCTTCCCTGATTCCATTAGTATTGTAGTATTTCCGTTTTCCCTGACTATCTCGGGTTTATTTTAACTTGGACCCTAACCTCACGTTTTGTTTTATGTAAATCGTTTGACCTACCTGATAAGTTTTGATAGGCTTGCGTTTTTTATTATGATATTGCAAGTCTTGTTCTTGTTTGTCTTTGATTTTTTGTATATTACTGATGCGAGCTTGTTCGAATTCCTCCGGGCTGATATTAGGAATTCTTCCGTAAAATAGCTCCACTGGTTTTTCGTTAGTGGTTGAGTGTATGGAATGATTATATTCGTTAACGGATCGTTCGAGCAATTCTTCGAATGATCGTTTCACCCTGTCAGCTTTGAGACATCTCATTATCTCCGAGAAGGTTGAATGAAATCTCTCGACTTGTCCATTCACTTCGCTTTTATACGGTGGAACTTTGAATATTTTGATTTTAAAGGCATCCTCCATCATTGAAGTTATAGTGTTCGAACTGAGGGAAGGTTCATTTTCGATTACCACTATTTCAGGGACACTGAAGAAAAACAAGATGTCTCTGAGAGGTTGTTTGATGTCCTCAATCGCCCTAGATTTTAATGGTTTACAGACAGCGAATTTTGTGAGTTTATCAATGGATGTTAATACTAGGTTGTTTTGTGTAGAATAGATGTCAATGTGTAAGATGTGTCCTGGGTAATTTGGAATAGGTGTGGGGTTTATTACTTGTTTGTTGGGATGTCTGCCGTACTTGTTTTCCTTATATACAGAACATCGTCTAACCAGAATTCTAATTTTCTTACTCATCTTTGGGAAGTAGAAGTTTTCTATAATATGGTTTCTGTTTTCTTCCGCGTTACGGTGGACACGCCGATGAACGGATAGAATCTGTTCTTCTTGTGTATTCTCATCCGTTATATCTTGAACTAACCTTCGTGAGAATCGTACTTTATAATCTCGAAAAAGTACCGGAAATATTTCTTGGATTTTTCCCATTATCGATTCGGTCGTTTTTAGTCCGTTAATGGTATTGGGGTTTAAGTATCGTTTGAAAATATTTATGATGTCTGACTCGGTGAAGTGTGGTTTAATGATTATGTGTTTTGAATAATTATTGAATAGATTTATTAGTTGATATGAGTTCTCTTCACCAATTTCTATGATGAGTTGATTCCTGAAGACGTTCACTGGAGCATCAACTGTGGGGATTAGGTTGTGTGATGAGCTGTCATCATTATGCGCTATTGATAGCACATTTATTTCAGGCGCGGGGTTTCGGGATAACGCGTCTGCTACAATGTTCATTATTTCGGGTTTGTATTTCAATTCGTAGTCGTACGCTCCATCGTTTCATCTTCGAATTGTAGTTCTTGTTTCTAAGGGCGTAGGTTAGAGGTTCATGGTCTGAATATATTTTCACTTTTCTCGCTCAGTACAGGAAATTTCGTTCATTTCTTTCTGGTTTGCTGCGTAGTTTTCCTCTGTTTTATCGAGAGTTCTTGATAGAAATGTAATTGGCTTGTCATCTTGAGCCAATACTGCAAATAATGCGAAGTTGGATGCATCTGTGGTTAGCTCGAATTCTCTTTTGAAGTCTGGGAACTGAAGCAGAACTTCATTAGAGGTAAGTGAGTTTTTAATTTTTTCGAGTGCCAATATTGCCTCGTTGCCTAATGTAATAGCTTTGGTTTTTGAAATTATTTTGGACACATGTCCATCCTCCCCTCTTAAAAGCGAGGTCAGAGGCTTCGCTAATTTGGCATAATCTCGAATGAATCGTCGGTAGAAACCGGCCATTCCGAGGAAAGATCTCAGTTCTTTTACCGTTTTAGGTACTGGAAAGTCCATTATCGCCCTTGTTTTCTTTTTGTTTGTCTTTATGCCGTCTTTGGATATGGTGAATCCCAAGAATTCTACTTCATCCTTCAAAAATTCGCATTTATCTAATTGGATTTTTAGATTAGCCAATTCCAAAGTTCTGAATATTAACACAAGATTCTCAAAATGTTCTTTTTCGGGTTTTCCGAATATAATAATATCATCAATACAAACGAAACAACGCTTCCCTATATGTTCTCTTAAAATATCGTCAAGTGTACGTTGAAATATAGACCGGGCATTTTTGAGACCGAAAGAAAGGCGAGTGAATTCGTACTTCCCGTGATTGACAGAAAAAGCAGTATGTAAAAATCTGGCCTCTGCCTAGATTTCTGTGTTTAGGTGAGTATTTGGTTTACCACTGATGAGCTCCAAATATTTACTGAGAATTAAACCAACTGTTATTATTCGTTTATAATTCAATTCTATTTTATTAACTCGATGAACCGGGCTTTTTATACATAAAAATTGCTTACACTTAAAATCACAATATTACAACAAAAACACACAATGCAATATACAAAAAATTAAAAATGTGGAATTTGCTACAATATACAATATTCCACCCGTGTCGATACTGTTTCATCGACCGCTTGGAATATTGTATTATTGCGCATGTTGACATTGATTCAACATATTCCCGGGCTTTACTGGTGTCGCACATCTGTTAAACTATGCTTTCGTTTTGGCTCAACGGTGAGGTTGTTGTCTGGATACCGGCTTGTTGTTTTGAGTTGAATTTCTTTCACTAGTATTGGGTTGTAATGGAGGCAGTGCTTCCTTCATTGCATCTTCGATCGGTAGCTTGCATAATTTTGTAATTGGCCTTTTATATGTTGTGTCCTGACATTTTACTGTGGCGACTCGAACCAAGCCATCCTTCTCAGTATGAATTTCAAGAGCCCGTCCCAATTTCCACCGGGTAGCAGGTAGTTGATCATCATTTATTAGTACTAAGTCGTTTACCAACAAGTTAGGCTGGGTCTTTGTCCACTTGGTTCGCTGCTGAAGTTGGTGAATATATTCAGAAGACCATGGTTTCCAGAAATGTTGTATTAATTGTTCAGTCAGATGCCATCTTGTTTTCAACCCCATAGTTTCGACGTTTGCACATGGTGGCGCCTTCAGTGAATCACCAATTAAGAAATGCCCTGGAGTTATTACTGCTAAGTCGGAGACGTCATTTGTTAGTGGTTTTAGAGGTCGAGAGTTAAGACACGCTTCAATTTGAGTTGTTACCGTGCACAGTTCCTCGAACGTTAATGTTGATTCACCAATAACCCTCCTGAGATGAAATTTTATTGACTTTATACCTGCCTCCCAGATACCTCCAAAATGAGGAGTGTGAGGCGGAATGAAGTGCCAATTGGTTCCATCAATAGATAACATTGTTGCAATGCCGCTCGGTAATGGTGTCATAGCCGTGTGATAGTTATTTTTTAATACAGCGTTTGCTCCGACAAAATATGTTCCATTGTCGGAGCAGATATCGGTACACAATCCGCTCCTGGAAACGAAACGCTTGTAGGCAGCAATGAAGGATTCCGATGTAAGACTGCTTACTATTTCAATATGGATCGCCTTAGTTACCATACATACGAAGAGAGCTATATATCCTTTGTAAGCCTTGTACCCCTTCCTTTTGTTGTTCTCAATTGGATGGGACCGGCATAATCGATTCCTGTTTTGGCAAATGCTCTTCCTGGTTGTACTCTGGCAGCTGGCAAAGTTCCCATTAGTTGTTCTGATATACGCTGCTTGTGGCGGAAACATTTTATACATTTTTGAATCACGCTTCGCACCGCCCGCTTACCGTCAATAATCCAATATTTGTTCCTTAAATGTGACAAGGTTACTTGAATGCCACCGTGCAAAGTGCTGTGGTGAGCATCTTCGACTATTCACAGCGTTAATATGTTGTGCTTGTCTAAGATTATTGGGCTTCGGCTGGCAGGCGCTAGGTTTGAATTTTGTAGCCGATCATTCACTCTTAGTATTCCATTATTATCTAAAGGGTGTTTTTTTAAGAGGTTGCCGATTTTTTTTTTGAATAAAACACATATAAAATTATGAAATGACCAAAATTTTTTTTTATTTGGTAGATAATTTTTTGGCATTTAACATTTAAACACAATTTCTGGCATATGGCTACCACGACTATTTTTCACAAATGTCATTCTGGAGGTCCAATTTTCCAGCACTTTTTCAAGCATTTGAGGGCGTATGTCAGCAATGACACGTTGAATATTGGTTTCCAAAGCGTCAATCGATTGAGGTTTATCCACATAAACCAATGACTTCACGTATCCCCACAAAAAGTAATCGAGTGGCGTCAAATCGCACGAACGCGGAGGCCAATTCACCGGACCATTTCTCGAAATAATGTTGTCGTTGAAAGTTTCTTTCAATAAGTCGATTGTTTCACGTGCTGTATGGCAAGTGGCACCATCTTGTTGAAACCACATTTCATTCATATCCATATCTTCAAGATTTGACAACAAAAACTCATTTAACATGGTTCTGTATCGATTTCCATTCACGGTAACGCGTCGTCCTTCCTCATTTTTAAAGAAATATGGACCGATGATCCCACCAGCCCATAGACCGCACCAAACAGTACATTTATCAGGATGCATTGGTAATTCTAGAACGGCGTGTGGATTATCTTTGCTCCAAATGCGACAATTTTGTTTGTTGACGTATCCATTTAACCAAAAATGCGCCTCATCACTGAAGAGAATTTTACGGTAAAAAAATGGATCTTCGTTCAATTGATTTAACGACCAATCACTGAATTCACGGCGCAAACGATGGTCGTGTGGCTTTAATTCTTGCACCAATTGAATTTTGTATGGCACCAAACCCAAATCTTTACGTAAAATTTTCCATAAAGTCGATGGACAAAGTCCAATTTGCTGAGCACGACGACGAATCGATAAATTGTCGTTTTCTTCGACACTGGCCTCAACGACAGCAATATTTTCTTCTGTACGAACTCTTCTCATTCTTGTCGGTGGCTTGGCATCCAAAAGAGTGAATGTAGACCGAAATTTGGTAATTACGTTCTTTATGGTGGTCTCTTGTAACGTAAATGTTCGTTACGATTCATAAACGTTTAAATTTTACTCCGAATGCTATCAATCGTAAATGTCGATAATATTTGTTGAATTGAATTAGCTTTACACCAGGTTGTTAAGCTACTGTATATATTAATTATTAGTATAAATACCTTTATAATTTTTGCTAATAGGATAGGGCTATAAAATGTACCAATACTCAAATGAACAATTAAAACAAATATCTGCTGGAAAAAAAAAAAATTTTTCGTACGTAGTTAATGAGATTCTTTTAAACTGGACAGCTCGTCCATAAATACATAAAATAAAATAAAAATATAATAAAAACGGTGAACAAGTCTTTAATGGAGTGTATGGCAAACTTGTGATACGAAATTTATTTAACAAGTAAATAAAATTATTATAAAATGTGAACATAACGATAAACTTAAAATTAATAATTAAATATGATTAACAATAAATATAATAGTATAATTCTAATACGTATATAATTTAGTGTAATCACACTCCTCAAAAAACTATTTTTAGTGATAAACGTGGTCATACAATATAAACAGTTTTCTTAACCACGAATAACCTTATGCTGTGCTTAATCATGAACTGTGCAATTGCAAATTATATGTGAGATTCAAGGTAAACAAAGTGATATTGATAAAACAGAACGTATAATATGTTTACAACAAAAAAAAACCTAAATAATTAATAAATTAATAAATACTTATAATTAATATCACAGTGGTAGTTCACGTAGTACAAAATACCTATCTCCGAATTTTCCATATACCCTAATTATCGCTGGAAAATTAGAATTATCTGCGTTAATAACAACGAGGCATATACGATACATACATGCCTACATCAACGGATCCGCAACGTTATTTTCTACGCATCATTGGATACCAGCTGAGGTGTATGGGTCATCGATCACCGTTAAAAATTTGAGTATTGAATTGTTTTTTTTCTTAAGCTAAATTTTCTTTATATCTAAATTTTCTATTTTTTTTATAAATTTAATGTTTCTTAGCTATTAAGTAGTTAATTCTTTAACTTTTGCATGTTTTATATTTTATTTTATGGCCATAATTTCTAGTTGTGTAAGAGTTAACTAAAATGTTAAGTTAATTTCAATTTTTCCGACATTTTTGCATTCGTATGTCTTTATTTCGTATACAAATGTTTACTGTTCTTTAATACGAGTATATACATGAATATTTTTTTTTCTAAATTTCTTATTAAATTTTATTAATTATTTTGTTATTATAATTAACTTTTTCTTTAATAATTATGGTACACAATGAAATCAAAAATATTTTTGTATTTAATTAATTTTTATTAATGAGAAAATGGAGACTTAAGTAATTCCTAATCTTTTCCACTGGTAATGCATTCGATTGGTCCATTTTAAAGCTAACACCCCTCAAACTATAACATCTGCAGCAAAATCAAGCTTTTCATCGTTCCACAGAAAAACCCCCCCAGCCGCTGAAAGCTAGTCTGGCTGCAAAATGCTGCGTGGATCAAACGATGTTGAGTCTGGAGCAGGGGTTTTTCTTGCCATATTCACATGGTAAGAAAAACAACTGTTACAGTGGCGCCCAACGTGGGGCCACTGTAACAGTTGTTTTTCTTAGAATGTTGTTGCTGAACTGATTGTGGATGATTCGACTGCCTTAGTGTGGATTGGTTGCTACGATGGTACGGACCAATTGCACCTACTTCATGAAATGGATTAACACAGTTCTCGGAAAATTTATTCTGCGGTGCATTTCCAGAATTTCTTTCAAATAGAGCATCAATTATCAAACTGCAATGAAATTTGTAGTTTGAATACAATAAAACCATCGCATGCTCACTTTGAAAGAAATTCTGGAAATGCACCGCAGAATAAATTTTCCGAGAACTGTGTTAATCCATTTCATGAAGTAGGTGCAATTGGTCCGTACCATCGTAGCAACCAATCCACACTAAGGCAGTCGAATCATCCACAATCAGTTCAGCAACAACATTCTTACCCTCAAACAAAAAACAATCCGGGTAATAGATATTGCTATGGATGTGGGGCTCCTAACATTACAAAACCGAACTGTCGAAATTGTAATAATAACTCTCTGAATACGGAAAACTCGTACCGGGAAATGAGTTTGACTGGTCCTCAGGTCCCCAGACGTACAGAAATGACCAGATCAATTCAGAGGGAAGAAGCTGCTACCAACACCTGCCCCGAATTGCTCCGGCGGCAAACATAAATTATCAAACGGAGTTGCAAACGCAACAGACCAATCCCTTCTTATACAACGAAAATATAAATAATCAGCCCGAAAATAGAATAACGTCCCAAAACTGTTCAACCAATCCATTTATTACCAGCACTACCAAATTCCAGACGAATAAATTCAATTTCGAATTAGAAAAAACATACTGCCACCAGTCAACTCAAACAATACCAAGTTCAACTAAACGACCTAATCGAACTTTAAGATACTGGATGTTACGAAGAAACCTGAAGAAAACGATTTCCGAATCCGTATTGGAAAGCAATGAAGATAATCGTCCTTACGCAGATGTGCTCATTGGAGGCACACCATACAAAGGATTACTCGACAGTGGTGCAAACATTAGCGTATTAGGATCCGGCTCTGAAACGTTTTTAGAAAAATTTCACGTTAAGGTTCACCACCTACCATCGTTTCTTAATACTGCAAGCGGAGAAAAACAACGAATAATTGGTCATGTCGTACTACCCGTTAGTTATCAAGGAAAGACAAGAAAATTACGGCTTCATATTGCACCCGGTTTAACTCAGTCGTTGTACCTCGGTATGGATTTCTGGAATTTATTCGGTTTAGTCCCAGCTTTGGTAGAAGAATTAGATTGTAAAGAACCAGTTCGTGATAATAACCAACATCTCCTTACACACGACCTTAGCGCTAGGTTGTCAAAAATCATTGATAGTTTCCCGTGCTCCACTCGTAATGGTTTAGGTCGTACCCATCTAATCACGCACCATATAGACGTAGGTAACGCCACTCCCGTAAAACAACGGTACTACCAGGTCTCTCCCATTAAACTCGCTGAAATTTACGAAGAATTGGACCGAATGTTACAGTTAGGCGTCATCGAAGAAAGCTATAGCTCGTGGTCCTCTCCTATCACTGTTGCACGGAAGGGAAATGGTAAAGTAAGGTTGTGTTTAGATGCCCGGAAAGTAAATGCAGTTACGGTAAAAGACGCATATCCGTTGCCATTGATTGAGGGATTATTAAGTCGCTTGGATCAGACCAAGTACATTTCGACCATCGACTTAAAAGACGCCTTCTGGCAAATCCCTCTCAGTGAAGCTTCCAGGGACAAAACGGCATTTACTGTTCCGGGTCGCCCTCTTTATCATTTCACAGTCATGCCCTTCGGCCTGTGCAATGCGCCACAAGCTTTATGCAGATTGATGGATAAAGTAATTCCTCATCGGTTGCATGACAGGGTATTTGTTTACTTGGACGACTTGCTTGTTGTATCAGCTGAGATCGAGGAGCATTTCTCTCTCTTAAATTACATATCTGAATTGTTAAAAACCGCAAATTTAACAATAAATGTGGAAAAAAGCAAGTTCGTTCTCAAGGAAACCAAATATCTCGGCCATGTAGTCGGTAATGGAGTTATTCGTACTGATCCGGATAAAGTTGCGTCGATCACAAAATATTTAGTTCCTAAAACCGTTCGTGAACTTCGCAGATTTTTAGGTATGGTCGGTTGGTATAGGCGTTTCATCTCCAATTTTTCAAGCATCACAACTCCATTGACTGATTTATTAAAGAAAAATCAGAAACTAATGTGGAATGATTCAGCTCAAAAAGCATTTGAGACCCTAAAAATCGCGCTAACGTCCGCTCCAGTATTACGTAATCCAGATTTTACACGTAAGTTTTACATTCAATGCGACGCAAGTTCTACCGGAGTCGGTAGCGTATTGTTTCAGGTTTCAGAGGAAGGTGAAGAGCATCCCATTGCGTACTATTCGCACAAACTCAATCCAGCACAGAGGAAATATAGCGTGACCGAATTAGAGTGTCTCGCGGCTGTTTTAAGTGTGAAACGTTTTCGGCCATATGTAGACGGATATAATTTCACAATCATTACAGATCATTCCAGCCTGCAATGGTTGATGAATCAGCGCGACTTATCCGGACGCTTAGCTCGCTGGAGCTTACAACTTCAAGGGTATACCTTCAATATCGAATACCGAAAGGGTAATCAAAATATAGTTCCCGATGCCTTATCGCGTGTTTATGTAGAAGCGCTGGTTAAACCGAATGGAATGGATATAATTCCTTTACATGTGGATCTTGCTTGTGATGCATTTAAACATGCAGACTATGTACGAAAAATCAAAGCAATGCAGGAAAACCCGAATGTTCAATCCAATTTCCGTTCTATCAACGGTAAACTATATATATTGCCAAATAAAAACATTGATCACCTTAGTGATTTGTCACAATGGAAATTGGTTATACCGGATATCTTAGTTCCCACTCTGTTGCAACAAGCTCATGAACAGCCGTTAAGCTCTCATTTAGGTTTTGCGAAAACTCTTGAATTGTTGCAGCGAAAGTACTATTGGTCCACTATGGCTCGTGACGTGAAGCAATACGTTCGAAATTGTGATATATGCAAGCAAGTAAAGGCGACGAACTACAGTACTCAACCTGAAATGGGATCATATCATGAAATCTTTCGTCCGTTTCAAAAACTATTTATTGATTTCCTGGGACCGTACCCGAGGAGTGTTCATGGAAACACTTATGTCTTTATTGTATTAGATCAATACACAAAATTTGTTTTGCTGGAACCTATGAGGAACGCCACTACTGTTAACGTAATTTCGTTCTTGAAAAATCGCGTATTTAATATCTATGGAGTTCCGGAATGTGTCGTTAGTGATAATGGTAAACAGTTTCAGTCAGCGCAGTTGAATGATCTATTCAAAAGGTACGGCATTCGTCAACAATTTACTCCTAAGTATTCACCCCAATCGAACTCTTCGGAACGGGTAAATCGTACTATAATTTCGGCCATAAGGGCCTATATCAACGGTGAACATAAACACTGGGATACTCATCTCCATGAAATAAATAGTGCTTTGATAAATGCCTCGCATAGCTCAACCGGATTTTCTCCTTACTTTTTAACTTTCGGACAACATATGATTTCACATGGTACATCATATTCACTAATGCGTGAGTTTTACGTTCTCGATGACAAATCAGCTTCTGTTACAGATGTTAACACGCGATTATCTACTGCCCAGGAACTTGTTCTAGCTCATCTCAGAAACGCGTATAATCGAAATGTAAGCAATTATAATCTGCGAAGTAAATCTCGTATTTTTCAGCCTGATCAAATTGTGTTTGTTAGGAATTTTGTCCAGAGCAACGCCAGTTTAAATTTTGCAGCTAAATTAGCCCCAAAATTTGTTAAAGCAAAAATACTTCGTCGTGTTGGTAACGTCGCGTATGAAATTGTGGATTTAAAGGGAAAAAGTATAGGGATTTATCACGCGAAAGATATTCGGTAGACGTAAATTTTAAAAATCTTGTAAATATGTTGAATTTATTATTTTTGTTATACAAATATTGAGCCCGGCTTGAGACATCTCACGGGTGCTGGGTCTTCCCCACGATTTGTAACGTAAATGTTCGTTACGATTCATAAACGTTTAAATTTTACTCCGAATGCTATCAATCGTAAATGTCGATAATATTTGTTGAATTGAATTAGCTTTACACCAGGTTGTTAAGCTACTGTATATATTAATTATTAGTATAAATACCTTTATTATTTTTGCTAATAGGATAGGGCTATAAAATGTACCAATACTCAAATGAACAAGAAAAAACAAATATCGGCTGGAAAAAAAAAAATCTTTGGTAGTTAATGAGATTCTTTTAAACTGGACAGCTCGTCCATAAATACATAAAATAAAATAAAAATATAATAAAAACAGTGAACAAGTCTTTAATGGAGTGTATGGCAAACTTGTGATACGAAATTTATTTAACAAGTAAATAAAATTATTATAAAATGTGAACATAACGATAAACTTAAAATTAATAATTAAATATGATTAACAATAAATATAATATTATAAGTCTAATACGTATATAATTTAGTGTAATCACACTCCTCAAAAACTATTTTTAGTGATAAACGTGGTCATACAATATAAACAGTTTTCTTAACCACGAATAACCTTATGCTGTGCTTAATCATGAACTGTGCAATTGCAAATTATATGTGAGATTCAATGTAAACAAAGTGATATTGATAAAACAGAACGTATAATATGTTTACAACAAAAAAAAAAAACCTAAATAATTAATAAATTAATAAATACTTATAATTAATATCACAGTGGTAGTTCACGTAGTACAAAATACCTATCTCCGAATTTTCCATATACCCTAATTATCGCTGGAAAATTAGAATTATCTGCGTTAATAACAACGAGGCATATACGATACATACATGCCTACATCAACGGATCCGCAACGTTATTTTTTACGCATCATTGGATACCAGCTGAGGTGTATGGGTCATCGATCACCGTTAAAATTTGAGTATTGAATTGTTTTTTTCTTAAGCTAAATTTTCTTTATATCTAAATTTTCTATTTTTTTTATAAATTTAATGTTTCTTAGCTATTAAGTAGTTAATTCTTTAACTTTTGCATGTTTTATATTTTATTTTATGGCCATAATTTCTAGTTGTGTAAGAGTTAACTAAAATGTTAAGTTAATTTCAATTTTTCCGACATTTTTGCATTCGTATGTCTTTATTTCGTATACAAATGTTTACTGGTCTTTAATACGAGTATATACATGAATATTTTTTTTCTAAATTTCTTATTAAATTTTATTAATTATTTTGTTATTATAATTAACTTTTTCTTTAATAATTATGGTACACAATGAAATCAAAAATATTTTTGTATTTAATTAATTTTTATTAATGAGAAAATGGAGACTTAAGTAATTCCTAATCTTTTCCACTGGTAATGCATTCGATTGGTCCATTTTAAAGCTAACACCCCCCAAACTATAACATCTGCAGCAAAATCAAGCTTTTCATCGTTCCACAGAAAAACCCCCCCAGCCGCTGAAAGCTAGTCTGGTTGCAAAATGCTGCGTGGATCAAACGGTGTTGAGTCTGGAGCAGGGGTTTTTCTTGCCATATTCACATGGTAAGAAAAACAACTGTTACAATAGCTATTATTATTTTGGTTCTTTTATCATTAGTGCCATTTCGTATAGTCTGTCTTGGATGTCCTCCGGTGTGTCTAGGGGTTGATACTTTTTTTGCTGTTAATTTTCACTTGATTTAGCTTCCCCCACATTTGGTTGTTTTCGGGAAAACACGATTGAGGGTCATCTTCTATCAGTTATATTAGTATTGAATGTTTTTGTTTTTTTAGCTTTTTGATCGCCTTCCGGATCTCTTTTATTCTTTCCTCAAAATTCATTATGTCGCTTTGACGACAACATACTCCGAGGATTCTTTTCGCCTCCTTTAGCTCTCGTCTCTTCTTCTGCATTTGTCCTGCGACAATTTTCGGTGTTGTTATTAGAGCTGTTTGGTCATTAGTTGTTGGGTTGTTTTGGCTTTTGACCCTCGCTCTGTATTCGTTCAAGCTGATAGTTTTCTTTTCGGTAAATTCCATATTTTTCTGTGAATAATAATGAGAGAGCCTCTATTGATCTGTATCTTGTACTGTTTTTTGTGTGTGTTAGTGGATTTGGGGTTAGTATGTGGAAAATATATTTTGTTCTCTTGTTTCTGGTTTACTTTTTTTTTTGATTTTTTGAATCTCATCAAGTTTTTTTTGGTTCTTTAGTTTGATTTTTTGGTTAAATTTTGTTTTTTTGAATATTTTTTTGAATTTTTATATATTTTTTCTTATTATATATTATTTTTTAGCTTTTTTTTTAATTTTGATTTTTGAGTGGTCTGTTATTGTGTACTCTGCTTTACCTCCGATTGATTTCGATTATTGTGTTGGCTGGTGAGTTGATCACTATCACTCGGTAAGGGCCTAGTGAATTTGTGGTTTTATCGTAGTGCTTTTTTGTTTGTTGTTTCCGTTTAATTATATGTTCGCGGGCTACGGCGTGGAGTAGCCTCAATCTTGCTTTTAGTTCTTGGGCGTAATCGTCGTAAGAATATATTGGTTCAGGTTCCTTTTGGGCGGCACTGGGTATAAAGGCGGGTTGTCCGTAGACCAGTTCGTGTGGAGTGAAATTTGTGGCACAGTGAGGTGTCGTGTTGTAGACAAAAATGGCATAGTGACACATATCATCCCAATCGTTTCTGTCAATATTCGTGAAGGATCTAAGGCATTGTTTCAATGTGATGTGGGATTGTTCCAAAGCTCCGTTTGTTTCAGTATGGTACGAAGTGGTTGTTATATGTTTCAGTTTTAGTAATTTGCATATATGTGTTGCCCATGAAATTGCTGCCTTGGTCAGTGAGTATTTTTTCTGGTATACCATATTTGGTGGTATAATTTTCGCAGAGGGCTTTGGCGACTGTATTTGCATTTTGATTGGGGAATGGTATTGCACCTGAAAATTTAGAGAGATTATCTTGAAAAGTTAGCAGGTAATTATTGAAGTTTTCTGTTGTCGGTAGTGGGCGTACTATATCTAAAGCTACTCTTTGGAAAGTGTCTGTGATTTGTAGAGGCGTCTCGCGTTTTTCGGTGTGCTTTATTTTTCTTGCATAGTTGACATTTCCTGATAAACCGGTTGATATCTAGGAGCATGTTTGGTCAATAGTACAGCATTTTAATACGTTTATACGTACGCCATGTTCCGGCATGTCCACCTAGAAGTAAGTTATGGTATTCATTAAGGAGTTGGTATCGTTTGCAGACGTCTGTTACAGTTTCGATTTTTCTGTCGTTTATAGTTTTAAATCTATTGATGGTAGAGTGTTTTTGTCATTGATGATAATGAGGACGAAGCGTTTGACGTCCCGTCGAATTCGAATGATAAGAATTATGTCCCTGGTTTGAACCGCTGCTGATGTTTGATGATAGCCAGATATTTTCCCAAAATTAAAATAGATTTTTCCAATAATGTGCAGGTTAAGAATTTATTTTATTGCCAAAATATTTTAGGCAACTCGATCGATTATAGCGATTGTAAGAAGAATGACTGGAAAGCGCAAAGCTCTAACGAGTATTTATCCACCGGATAATCCAACGCAGGAAAATTGGCGTCGCTTAGAGTATATAGGAAAAACTAGCCAACGGATTAGCAACATCGTGTCCGATTATACCAATATTAGTTTTGCTTTTTATAATAATAACACAATAAAGAAAATGGTTTTTAACAATAAACCTAGAGTTGATCGCCTTTCCAAGTCTGGTGTTTATAGGATTAATTGCAATGATTGTAGTTTCTCATATATTGGACAGACTGGGCGCAATTTTGGAGTTAGAGCTAAAGAACATTTATCTGGTTGCAATCAATCAACGTTCCATAATCATTTAACTTTAGAAAATCATACAGCTAGCTTAAACAATTTAGACATATTACATATACAACCTAAAAGCAGACGTTTAGATACCTTAGAATCTTACGAAATTCGAAAATCCATATTCCTTAACCAAGATATCCTTAACGAACAGAGAGAAATCCGTTTCTCACAAATTACAGATCCCGCCCTGTTTTATTCTCACGCTCTTAATAATATGACTAATACGTCGGGTAATTAAATGCACTTCAATATACCTTGAATTTTGTTACTCAACCGATAACTAATCGCTTACCTGCTATTGCACCCCTCCCCTTTTTTATTTGTAATTTTTCCGTGTAAACAACAGATGGTTGGAACGATCAATAGATTAATTTTTATTGCCTATTTTTTGTCTCTCCTTCTTTGATTTTATTTTGCTTATTTCTACTATATATAACTAAATTTTTATTTTTACCAATCAGTAGATACTCCTGATGATGACCTAACAAGTCGAAATTAATCGAGTAATTTTTTAAACATTTTTGAAAAAAAAAAAAAAAAATTTTGTGCGAAATAATAAACAAGTGTTTTAATGTGTTTATTAAGTACTATAATTATGATCCAATTACTCATATCATGCAAAATTAAATCTAGCTCTTATTAGCCCAATTCATAATTAATTTAATTTTATAATAATAATTTATTACTCAGAAGCTGAATAACCGGATAGAGGAATAATACTAAAATTAGTTAATCTCTGAAATAAAAATACGGCAAGTAGAAGAAAAATATAGCATACGGTTTGTATGCATGCAGGCCCAAACAACGTAGACACGAAAAAACACCCCCACATAAATGCCAATTTATACCTGCGGGAACCAGCACGGCACCAATATATCACACTCGCTCCCACAGGTATATATTCATCCAGCGCCGCACCAATTTCCGCAAGTATAAAAGCACAGTGAAAGCTGTTTCCCTTGTCCACGCTTTATATACATATGTATATACAAAGTCCATACATTGCGAGACGTCCGAAAACACATATTTAGGCACAGGTTCATCGATTATTATATACATATTCATTATTGTGCGCTCACAAAAACTACTAAAATATTTAAGTAAATGTTGGCGCTCATCATACACAGGCATTGAAAAACCATTTTACAATAGAAATTATGTTCGAGTAAATATTTATGTGCATATATAAAACAAAAGATAGGTTGCAAAATCAGAAAAAACGAAAAATAATCGTCGATCACCAAACATGCATACTCTCCATAGCAAAACAACAACAACAATTCTTAGCGAGAGTACTAAACAGAACAACAGAAATGAGAAACCCTTTTTCTCGCGTAGCAACACTCAAATAACACACCATATGATCCACTATAAAATATGTTTAAATATTCAAAATTCGCACAAATATGTGTTAATATGTATTAAAACAATGAAAAAATGAAAAATACACTTATCTTATGCATCCTTTGGAATCAAAAAAGTTCTACACAATGAAGGTTTGCATGCAATGCATATGATGCAATCAAGCAACGGTATCAAAATACATGCATACATATAAACAAAAATTGTTATGTACATACTCTACACCATTGCAAGCGCACCATACACAAATTATACAACCATACAATATGTATAACTTTTCACTTCATTAACTAAACTCACACAAATTATTATTCACATTATTATTTATTTATCAACCCATTTATTCCCATTTGTTCCAGTTATTTTTCCACTATGATTATTTAACATCCGTGTAAAACTGGAATGCCATGCACACTACATTTAGTTTTGCAAATTTTCACTAAAATTAATCTCACGTGAATTTTTATATGCGGTAAAGTTTTGGGGTTTTTTTTTTGCTCGATTTTTAATAAACCGTTCTAGAAAAAAAAATTTATTATTATTTTTTTTCAATAAACAACACGGGGTTTATCATGCTATCCCGGTAAATTGGTCACTTAACACCATTTAAAATTGAAGTTATTTATAATTTAGATTTTCTGTCGCGATCCCCACGCGTATATTTTTGTATATTTATTTTTATTTTAAACCGGGATTCTTTAGAAAACCTTTTAACAAAACATTATTATTTTTTTTTATCACAAGCACATTTTTTTATGGTCGATCATACCCACGACCGATGGCACCAAAATCTTTTGTAAAAAAACGTAACGTAACTCACCGACTGTCCACCTTCGTATTTGGAATCACTATTTATACTATTTTCAATAAGGAGGGGAACAAACTGGATTCATTGTACATCAACAATTTCTCACGGAATAAATTTCCCAATATTAAAATACCGGGAAATTTATTAGACAGAGATGCATCGAACAAGGGTGCATCAACAACCGCCGTTTCAAGCTCCTGAATCAATGAGTAAGTCCAATTTATGTTTGTTTATAAGTGGAGATACTGTGTCTCTAATAATTCTAAAAATTGTGAGTAGTTTAAATGAGTGGGACATGTTTGGATATAATAAGTTCCTTAGCAGGTTAGGTTCTGTTTTGTCTGAGTCGAGGTCTAACAGGTTGTGTGAGGTTGGATTTGGTATTTTTGAATTGGTTTTGTTCGGTTTTTTGTTAGTTTTGATTGAAGTTGGATATGAGATTCTTTGGTCTTTGAGGTTTTTATTGTCCTTGTATTTAATTATAGCTTTCCGTAGATTTCTTGTTCTTTGCGATAGGTTTCGTATGAGGCTAGTCACGTTTGTGGTTATTGTTTTGCATGTTTTGCAATTTTGCCATTGAGAATATAAAAAGGATGTAAAATATTGGAAATATGTCAATGGATTGGAGTTTTTCTGCTTCCTTGTCTAAATTTTGTCTCATTTGGTTGATCCCGGCTTGGCTTTGTTGAATTTGTTGCTTATGTACTAGGTTGTGAAAGCTGGTCTCGTTATGTTTTGGTGGTTGAGCGGGTGGGCTCTGTTGATTTTGTTACGTTCTGTGCTGTTGTTCCTACTTGGCTGGTTTTGATTTGGAGGATTGAAGTTTCTTAAGAAGAATTTGCTGCGGCATTCGGCGAAAGTATGGCCGGTCGTTGTTTTGCAATGTGAACAGTATTTTGGTTGTGGCCTGTTTTGTGGAAGATTTTGTCTGTAGTGTTGTAGCTGTTGGGCGGGATAATTGCTTGTGGTTGGAAAAGGTTGTCTTGCTGTGGATGGTAAGTTTTGTATTTGGTATGTGGTATTTGGGATGTAATATGTTTGGGGGTTATTTTATACCGGTTATTTTGGAATTTGTTTGGTGTGCACTGTAAATCTTGGTTGCTTTTAGTTCTTTCATGATTCATCCTTGTTCTGCATAGTCCCAAGTGTGGTTCGGTCGTTGGCAATAATTGCATATCATTTGAACCGGTTGGTTTCTTGTCTGTGGTTGTATTTGTGGTGATATCGGCATTGTCATATTTGCTGTTGTTCCGGTTGCCAGAGCCAAAATTTTTTCTATACTTTCTGTATCCGTTATCATTTCGTCGATGTTGTTTGCTTTTACTGTAGCGAATTTTTCCTCAATATTGTATTGTTAAGTCCGGTTTTGAATATTTGGCCTAGATTCAGGTTGAGGTGTCTGGAATACGTCTCTTCAATTTATTGCAGACCGAATTTTGATTTGTACCCTTTTGTTATATCTATCGAGGGCCTCCATTAGACGATAACCGTAGTTTCTTACTTTTTCTCCATATGACTGCCACAGCTCTGTGAAACCGCGTTCCAGCTCGCTTAATGTGTATGATTTTGGATAAATTTGGTTTAGGGTGTCTCTTAATTTGAGGTAGTTTGATATTTCCCTCTGTGATATACGGATGTAGGCGTCGTTTGTAAGTCGTAGTTTTATAAGTTGATTGAATATATTCTTCTCATCTTCAGACTTGAGCATGTTGTAGATACTGTCCGCTATTCCTATATATCTGGTTAGCTTGTCCGGTCTATTGGGTGTGTCCTCGCCGCTGAACTCCGGGACGAAATTGGCAATACTTTGCTGGATTGTATTTTGATTCATTTCTGGTGCTTGTATTTGTACGGGTTTTGCTTTTACTGTCTGGTCTGGTTGTGGGTCTTCTGTTTCTGTTTTGTGTTCTGGGGCTTTTGTATACTGTAATGTTGTTTGTTGGAAATCTACAACTGTGTCCACCTGAGAATCTTTGGCACTTTTTCGTTTGAGTCAGAATGGCTTCTGGTTCGTACCGGTGATCTTGTTATTCTTGATCTCCTTTCAAATGGGGATTCGTTGCTCATTTATTTTCGGCTAGAAGCTTGTCTTTTCCATTTTTTTTCAGATGGTTGTTTGTCTCTTAAGATTTTTGTGTTAATGAGTTTTTGGTGGAGGGATTTAAATGAGTGAAGACTTAAAATTATTTCGCCATAAGTGCGAATGCTACAGCGCTAATTGTTTTAGTATAGAATAGTGCGCTTATCACTGATGGGGGCTTGTACACTATTTCTAAATAAATGTTAAATGAATACAACTCTAATACTGGGAGTGCACCTTAGAGGTGGAGGTTTTGGTTAGTAAGATAGGATCTATGCTAATAAGTTGCGACTCATAAAGCCAATATGCTATAAAACATTCCTTCACTTTATGCCTCACTTTGCCATGCAGGGTTAATCGCCTGATATTAGTTAGATTGGTGCCCTTTTAATGATAGTAAGTGGAAATACGTACCGGATTATGAACTGATGAAATAAAATAGTTTGTATATTTTACTCGAGGGATTTTATTTGAAGAAAAGTACACTGATTTGAATTTAAACTGGTTATTTAAACTTTATTAATTTAACTGTAGACGAAATATAAAATAATACTGAATGACTAAAATTTGGATCTTATATACTAATTTTTTACTAGTGTTCTACCAACAATTAAATTTTTGAAATTCAATAATTTAAATTTTAACAACTTTGCTTTTTTTGATAACTTGACAAATTTCATTAAGGTTCAGTACTCATTCTGTTTTTTTGTTGCTTTTACAATTTTCATGGCAACGCCATTGAGCAGTATACAAAGGAGGTAAATTCAATTATATCTCACTGTATATGAAGTAGTATTACTTACAATTTTCGATCAGTATACATAAGTAATATTTTTGAACAAGAGGCTTATATGTATATCATATTTCCCCTTTTTAATTTCATACAGTTAAATACAAAGTTGTATATACTCGTGCCGAAACCAACACAAATATATTCTTCATGTAGAATACATTTGTGTGCATTCGAATGTTAGTTGTTCTACTGTGGGCAAAAAGTAGTAAGACTTTTTAATTTAAATTTCGCGCGGAAAACCATTCGTCGAAATACTATTTGAGTGTTATGCGTCGTTTGCGCGAAGCTATTCGTATAAAGAGGCCGGAATTATGGGTCGACAACTCTTGGTTTTTGCAACACGATAATGCACTTTCTCATACTGCATTGGTTTTACGTGATTTTTTCGCCAAAAATTCCACCATATCGTTCCGCAACCACCGTATTCGCCTGATTTAGCTTCGTGTAACTTCTGGCAGTTCAGCAAACTCAAACGACCGCTCCGGGGAAACCGTTTTGAGTCAATTGAAGACATTAAACGTAAATCGCTTCGCGCACTGGAGGCTATTCCGGATATTGACTTTAACAACTGTTTCGAGGATAAAAGAGAGAAGAGTTTTAAAATTATGAACAAAGTCTTACTGTTTTTTGCCCACAGTATTATATTTTGTAATCGTGAAATAGTTATGCCGCTTTATGCGTTTAGCCAAAATCTACTTAAATATAAGTCCTGCTAACTCCACACATATGAAATAAACCATAGCTAGTGATTTTTACTAGTTATTGTTTATTTCATATGTGTTTATTGCATTGTTAGTGTATCCAACACACTATTTGGTAGTTTTTTTATATAGGTATCTGTCAATGAGCGTTAGAGCAGGACTTATATTTAAGTAGATTTTGGTTTAGCGTATATAACCATTTCAACCGAATAAAACAGTAAAAAAAATGTATTTGGGGATTGTTGGTGCATTTGACAGGACTATGTACTATTGAATATAATAAAATTATTTCTTGTGTATAAAAGTTATATTTTTCTACGAAATGTACTAATTTCATTCCCAATGTTTGTTTGCTTTTCATATGCGTATGGTGATCGTTTTCTAAAAAAAATATTTTTTCAATCGATTTCTTAGAATTATATACTTATACTAAATTCGTTCGAACTGTCAGATCAAAAAGATTTGATCGAATTCAGCTGTCAGATCAACATTTTTGACATTACAAATTTTTTTCACACAAAAATCTTGATCTAACAAATTGCCTAGATCAATTTTAAAAAATCTTGATATTTTGTCAGATTTTTACGCATACATATATACAAAAGTAAACGTCAAAACATAACATCAAAACAAAGACCCCGCGCCATTTGTACAATTCAGTTTTAAATTAATAAATTTTAAATTAATTTTAATAAATTTATTAAAATTGTATGGATAATTTGTAATTTTGTGCGACGTATTTTCAAAATATCTTGTGTGTTTTTGCTTTTAATAGATTTATTAAAATTTTAAGGATAATTTGTAATTTTGTTTGTGCGACGTATTTTCGAAATATTTTGTGTACTAAAATGTTGTGTTTATGTGCGAAATTATATAATTCCTTATGCTTTTAATTGAAAATTATTGATAAATAAATTAATTAAATTGAGAAATGGGAGACACTATATTGAACATTTTAATTCTTTGCTATATAATTTTTTATTATACCGATGCTAACAAGCTGAAATGATAAACCCGCCATTTATAATAAACAATTTTTTGTCTTCTTTTCACAAATATTACTACAAAAGTCGATCAAATTTCTTTCATATTCGTTTTCATAAAATCCGGTCAAATTGTTGTTGTAAAAGCAAGCGAATTTGGTATTAGAATGAATGTAAACTTTTTTCAAATATAAAATTTGCTATTTCATTTGAAGCAAGTCAGAGCAGGATGGTTATATAAAAAATGCATATAGCGGTCTCATATCTCAAAACAAAAACCCCTCAAACCAGTTTTTGTTTTTGTTTAAAGTGACGTGTTAAATTTTGTGCTCTTAAAAATTCTTGAAAATATTAATTAAAATAATTAAAAAACCATTAAAATATTATTAAAATAGTTAGTGGATTGTGTGTAGTGTATCATTTTAGTAATAAAAATTATAAACCTTTAATAAAATGAAGTGTCTTATAAAAATTATGCAGTTACGCCTAAAAAATTACAAGAAGGAATTTCATACCATCAGTTTAGTGTTTTTAAAAATAAAATGTAAATTATGATAAAAATAAAGTGATTTGTGGTAAAATTATCCTTAATTTAAGTTGTAAATCAGAAAAAAATAAGAAAACAATTTTAGTTGTTGGCGTAGGTTTTTATCGTTTTGTAAACATATGTTATTAACAGTGCCGCATTTTTCTTATTTTATTTCATGTGCTAAGTGCTTTGCTTTTCATAATTTATTTTTATTTTGGAATATGTACTGTAAGTCCAATTTTTTGCAGAAATTATAATGTAAACATTTATTTTTAGTTTACCAAATTATGGAGAATTGAAAAAGCAATGGTTGAAGCCTCATCAGATGATATTTAAATTGGCCTAATATGCATGGCAAAGATTTTTTTGGATACCCAATTATACTAAGTGAATTTTCAATTAATGTTATTGAATACATAGGGGGATTTATAGTCCGATATTTATTTAGAAAATTGAATTATGAGGACTGTTGCAAATTAATACAGCAATGTAATTCTTATAAATCGCTAATCAATTTAAAAAATAGGGGTGGTCTTTTAACTCCTTCGCTGTCAGTATTAAAAATTTGTAAATATTCCGAAGCAGTATTAAAACGGGAATTGGCTATTGCGGACTACAAAAATATAACGCAACTACAATCTAGTTCAAAATTGTTTAAGCAAATTTGTTATAACGTTCTTCACAACCTAATAAATGTAAATATTTTCAATGATGAAGATCAATATAGTCATTCTCAAGAACACGTTAATTTGTTAGCTCACTCTATCATAGAAAAATATTATGACATCCGTATAGGAACCATGCGCAAATTTTAGCGAAAAAAATATTCGATATAATTTCTTGTAGTTGCTAGAAAAACGCACGTACAATTTTTAATATTTTACTTATTGAAGCAAACGCGTGTGCAACTTTTGTTCATCTTGTTTATGTTTATGTTTATGTGTTTTTTTCTTATGTTTTAAATTTAGTTTGTGTTAACACACTTACTTCATTAAAAAAGTGTATAAAAGTTATAAAAAATTGTATTAGACATCAATAAAACATAAAAGTAAGATGATTTTAATTTTAATTTCAATAAATTTGCCTCAATATGATTTCCATTTTTTATTAGGTTTGAAGAGATGTATCCACCCAACTAAATGTAACTGAAAATGTACATTATCATGCACACCATTTTCTAAAGTCATTTTATTTTTCGAAACATAAAAATATTGTGTTTTTAAATAAAATTTATTTTACTTAACATATCGAGTTTTTATTTTTTTTATATGTACCTTCCATATGTACTGATATAATTTTGACTAAATTTATTGAGTTTTTATGTTGGATACATGCACAAAATTTGTATAGCAGTTTTGGTTGCAATCATTTATTTTTATTTAATTGAAAAAAAAATTATATCAGTTTTTTTTTCGCTAAAATCTGCGCATGGTTCCTATACCGGTTGAATTATTTTTGTAACCAAAGGTCATATAAATTAACAAAAAGAACAAGTTTGTTTCTTTATTACATTTTAAAGGAATGTGGAATAAATAAGCGAAGTGGTTTTATAATTATTATTTTTTATATACATATTATTATATTTAAATAAAAATAATTAATGTACTTATATTAAAGAAATAAAATGTAATTAAATTTAAATAATTTTTTAATTTTAACTTCCTAACTTCATTGCATCCGGTCGAAAAAAATCTAAATACGGCCCTGTTAATTTATATCATTATCCATAGTAATTTTTTTTGTTTTTAAACTAAGTATAAATGTGTAGGTGCAGAAACGAACAAAAATGAAAAAAAAAAATCAAATTTACATTGCATTGTTAGTGTATCCAACACACTCTTTGGTAGTTTTTTTTATATAGGTATCTGTCAATGAGCGTTAGAGCAGGACTTATATTTAAGTAGATTTTGGTTGAATAGATTGAAATTAGCGAAGAGGGGATTATTTTTATATTATTAACTTCAGTTTTAAATTAAATTAATAATTTTCTCTAAATGAAGACCTTATCTATTTGTTTTCAGTGTGATCAAAAACAAAAATATCAAAATAAAATGTTTATTATTTGCTCTCGATCCTTCTTATATTTATATACTATTCAAAGTTTCATTGACCTTATTGTATTTGACCTTGTTTTGCGCCTGCGTATTTATTACAATTGTTGTCCTTTCTTACACATATACTTTATGGTATCAGACACAGTAACTTCCCGTATGATTTTTTTTTTTTTTTATATATTTATTACAACTGATTTACAAATCATCTAGTAATTTATCTTTCATAATTTATATTCTTGTTTGGAGGGTTGTAGCCCTTTGGCTAGTCCCCTTTACAATTTTATTATTTTTTAGTCGATCCTGATTGGATCGTCTTACTAGGTTTGAATCATCCAACATATGACGTATCTCACCATTTTGGTGTAGACTAATAAGTTGCATGTGTTTTCTCGCGTGTTTGCTTATTTCTTCACTAACGAAATCCATCTTCAGATCTCTATGGAGGTTGTCATTTCTTATGTACCACGGTGCATTAACTATTCCACGAAGGACTTCGCTTTGGAATGACTGGATGATATTGACATTAGTTTTCTTTGAACAGCCCCAGAGCTGAATACCGTAAGTCCACACAGGTTTTAGGATTTGCCGGTATAGTAGCAATTTATTATGTAGAGTTAGCTCAGAATTTCTTCCTAAGAGCCAATCCATCTTTCTGTATTTGATGTTTAACTCTTCTTTTTTCTTTTTCACATGCTCTTTCCATTTTAGTTTCGCGTCTAGAGTCATGCCTAGATATTTTGCCGTATTTGCATAGGGAATTTGCTGGGAGTTCAGTTCTACTGGTATCTAGTTGACCTTCTTGTTGGTAAAGTTTACGTGAACAGATTTTGTTTCATTAAGTTTTATTCGCCATCTCTTGGTCCAGGTACTGACAATATTAGTAGCTCTTTGCAATTTGCTTGTAGATTCTTCTATGCAATTAGCAACTCCTAAGATGGCCGTATCATCCGCAAACGTCGCTTTGTTAGTATCCTCTATCGTTGGCAGGTCCGAGGTGTATAGAACATATAAAGTTGGTCCCAGAACGCTACCTTGTGGTACCCCTGCTGATATTTTCTTTATTTCTGAGTATTCGCCATTTAATTTAACTCGAAAGTGTCGGTTAGATATGTAAGATTTTAGAATTTCATAAAAATGCTTTGGTAAGTCTCTTTGTAATTTATATTCCAAACCTTTATGCCATACTCTGTCAAAGGCCTGTGCAACATCCAAGAAGACGCTTGAACATACTTTCTTTTTCAAGTACGTCTTCAATTATGTTTGTAATTCGGTGTACTTGTTCTATTGTTGAACGATTTTCTCTGAAGCCAAATTGATGTGGAGGAACAAGATTTCTTTCTGCTTTTATTGGTTTTAGTCTCTTTAGGAGTTAATTTGAATAATTTGATGATTTTAACAAAATGCATTATTATTTGACTATTTATTTATTTTAAATGATCAATTAGGTATTTTATTTAATTTTGCAAAACAAGCGCATTACAGACATTCGATTACGTTTATAATAAAGTATATAATAATTTATTTTAATAATTTACGATAAATCAACCGTTCGTATTAATCGTTAACAAAATCAACTTTAAAAATCTTTTGTTGTTATTTTTTGTAAAATAGAAGTAATTTTTATTAAGGTAGTGTTTCTACACATTCGTTGTACGTTCAATTTCAATCAAATGCTAAAGGAATCTCACCAAGAATTTATCAAATTTTCTAATTTACTTCTATTAAAAGATTTTATTAATCAATTTATGATATAATAAGCTTTGCTTTTTATTGAGAAAGACAGAACGTACCGTTGTACCGTCGGCTATAAATACAATTTTTAAGTCTATTCCAATCACATTCAAATTTTATTAATCGTTTACCAACTTTAAATATCGATGGTTCTTGAAAATGTCAATAATTTTTGTTTGTGGAATATAAAAGTCGGTAAAGATTAAAATTTTAACCGGAAGACAAGCCTTGTAACTTCAAAGTAAATAGGAAATATTTTGTGTGAAGGATGTTGAAGGGACGACAACTGATAAAAATTGTTGAAATAGCTTCTACGTCTTATCTTAATCTCACTAGTTTTTACAACCTATGAATGGATTTTACAGCCTGGACTGTCGTCCTACTACTGTCTCGAGTCACCACTCTCGGCCCCATTTTTGACATGCTATTATACATAGGTCTTCCTCGACGAAGTACACCGGCTGGTTGTTATTGGAACACTTTATTTATCATGCGTTGTTGTGGATACACTCCAACGTGGTTCATATGATCCGATATTCAGTTTCCGCAAATTTATAATAGGACCAAAGATGTAACAAATGACCCTTCTTTCAAAAGTAGATAACATTCTACAGTCATTAGAGGTCAGGGCCCAAGGGCTCTCGCTTCCGGAAGCCACCACATATATTATGAGCACTTTATAAAGGGCTAGCTAGCCTGTACCACTGAGATAGACATTTAGATCGCAATAACATTGATTGAGCGTAGAAAACTATGTGTCTGGCAGCAATACGGGCTTCAATTGATAGTGCGGCCCTTAGGTTTTTGTGGTTGATTTCTCGTCGTCATGGTGAAACATTGAATGATTCTGGTAAGTCAACACTTTGTAGGAAGTGTTCAATAGAGCTTTGCGACAATAGTTTCCACATTTAAGATGGTCGCCTGTAGCGGACATATGAGCACGATCTTCCAAACCTATGGTAGCACTTCTTGGTTTCAAATAGCGCTAATGAGTTGGAACAGATTTGATGCAAGAGTAGTGCCTCCGAGCTGAATAAATTCTACGGGATTCCTTTTAAACTGGGTGTCTTTCCATTTTTCAATCTACTAATATATATTTGCACTGCTGTGGGATATTCGACAAAGACTTCTTCTTCTAGTGGATTAATTATTCTAATGAGAGTCACTTCGTCATTCTTATTTAGCATATTTTGGAAATAGGTTTGCCATACTGAGAGAACATCAGCTACCTTTGTTATCAGCTCCCCATTCCGGGTTTTGATAGCTCTACTCCTTGGGTGGAGGTCTTAATTAAGATTCTTGGCATTAACAACAAAGTCTTTTGGATTTACTGGTCCCGCATGGAAGCTGATATTTTCGACGCATGATCTCATATGTTCGCACTTCGTCTGTATTTAGTCGTAGCTTGCCTGGAGTAAAATTCCATTTTGTTATGAGGATATCTAAGTAAAATAAAATAGTACAATTGCAAATAAATTTAGAAAAAATAAAAAGAAAAAAGAAAAATTTAGAAAGAATAATTAATTTGACAGATTTTTTTTTATTTTACAACTTTTGTTATGTTCTTTAATATTTTTTAAGTCTCCATTTAAAAGTAACCATTTACGTTTTTTGCGAAATGAAACTAATAAATAAAATTTTATTAATTTACTTAAATGATTAACACATCTTTCTCGTCTGGTAAAAACAATGGAAATATGTTTTTTATTTTTACCAAACACACTTTAAACATTTTTTTTAATAATTTATATTTATTTTTAATTTTAACATTAATTTTTATATATAAAAATCATTAAAGTGAGAATGAGTACTAGTGGATTTAATGTCCTTTAAAAGTTTGTCATTCACACTTTTATGTACAAAACATATACAGCAAATAGTGTCATAGTGACTAAAACTACATTACGCATAATAAAAAAACAAAATTCAAATACATAACAATTAATATAATTTAATTTAATTAATTAAGAATGAATGGCATTATTAATCACAAATAATCTTTCACTGATGACAACAGGTGAGATTTTATCATTCGTTTAAACATAAAAATATGTACAGCGCTCTTAATATGTTCAGGTAAGTTAATATAAATATATGGCCCAATAACTGTTAATGATTTTCTGCCAAATTCCGTTCTAATTTGGGGGCACTTCAACTGACTAGAATTTCTGGTTGAATAGCCATGATCTAGAAATTCGAATTGTATAGTCGAAATTAATGATGGGATGTGTGACTAAGAGACTTAAACATGTAGATCGACACATACAACTCAAAAGTTGCTTTAATTGGGAGAATGCCTATAGCAATAGTTCGAAAGAGCTCCACAGTAGGAAATAGGTGAGGCAGTTTATACATTGCTTTACAGCACCTATTTTGTAAAATCTGCAATTTATTCAGTTTATCTTTAACAGCAGAACCAAAGGTAGAAGAAGCGTATGAGAAACATTCCGTCGCAGATATTATTAATATGGCTTTGGTTTTTAAAATATATTTCGAAAAGTTGCGAAATAAATGTTACTGTTTCTAGCCACTCGTCCGAAGGTGCTTTTAAAGCCCCGAAATTTGAATTTGACTTTTCTAAATTTTTTTCATTCACCTAAGTGTCTTGAATACTCATTTCTAAATCAGATTTTGATAGTTTTTTAATGCACAGCTCGCATTCGATTTTTTGATGAACACAATAGCCTGCAAAACACGAAATTGCTTTAGAGTACATTAGTACAGTAAATTCGTCTTCTTTTAATAGATGATCTAACCCCTCTAATGATCCAAATCCTTCTGCTTCAATATGTTTGAGGGTTGCGTTATAATCGGCCTAAAAAGCTATCCAATCTAACTTCAAATTTTCTGCATCATCGGGCAAACAATTCGAATGCGTTGAGTTGAATAGAATTTTAGTAACAAGTATATTGGCGAAATGCATACCGATATCATAGCTTAAATGCATACAATTGTAACCTCCTATTCCTCTTAGTATTGAAAAAAAAATTCCAGGCAATCCTGATTCGTTTTTCCAGTTAGTAAGAATTCCACATTATAAATTTCATTTATATGTTTAATTAAACCTAATTGAGCACTAATAGTTAACTGGAGTCCTTTAAGATATTTAAAATAATTCTCGTTCTGTGTTATAATTTTAATATTTTTTGAAAATTGTAAGCTTTGCTCCAAATAATTATAATTTTTGCTATTTATTCTAAGTGGTTGCTCGAAGAGATTTTTTGATGAAAAGCTCCGACAATTTAAGCAATCCAAAATATTATTGAATTGCTCAATAACATTGGCTGTAGGTACCACATAATTTAAATAATCTTTAAAAATTGATGGTGAGGTTTTAAGTGCCGCTCGTAGAGCGCTCGATACAGTGTTGCTTAATATTTGCACTGCCAATTTTACACTCATTTTTTGAAAACTTTTTGGGCTCATGTGATATTTTGTGATTTTTGGAAGTAACTTTATGTGTTGGTTTTTTCAAAATCATAAATTTTGTTAGTTGTTCCATAGTCCACATGTTGAAACTGGTGCTTAATGAACGCATTACGGACCGATTTTAGTAAATGAGGTGGATCATATTGAAGAAAATTGTTTTTCTCATTTACTACGATAAATTAATTTTCGGGTCCAACCCCAAAATGTTTATAAACAGCCAGATTTGTTGCTGCTTGGTCACATGCTACCATGACTATTTCCAAATTTAGGACTTCTTGACACAACTTTATATTTGCTACTATTAGCTCTGATAACTCGTGGACGTTCATTGAATTGGTGACGAGGACGTAATTCAAAACGTGATTCCAATTTCCAATTAGACCCCAAAGCATAAAAAATAACGCCGACGTTGCTAGTTTACTCGATCGATCATTCCTCGTATCACAGTAACCTTCGACTCGATCGGTAAATGGATTTATACTTAAATTTTTCTTGATCGTAATTTCATCTAATGTTAGCACAAATAAGCGTTCACGCACTGTCGTATTATGAAATAAACTTTTTAATTGGTTAATTAAAATATAATTTGTCCCAGGCGATATAAATTTTACTGGAGCCCATTTATATATTGACGATACTCATGGTAACTTTAATTCTAAAGTGTTTCGCAGATATTTGTAAGTTGTCACCGATTTATAATAAACGTTTTGTTATTGAATCGAATGCGAGCTATGCATTAAAAAACTATCAAAATCTGATTTGGAAATGAGTATTCAAGACACTTTTGTGAATGAAAAAAAAGTTTGAAAAGTCAAATTCAAATTTCGAGGTTAAAGCCCCTTCGGACGAGTGGCTAGAAACAGCAATATTCATTTCGCAAATTTTAGAAATATATTTTAAAAACCAAAGCCATATTAATAATATCTGCGACGAAATGTTTAAAGTGTGGTAAATTAAAAAACAAATTTCCATTGTTTTGACCAGACGAGAAAGATGTGTGCTTTAACCATTTAAGTAAATTAATAAAATTTTATTTATTAGTTTCATTTCGCAAAAACTGTAAATGGTTACTTTTAAATGGAGACGAAAAAAAACTAAAGAACATAACAAAAGTTGTAAAAGAATAAAAATTCTGTCAAATTAATTACACAAATTTTATTAAATTTCCTAAATATATTTGCAATTGTATTATTTTATTTTACTTGGACATCCTCATAACAAAATTGAATTTTACAAGAAGGTGGGTATCAGGTAGACAAGACAATTTATTTTTCTTAAATTTTATATTGCATATTAGCTTGCAAAAAATATAATAGAAAGTTCAAAACTACAACATATTCCGGTCATCAGTCTCAGGCAACAGTTTAGTCTTGCGGATTGAGGTTTGGCATAAAATAGCAACACTAAAGACTGGTCGATGGAATGTCGATGTTTTAGAAGGTCAAGCATCACTGCTCATAGGTCACTTCGCGAAAGATGGTTGGCTCGCAACGAACGAAGCACTCCAACCGAATATACCCGTGCTAGGCAAGCTACGACTAAATACAGACGAAGCGCGAACATATGAGATCATGCGTCGAAAACATCATCTTCCATGCGGAACCAGTAAATCCAAGAACCTTTTTTGTTAATGCCAAGAATCTTAATTAAGACCTCCACCCAAGGAGTAGAGCTATCAAAACCCGGAATGGGGAGCTGATAACAAAGGTAGCTGATGTTCTCTCAGTATGGCAAACCTATTTCCAAAATATGCTAAATAAGAATGACGAAGTGACTCTCATTAGAATAATTAATTCACTAGAAGAAGAAGTCTTTGTCGAATATCCCACAGCAATGCAAGTAGCTATTAGTAGATTTAAAAATGGAAAGACACCCAGTTTAAAAGGAATCCCGTAGAATTTATTCACTTTCTACAAAGTGTTGACTTACCAGAATCATCCAATGTTTCATCATGACGACGAGAAATCAACCACAAGAACCTAGGGGCCGCACTATCAATTAAAGCCCGTATTGCTGCCAGACGCATAGTTTTCTACGCTCAATCAATGTTATTGCGATCTAAATGTCTATCTCAGTGGTACAGGCTAGCTAGCCCTTCAACATCCTTCACACAAAATATTTCCTATTTACTTTGAAGTTACAAGGCTTGTCTTCCGGTTAAAATTTTAATCTTTACCGACTTTTATATTCCACAAAAAAAAATTATTGACATTTTCAAGAACTATCGATATTTAAAGTTGGTAAACGATTAATAAAATTTGAATGTGATTGGAATAGGCTTAAAAATTGTATTTATAGCCGACGTTACAACGGTACGTTCTGTCTTTTTCAAGGGAATTTTATGCAAACAAATTAAGATTGAATAAAAAACAATGCTTATTATATCATAAATTGATTAATAAAATCTTTTAATAGAAGTAAATTAGAAAATTTGATAAATTCTTGACGAGATTCCTTTAGCATTTGATTGAACTTGAACGTACAACGAATGTAGGCTTCTACACTACCTTAATAAAAATTACTTCTATTTTACAAAAAATAACAACAAAAGATTTTTAAAGTTGATTTTGTTAACGATTAATACGAACGGTTGATTTATCGTAAATTATTAAAATAAATTATTATATACTTTATTATAAACGTAATCGAATGTCTGTAATGCGCTTGTTTTGCAAAATTAAATAAAATACCTAATTGATCATTTAAAATAAATAAATAGTCAAATAATAATGCATTTTGTTAAAATCATCATGCGGGAGTTACTGTGCCTGATACCATAAAGTATATGTGTAAGAAAGAACAACAATTGTAATAAATACGCAGGCGCAAAACAAGGTCAAATACAATAAGGTCAATGAACCTTTGAATATTATATAAATATAAGAAGGATCGAGAGCAAATAATAAACATTTTATTTTGATGTTTTTGGTTTTGATCACACTGAAAACAAATACATAAGGTCATCATTTAGAGAAAATTATAAATTTAATTTAAAATTATAGTTAATAATATAAAAATAATTTCCTCTACGCTAATTTCAAATTTTTTTCCAAAAACTGAAAACTAAAAATGTAGATAGACAAAATCTAAAAATGTTGTAATCGTTAACGGTTCATCTATTCAACCAAAATCTACTTAAATATAAGTCCTGCTCTAACGCTCATTGACAGATACCTGTATAAAAAAAACTACCAAAGAGTGTGTTGGATACACTAACAATGCAATGTAAATTTGAATTTTTTTTTTTCATTTTTGTTCGTTTCTGCACCTACACATTTATACTTAGTTTTTAAAAAAAAAAAAATACTACGGAAAAAAAATTACCAATACATCTTTAGTTAGTTATTGTTTATTTCATATGTGTGGAGTTAGCAGGAGTTATATTTAAGTAGAGTACGTACGTATGTATATCTCTCACATAGAAAAGTAATAAAAGCAAATTGTTGGTTATGGTAACTAATATATATATATATATATATATATATATATATATATATATATATATATATATATATATATATATATATATATATATATATATATATATATATATATATATATATATATATATATATATATATATATATATATATATATATTATATACATATATATATATATATATATATATATATATATATATATATATATATATATATACATATATATATATATATATATTTATTATATATATATATATATATGTATATATATATATATATATATATATATATATATATATATATATATATATATATATATATATATATATATACTCGTATATATATATATATATATATATAACGGTTTCGTAGAGTTCCTTGATCATAACGAAGGTGAGGTTGCTATTATCACTTCGCACGGTTAAGCCCCCTATCAAGTTATGAACGTTTAAAGGGGAGCTCTCCAAGACAGCAAAAGCAAGCTCCAGGCTTGTATTAAAGAAATTTCAATATCTTGAGAATTAACCATTTTTAGTTTCAAGTATTAATTTCATTATAAGGCTAATAACATTCTCTTTTAAATAAGGTATAATAATTGTGACTATTTAGTTAAAAAGTATTTTAAATTTTTAAAACACATTATCATAAATTTTAAGAATAGCATCTGGTTTTCACACAGAGTGCCGCCGAAATTCTACACAAAAGGTAATAAGTCACCTAGAATCAAATTCATAAGTAATTTTTGCATTAACGGCTCAAAGGCCATACATTAAATTTCAAATTTTTAATTTAAATAAAAGGTGAGAATATCGTTTTTCTTTAGGTGACAATATTTTTACTTATTTTTAATTTTTATTTAGTAGGTTTGAGAGTTCTCTCTACGTCAGCTATTTCTCTATCTCTATCTATTATTCTGAGAATAGAGAAAGAGCTGACGAACAAAAAACCTTCGAAACTAGTACTAAATAAAAAATCAAAATCACATAAAGAAAACCGATATTCTCAGCCTTTAAGAAAAGTGCACAATCGAATAAATGCAAATAATATTGTGCAAATAATGGAAAATAATTCAAATTTTTATTAAAACTATAACGAACGATTGTCTTTTCGATTTAAGAGGGAAAATTAGCATCGTAAATATCCACGTCCAAAAACAGTTAATAGAATTACAGCTTAATAAAGGTTGATTAATTATCAGCGATCACCTGTTGCAAAATAATTTTTTAATTTTTTTTTGAAATTTAAATATAGTTAATTGTCTCAAGATTTCTAGTACTATAACAGAACAAATGCTAAAACACTATTAATCGTTTTCAAAGTGAAATAAAATATTATGAAAATTGGATTATAAATTTTAATTTATTGGGTAAATAATTTTTATGTTAGCATTTACTAAAAAACTTTCAAATTTTGAAACGTTTTTATAACGGGTGTGGTATCTAAGCTGTAAACCGGCATTAACTTGAAAAGGACAGTTTTTTAGATATTTAAGATAGGGTCATTGGTGTTGAAAAATTGGCCAAATTTTTAGTGCCGGTATGAGCGGTACATGTATCTTGAGCCAAAGGTGATCAAAATTTGTTTCTAATTAATATCGCTATTTTTTATATGATATCACCTTTAGCGAAGTACAAAAAATTCACTAGATGTCAGACACTTTGCGTGTCGTATGGAGAATAAAATTCGAGGTGTTATTGAGGACCAAAAAGGAAGGCTCGCTTAACTAAACTTGCACTCAAATCGTTGAAGAATTTGAAAAATAATAAAAAGAAAATTCGCTTACATGTGCATTATAATATGCATTTCGAAAATTCACGAGACTAAACGCAGTTCATGTGCTAAAATACTAAAGGGACTTAAGCAGTTTTGATGTTTAATTTTCTTGGACGATTTTAGAAAAATGATTATAAGGAGATATAACCGAAAATGTCCTTGGCGTCTTTCTAAAATATTGTATATAAATCATAAAACACACATAACAACACATAAAAATCGTATGACAGTGTTAAATGATCTTAACACATTACAGTCCGCACGAATTTTCATTTTGTATTGTATGGAGTCCGAGTGAATTACGCAAAAACTGGCAATCAAATAATTTTTTCGTAAAATCGATATAATTCCTAAACCAGCGAATCAAGTAAAATGTAATTTCATAGGCGCCTTCAAGTTGGCCTACTCTGTCTATATCCATAAATAAAATACTAGTTTACAACCTGTGGTACACGTACCAGCGTGAAAAAATACAAAAAAATATATTTCAATGCAGAAATAAAAAGATAAAAAATTAACTAAACCTGTTTTTACACTCCTCAATCATTAAGCAGGATAAAAGAGTGTTAAACTGTATATGAATAATATTACTTACAATTTTCAATCAGTGTAGATAAGTAATATTTGAGAACGAGAGGTTTATATATCATATTTTCTCTTTTTAATTTCGCACAGTTAAATACAAAGCTGTTTATACAAGATACTTAATGGGCCTATTCCACTACAACAGCGTTTTATTTTGCAGCAAACTAGAACGAGATAAAAATATAGATTTTCTCTGTGTGTGACCCGTACATCAGTATTTTTTTCTGAGAAGTTTTGTTGTTGTTGAGTTGGTTGCCATAATTATAAATAAAAAATATCAAACAAAGTATTTTTTATGGCAACCAAACTGAAAAAAATTCCCCCACTCTCAGCAAACTTTTATTTTTTGACTTTTTTATGGTAAAATCACAAATAACCATTATACAAATATCTATTTAATATAAATAATGAATTGATGAAATATACACATATAAATTATTCAATGCAAAATTAATATTACCACAAAAAATACTAATTACAATTCAGGATCTATCAACAGCATTGTATTAGATCAGTAATGATTGAATGAAAAAATTGTACCGAGCGAATAATAACCCAAATTTACAATCCGAGCCCATTTTTAGAAATTAACACACGGCTTTAAAACAGATATTTTTTAATGATCAATCGATTTGATGTGCTTAAGGAAAATGAGTTATTATGTACTTCATTTATTATTTACTCTTACATCACCCATTCTCATAAATTGAGTATATTAATCGTTGCAAGCTCAATGTCACCTATTCCATACATTGTTATAGAAAAGGAGTCGGCAGTGTTTATTAACATTGCTTGAAAATCCAAAATGTGGTTTAGTCCAATCATTAATGAAATTGCACGACTAAGATGACAACGTAAGTCCATTGGACACTTCTATCATATTTATTAGACCATGAAATTTCTAGAAGAGCAACAAGTTCCAATCGATACTCCTTGATGCATGTGATTACCATACCGTTACGTGTCAATCCTTCTTGTCCTGATTTTTAAGCGAGGGTCCTGTTATATTTAGGCAGTATCCGAACATTTTGTTGTTAGTATTCGTGAAAAGCTTAATGTTCTCACAGGTACAAGTTATTAGCCTGCGATAAGTTTCGAAACAGTATGATGCCCGCAAAAATTTGGTCCTGTTGAACTGACCGCTATAAACATTGATAAATAGCAAATAAAACCAACGCAGTTATATGAGATCTCAGACTCCGCAAACCAAAAATTTTGAGACGTCCAGTTAGGCAGAGAATTAATTAAATAAAGTGGGTGGTCAAATAAATTGAATAATAATAAATAAATTGGATTTTATGCCTAAAACTAATAATTCGAAAATTGGATTGCACTTCTTGGGAAGTCTACAAATCGATATCTTTCGAAATTTTCAATCAACTAGCCACAACCAAATATTTATTTATTGCCATTGGAAAACCTTAAGGTGGTTTTCACGCTTAAGGTTAGTAGTTCAGAAATGGAACTGCACGTGTATTGTGTACTCATAATTATCAACAGCGAACCGCAAAATATTAATTTTGTTTGCAAATATTGTTAAAATCAATAACAAGTAAATATCAATTAATATTCGAAACAAATTAACTACTATCATACTTGATTATGTTTTGGAAACAAATCTAAATACATAGTATATTTTCCAAATGTCACCTTTCCGTTGTAAACTGATTTCATTCATTTTCTCCAAAAAAATATTAATTTCTAAAATTGTTAGGTATTTTAATATTATTGAATTCAAATCACATATCATCCGTATAGTACACACATAAAAAAACTCAATAATTTGGACAAATCAGTATATAAAGGAAACACGTAATATATACAAAACACAAATATGTATGTATATGTATGTATGATAGTTGTTTACTGCGACCATTAAAAACCGATATACCTAACATACATTTTTTCCTTTTCAATGATAAGTTTTTGATATTTACCGTATCAAAATCCTCCAAATATTTTTTCCCATTTTTCGATTTATATTTCATTTAGCACACCAACATAAAATATGTGCATTCAATGTAGCTAAATCCACCTAAACAGATCATCTTTCTTTTCGTGGCACGTGTTTATTTTGATATACCTAAAATGAGAAGGAATACTCGATCATGTCAGTGCACCTAGAATACTACAGGCCACACTGCTTTCTATGTCATCAAATTTATGTCTACAGTTTATTCTTTGAACTATAGATGGCAGTCATGTTCATAAGAATAATACACGGAAATAAACAGAACAAAAATAATATTTATACGAGTGCTAAAAGTAAAGTTATGTCTTACTTTAAATTACAAGAAATGTGTACACATTTTGTACGTGTTTACATATTTAACACAATTTAAAATGCATAATTTTATAATAATATTATGTATTAATACTTACCAATAGCTTTTTATTAAATTTTAAAACATATTATTAAAATATTTTTCTTGGTTTTTGTTTACAATTTTTTTTTATCAATATGACAGCTTAAACACAAAAAAAATCAAAACATACTTTATAATTTTAGTGCTGCCTACAATAGTCAAAGAAGGAACTGACGACATAAATTGACGTCATATAGCAAAATTTTTAAAGCAGTGTGGCCTGTAGTATTCTAGGTGCACTGATCATGTACACATTTATTTTAAATATAGTATACATATACGAGCGTATATACATAATATGTGCGTTTGAGTTTTCGTTTCATTCTGTTTTATTAAATATAAATGACGCGAGAGAGCTACTCGTATTTCCAAACGAAAATAATAAATGGATTGGATTTGCTCATTGTATTCGTTTGTTTTTTTTGCTTACAGTAAACACCACCATACGCTACGTTCATAGAATAATGAAAAGCCAATTTTGAGAAGAATAATTTGCGTTTTATACTGTACAAAGAAATAAAATATTTTTTGTTATGAAACTCTACTCGATCATATTGGAAATACTGAAAGGCAGAAAGAGAAAATATCGAGCAACGTAAATATTATAGCTCATCTTTTCATTTTGGCTAAACACGTTTTCCCCTACAAATTTATCGATTTTATTTAGTGCACATCGGCGTGCCATGATAAATGTTCATCCGTATAATGGTTATTTGTGGTAAAATCATAAATTTTTTGTGTTTGGTGTGTCGACACAATAAAAAATTATTTTTTTTGGAAACATATTGGAGGAATTCACACTTCATTTCAAATAATATTTGTTCGCCTTCTCGAAATTTCACTTTGCGTTTAATTTGTTTAGGTTATTTTTCCGTTAAAAAATTGTTAATTTAAAAATAATACCGACTGCTGAACTAGATAACTAGACCAAAATAGTTCCTTCGACTATAAAAAACACAATACCTAGGTATCAGAATGCGCTGTACACAAAATATTAAAAACGCAGGATTTTCAGATGAGAAATATTTAATTAAAATTTATCATTAAAATTAAAATTTATTTAGTAAAATTAATTTGTTTATTTAATCTAAAGTCGACCATTAATTCCATTTATTGGATATATTCAATGCGAATGCGAATGAATTGACCATTATATTAGAACCGTTTTGTCGCAGCTCTTCAACTCGCGTTATTCCTAAATCATCACAGACACACAGATAGACAACAGTAAAATATAAACCTAATTCTGATACATCGTCCTCATATGATTTGAGATAGTAAATTTCTATGCAATACGGGGTCCAGTGATGCCAGTTGGTGTCTATCGAAATCCGAATGCTTACGCCAATTTCGATAACATGATATTTGACCAAATATCGTAATCAACTGAATTTGTTTGATCGATAATGGTGGCCCAACCTCAATATCTTCGCGGGTAAAATCTTGAATAGGTTGAAATCGTCGTGAACCTCGTTGCATACCACCGCATCTGCCTTGTGAACTGCAACCATCACAGTTAAATGAATGAGTCTCTGGAAATGCTAGTTCGGCCAAACCCAAACAAATCTATTTCAGAGTTGTGTTCAAAGAAATTAGCATCATCGAGATTGGAGGCGAAAATTCATTTTGACCAAAATGAGTGAGATTAAATCACAATGTTTTGATGAAAGTTGGGTTGGACGTCAACATATAGTAATCTAAATTAGTAGCAAATTAAATTAAATAATTGTAGTAATGTGCGTGAGTGGCAATTAATCGTGTCTGAAGATCAGGAAAACATGTATATAATTAATATGCTACAAATCGTCTGCGTACTTCTGGCCAACGAACCCCCCATTCGACGAGCACCCCCATAACTTCTTGATCGACCAAAAGGAAGAATTGTTACAATACGAACCAATTAAAGCGATCAATTGTTTCAGAATCTACTTAAATATAAGTCCTACTATCTCCACACAAGAAATAAACAACAAATAATGCTCATTGTTCCGAAATCGACCGATACATTTGCTGCGTAATCGATTGTTGGGCCGAGTTTAAACGCCAATCGTTCATTTCGTTTGACATACGAGCTGTCTGTTTTGTCGACGTTCCAAATTGTTTTGTGCGTAAGCTCCAACTGCTCCGTCTCATTGACTCGAGGATCATGTAGTTGGCTTGCGTTGTGCACCAAATATATTTGGTGAACTATCGTTTTCAATTTAGCAGAACGGTAAAACTGAACATCGTTCCCTTCTTTGCCATTTTTTCATACAAAAATACTATCCAAAATTCCGAAATTTCAGGTAGATTTTCCCAAAATTTTCTTTCATACAAACCTTGTCCTGATAATTACGAATACAAAAAAAAATCAGGCAAATCAAGCCGTTCTCAAGTAACGATCTTTCATACATGCGGTAATTGATTTTTATTTATATAGATTTACATATCATTGCAGGGTCATTGTCCTTTAAGTTCCGTTTAGCTTTTCTAGTTTATTTTCATTTTCTTTTCTAGGAACAAAATAATAAATTTCATTTTAAATTTTTTCCGTTAATTATGAGATCCTTGCAAAATTTGATGAACATCTTTGAACGTAAGTGGCAGCTTCATTTGAAGCGTTTTCAATTTTTGCAACGATGTTGAAAAATTTTACATTTACAAAAAACAGCAAGGAATTAAAAGATTTAAATAAATTTAAAAATAAAATTTTCAACAAGGGTTGATCTTGTTCATTGTCTGAAATTTAAGCAGGAATAATGATTTTGTATTATAAAGACAGTTTTACCAAAAGTCCGATAAGTTTAATTTTTCGCTTTAGAAATCAAGTGGATGTATCCGAGATACATTCGTGGTAAAACATAGGGTACTTGTCTGTTAATTCATCCCAAATATTTTTTTATATTTTACAGAAATGAATGCAAAATCTTTTATTATAATATAAAACAACATTAAGTGTGTTATATTTAATTATTTGCAGACTAATTGTCACAGGTTAAACAGGTGGCCATAAAAGCATCAGCGAGAATCGCATCAAATACATCCGATTGCCGAAATGTTGTACGTTTACGCCACATGTGTTCACACATGTACGAATCCAACATGCTGCTGTGTTCCATTGTGACGTTTATTCCGTTCTTTTTCTGCTTTCCACCAACGTTCAATTCTTGCTCCAGTGATAGGATCAATAAACTACAAAGAGTGGTTTACAGAATTCCTAAAAATTAACATAGCAAGTAAAATAAATTTTAATTAGATAATTTAACAGAACAGAATGTTACAACAAATGATTTTGCATTCATTTCTGCAAAAAATAAAAAAAATAATTGGGGTGAATTAACAGACAAGTACCAAACAAAGTCTGGTGTTGGCCACAACATGTTCACCTTTCCATTTTTGTACAAGTTTTCCTGACATCAATGCACTTTGTATCAATAAGATTAGCAACACAGACGCAGGGGTTCATGCGTAATGCTTACAAAAAATTTGAACAAAAGTTTGCTTTACATAATATAAAGGTTAGGAACATGAGACTAAGTAACCCATACTATGGAATTTTACTGGAAAATAATAAAATCTTATTTTCATCCCAAGCTTCTTTTAATTGCTCGAATTTTAAAAAATCATTCAATTAACTTACATTTAATTATTTGACGATATTCTAGAAACTTAAACAACAATCCTTAAATAATCAAGATATATTCATTTACTAAATTTGGTTATGAAATGACCAGTTCAATTTGGCTTGAATTTATTCCGCAACTTAAAACAAAAACTCAAAGATTCTATATCCTGCCAATCTAATTAGATTTTTCGGTTCGAATTAAAATTAGTAAACGATTTCCATATTTCAGAACATCGCTTGAATAAGTGAAGTAATCGCACCTTTGCGATTCAACCAAGTTGAAATTATTCATTCGACAAAGTACTCGTAATGAGCAATAATTTAAGGGCGAAATTTACAAATATTAAACTTTCGATACACAGGAATCCATCCACCATTAACCGCGTTTAGATATACAAAAAAACGGGGTAAAGAAACGTAATCAATTAGGGCAAAGAACCCAGTTGCGACAGTACAGTCGTAACAATAATTCAATCGTTCAACCGCTAAGATTTATTTATTTGGACGTATTCCAGTTCATATTTAAATTGTGAAAAAAATGCAGGGAATTTTTAATATTACTAATGTATAATACATATTATAATTTAATTGTTGTATTATGAATCATCTATGTATTATCATTAGAATATTTTGAAGTACACGATCAATGTAAAATAAACTAAATAGAAATTTAAAATTTCGTTTTTCTGTTCATACTATTTAAAAGGCGAGAGGAAAAATAATTTTGTGGAAACAACAATACATTAGTATTTTACTTTTACGTCATTTTCAAAAGAAAAAATATTTGAATGTGTGTACGTCCTAAATAAAAGTTTATTAAATCACATTCATTCATAAGAAAAAATAAAAAATTACATTCATTGATCTAAACACCAAAAATATTTTTTTTTATATACACATTTGTTCGTCTTCCTTCAATTCTCTTCTCTACATAACAAAACAATAACATAATTTCTCTATTTCGTTTCGTCACTTCGTTGACACATGTGTTTACGAATAAAATAAAAACAAATACTGAGCTTCAATTTTACGTGAACAACAACAAAAACTCAAAACGATCTTTATTAAGGTTCAAAAGAAGCGTTGGTGTCAATGAAGAGATTTATACTGCATAACGAATCTACGTCTTTTTTATTTATGGTCTCATCGATTTTACCATAGCGGGAGGATGTGCGTTTTTTTACTTTTGTGCTCTCGCACGTGTTATTATTTCTGTTTTTCCTTTTTAATGTTCTCAGCATCAGCGAATCAAAAGAAAGACATTTTTTGTTGTAGAGAATTTGTTACAAATTTTTTTTTTTTTATTTTTTCTTTGAAGGTGGAAAAATATATACATGTGTTTTCATAGAAAATATTTAAAACATTTTCGGAGGTACCTGTAATTTAAAATTGAAAAACACACAAAAATTAAATTTTATTATAGTTTTAATAATATCTGCACAACAAAATTAATTTTACTACAAGTTAATATTAGCAACTGAGTTTTCCGATTTTTCGTTCAAAAAATTCCTGCTTTTTGGTTGGCCACACAAAATTTATTAAATTTAAACCATTTTTTAATGTTTTGATATACTACATTAAATTATTAGTGTCAATTAGTAATGTAATATTTTACATTTTCACAAATATTTACTTAATTTATATTTTTTATTTATAATTTTGTAGCGAAACTCTAGTGTTATTAACCAGTGCACCTAGAATACTACAGGCCACACTGCTTTGTATGTCATCAAATTTATGTCTACAGTTTATTCTTTGAACTATAGACGGCGGTCATGTTCATAAAAAGAATTAACGAAAATAAACAGAAAAAACAAAATATTTATACGAGTGCTACAAGTAAGGTTATGTCTTCCCTTAAATTACAAGAAATGTGTACACATTTTGTACGTGTTTACATATTTTACACAATTTAAAATGCATAATTTTATAATAATATTATGAATTAATACTTATATTATGAATTTTAAAATTTATTATTAAAATACTTTTCTTGTTGTTTGTTTACAATTTTTTGTATCCATATATGACAGCTTATGGGTCTATTCCACTACAACATCGTTTTATTTTGCAGAAAACTAGAACGAGAACCCATACATCAGAATTTTTTTTTTTTTTAATGTTTTGTTGTTGTTGAGTTGGTTGCCATAATTATAAATAAAAAATATCAAACAAAGTATTTTTTATGGCAACCAAAATGAAAAAAATGCCCCGACTCTCAGCAAACTTTTATTATTTTGATTTGTTTATGGTAGTAACATAAATTGTTTGTGCTTGGTGTGTCGACACAATAAAATTTTTTTTTTTTTTTTTGGAAAAAATTGAAAAAAATATTGGAGGAATTCACACTACATTTTAAATAATATTTTTTCGCCTTCTTGAAATTTCACTTTGCATTTAATTTTTTTAGGTTATATTTCTATTAAAAAATTGTTAATTCAAAATTTAAAAATAATACCGACTGCTGAACTAGGTAACTAGGCCAAAATAGTTCCTTCGATTAGGTATCATATTGCGTACACAAAATATTAAAAACAGGATTTTCAGATGAGAAATATTTTATTAAAATTTATTTGAATTTGTTTATTTAATATAAAGTCGACCATTAATTGGATATATTCAATGCGATTGGATGAGTTGACCATTATATTAGAACCGTTTTGTCGCAGCTCTTCAACTCGCGTTATTCCTAAATCACCACAGACACACAGTCAGACAACAGTAAAATATAAACCTAATTCTGATACATCGCCCTCATATGATTTGGGATAGTAAATGTCTATGCAATACGGGATCCAGTGATGCCAGTTGATGTCTATCGAAATCCGAATGCTTAGCGGCCAATTTCGTTCCTAGCCATAATCATTTTAACCTAATCCAACGATTCGAAAATCGAAACCATCCATTTGATTAAGCAATTCCATTAGAGTACGGTTGAATTTTACAATCGGCTGATGTACCTTCCGAAAAACGACAACCTCCAATTGCATTAATTCCATTTCATCCATTAATATAATGTGTGGCGATGTTTACAAATATTCACATCAAATTAATTGTCAAAATTCCAAATCGCAATGATAAATGAGTTCATTGCGATTTGGAATTTTAAAACAAAAAATATGGAAGAGACAAAAAACCCGGTCTATCGACGTAGGTTGAAATAACAAAAGGTTTTTTGTTTTAAAAAAATTCAATTATTATTATTTTTAAAAGAAAGAAAAACCTTTTTCAAAAAGTAGAAGTTGAAATAATTTTTTTTATTATTTCTGTATAATTGTATTCGTTAATTTAATATTGTTGTGTTTATATATAAATTCTATCATATATTGTGATAAAAGAACTTACCATTATAATTGGTGACCATCGACGTGATTTTATAACATAAGCACCACATTATTTGCGTGCAACTAATACTCATCATTCTACGTCATTCGAGTGCTGAATTGACATCCAAGGCCATTCGGAATTGGGCAGCCATTTAAAAAAAAAAATTTTTTTTTTTTTTGGACGGAACAATCAGGACAAATTTCAACAGCAGTGACAAGGCAGCGGGCGAGCCAACAGGACACCAGGCGTCAGAATTGTTTATTTTGGAAATTTCTAAATTGTAAACGAAGGTGGACGAGGTGAGTAATTTTCTTTTCATATTTTTATTTGGGTTCATTTCGATCAAAAAAAAAAAAAAATAAAAGTAAAGCTTCCATTTAAAAAATTTTAAATTATATCGGCATTTATTTATTTATTTATTTATTTACTTTTTTTCGCCTACTCGTTTTGCATTTTTGTTCGCGTATTTATTTAAAGTTTGTAAATGTCGTCCGATACTCCATCTAACTCTCCGGTCAATGAGGAGGTTTATGGAGATGCAAGCTCCGTGGACACTGGTAGTCAGCCACAAGGTATGCAAAATTTATTGGCGGAACAATTTCAATTGTTCATCCAATCTCAAAATTTATTCCGAGATCCAGGAGTTGCTCAGTCGTCTGGGCAGTCTGGTCCGAGACCTGGTTGGGCTGGGGTCCAAAATCCAAATTTGTAGATTGGAGCAGTTCGATTCCGAGCTCCGCAACCGTTGTACGGTCAGAATCCGGCCGTTTGGTTCACGATACTGGAATCGCAGTTTGCTGTGGCGAACATCAGATCGAAGACCACCAGGTTCTCGCACGCAGTGGGGGCGTTGGACGTGAGACTCCATGATCGTTTTGCGGATTTAATTCTCCGCGATAAGGGTTCGCTTCCTTATTCGGTTTTCAAAGAGGAAGTGATTCGCGTGTTGGGCGAGTCAGAGATGTCGCGTTTGAACAACGTCCTGACAAACCTGACTTTGGGGGATAAAAAGCCGTCGCAGTTGCTGAGCCAGATCCGATTGAACGCTGGCAGTAACTTTAATGACAAGTTGCTCAGACAACTTTGGATGAAGAGGTTGCCTTCGCAGGTTCAAGTTATCCTGACAACGTTTGAAAACGACGTAACGTTAGATGTGTTGGCAGCTCGCGCAGATAACATGATGGAGGTGATGCGCCGTTAGGGTTAAATGCCGTTAAATCGTGCAATCCTTTCGGTTCATCCTTGTCTGCAGCATCTAACGGATACGTCAATCCAACCGGCATTTCTGATGCATCTAATTTAGACTCAAAATTAGAAGATTTTAGAATTAAAATTTTGGCGGAAATTAAATCTATGGATAACCCTAGATCTCGATCTCGTTCTAACAATAGAAATCGAACAAATTCTCGTTCGAGATCTAAAGGTCGGGTTAACCCAAAATTCGATTTGTGTTTTTATCATTTTAGGTTCGGTGACAAAGCGCAGAAATGTCAGGTTGGTTGTAAATTATATGATAAAACCTGCGGAGGTCAGTCGATCAAAACGGATTTTTAAATGTTCATCAGGACGTGACGACTGTCACTGATGAACCTGCTACCAGTCGTCTATTAATACATGATTTAAATTCTAGAGTTGAATTTCTAATAGACACTGGTGCTGATGTTTCGGTTGTTCCACTCAAAATTTGTAACATTCTGCAGGCTCTAACTACCTCCAAATTATTCGCTGCGAATGGTACGCCAATTAAAGCTTTTGGAACAAAAATTCTAAATTTAGATTTTGGGTTATGGCGTAATTTTAAATGGGAATTTATAGTGGCAGATGTTTCGCTGCCCATTATTGGAGCTGACTTCCTTAAAAGTACTGGTTTGATAGTTGATCTTGGCAAACACCGTTTTCTAGATCCAACGACATCTTTGTTTACGATTGGATCTATAACTTTCACAGCCGAGTCAACACTGTCTCAACTAGACAAATCTCAGGTGAATAATCAAATCCAGCAACTTCTTTCTAAATTCTCTGACATTATTGCAAACTCCCTAAACGTCAAACCAGTTAGGCATATGATCACTCATCGGCTGGAAACTTTTGGACCACCGGTTTCCTGTAAAACTAGACGTTTGGCACCCGATAAATTAGCGATTGAAAAACGGGAATTCGAGAATCTGATGGCACTAGGAATTTGTCGTCCGAGTAATAGTGCATGGTCTAGTCCTTTGCATCTTGTATTGAAGAAAAACGGAGATTGGAGACCATGTGGGGATTATCGAAGTCTGAATCGTGTTACTATTCCAGATCGCTATCCCATTTCACATCTTCAAGATTTTTCGTACCAACTTGAAGGATGTACTGTTTTTTCGACGCTTGACCTTGTTCAAGCGTATCTTCAAATCCCTATTGAACCGTCTGATATTCCAAAAACCGCTATTGCGACTCCTTTCGGTTTATTTGAATTCACTAAAATGACTTTTGGTCTCAGGAATGCAGCGCAAACTTTTCAGAGATTCATGCATTCTGTATTGTTGGGACTTAATTTCGCATTCATCTACTTAGATGATATTTTGATAGCGTCTAAAACTCTCGAGGAACATCACGCGCATCTCGAGCTAGTTTTCCAAAAATTATCAGACAATAGTTTAATAATTAACCCTGGAAAATGTGTCTTCGCTTCATCTGAAGTTAAATTCTTAGGACATTTTGTTAATGCAAATGGCATTTTACCTGTTCCAGAACGTGTTGAAGTCATTAAAAATTTTGAACGTCCGTTAACGGTTAATCAACTCAAAAGATTTTTGGGGATGATTAATTTCTACAGACGTTTCATTCCAAACGGCGCTGCTGATCAAATTTTACTTAATGATTTTCTTAAAGGTTATAAGAAAAATAGTAAACTTTCAATTAATTGGTCAGCAGAGTCCATTGATGCCTTCAACAATTGTAAGGAGAAGTTGTGTAAAGCTACTCTTCTTGCACATCCTTCGTCTACGGCTAAACTCGCTATCATGGTAGACGCTTCGGACACAGCTATCGGCGCAGTAGTACAACAGTATATCGGCGATATTTGGCAACCACTTAGCTTCTTCTCGGTTCGTCTTAATGAGACGCAAACAAGATATAGTGCTTATGACAGAGAGTTGTTAGCAGCGTACTCTGGTTTACGTTGTTTACGGACCATAAACCACTTGTCTACGCTTTTTGTCAGAATCCGGAAAAAGCATCACCGCGTCAATTTCGACATTTGGATTTCATCGGACAGTTCACTACCGACATCCAACACATTTCAGGCATGGATAATGTCGTGGCAGATACACTTTCCCGCATTAATCTAATTTCGATTCCTGAAAGTATAGATTATGCGCAAATTGCGGATGCCCAAACCAATGATGTCGAGCTAAAAGATCTGATGCGCGATAATTCAACTTTAAAGTTTGTCCAAGTTCCGTTGAGTTTTATCTCTAACAAAACTATATATTGCGAGATTTCGACAGCTAATCAAAGACCTTTTATTCCAATTGATTTTCGAAAAAAAGTTTTTGAAGCCTTTCACAATCTTTCGCATCCTGGAATTAAAGCAACAGTTAAATTATTGACTAAAAACGTCATCTGGCTCTCCATCACGAAAGATTCAAAAACTATGGCACAATCCTGTTTAGCTTGTCAGAAATCCAAAATTTCAAGACACACCGTTTCACCTCTCGGATCTTATCAATTAACTTCGCAGCGCTTCGCAGAAATTCACTTAAACATCATTGGTCATTTGCCTATTTCTGACAATCAGCGGTATTGCGTTACATTAATCGACAGGTATACGAGGTAGGCTGAGGCAGTTCCAGTTCCTGATATTACTGCAGCTACTGTCGCTTCTGCGGTATACTCCACATGGATTTCGCGCTTCGGGGTACCAAACGTCATAGTAACCGACCAAGGTTCGCAGTTTGAGTCTTGTCTTTTTAGTGCCAATTCACTGGCAGTGTTGATTGGATTCAGGCGAGTAAGAACGACGGCTTATAATCCAAAGTCCAACGGTATGATTAAGAGATGGCATAGAACATTAAAGTCTGCAATCATGTGTCACGAACGAGCTGAATGGGTAATGTTCTTGCCAACCGTACTGTAAAACTTCTCCTGCTGAACTTGTTTATGGAAGTACGTTACGGGTGCCTGGTCAATTTCTAAATTCTTTTTCGGCAGATAATATTCATCAGACAGATTTTGTCAACAATCTTAAAAAAACATTTTGATGAAATAAAACCGTCTCCGGCTACCAGGCACTCTAATGTAAAAACTTTCATAAACAAGGAACTTTCTACGTGTTCACATGTGTTTTTAAGGCCGGATTTTGTGCGTAAATCGTTACAACCACCTTATTCAGGACCGTTTAAAGTTCTCAAAAGATGGGATAAGTTCTTCACTATTGACGTAAACGGCAGGTCGAGCGTGGTATCTTTGGATCGCCTCAAACCGTGTTTCGCGGAGAATGCAGACATCGTGGGATCGATTCCGGCGGCCCCGCTGGGTGAGAGAACTTCGGATAACGCGCCGGGTTCTGGTCGTACAAACGTGTTAAAAAAGGTTCGTTTCAATCTTCCACCAAACGAACCAGTTCAAACCAGGACTGAAAGAACAATTAGACCACCAACACCAGAAGCAACCAGAAGCTGCTTTAAGTCGTAATGAAAGCAGCTTCTGGATCATCATTGATTCTTTTATTTTCGGTCTCGGTATTATGCTTGCATTTTCAGCCTGTTAAAGTTAGCCGAAAATTTCCAGCCGAAAGTGAAAAAAAACGATAATGCAGATAGTGTCTCGACTACTTCAGCCGAAAATTAAAAAAATTATGTATTGAATTTAAATCCCAGCCGAAAGTAACTAACCAACAAAATCAGCCGAAAATATGTATACATTCGTAAAAAACTACAATTAAAACTAAAATACCGATATTAATTTAGAAGTTTCTTATGAATATAACATGTATATAACGTATATGGTCAAACTTCAAAAATTTGTAGAAACTTAACGTTTAAAGTGTTATGTCTGGAAAAGGTCTTATTTGAATCGGTTTATTGATGGTTATCGCTGGAAAATTTTCCAGGTCAAGTTTCATGTTGGGAGTTCGGGAAAATTGAGGCGAGTGAAATACACGTGCAAACTTCAAAAATTTGTAGAAACTTAACGTTTAAAGTGTTACGTCTGGAAAACATCTTATTTGAATCGGTTTGTCGATGGTTATCGCTGGAAAATTTTCCAGGTCAAGTTTCATGTTGGGAGTTCGGGAAAATTGAGGGGAGTGAAATACACGTGCAAATTTCAAAAATTTGTAGAAACTTAACGTTTAAAGTGTTATGTCTGGAAAAGGTCTTATTTGAATCGGTTTATCGATGGTTATCGCTGGAAAATTTTCCAGGTCAAGTTTCATGTTGGGAGTTCGGGAAAATTGAGGGGAGTGAAATACACGTGCAAATTTCAAAAATTTGTAGAAACTTAACGTTTAAAGTGTTATGTCTGGAAAACATCTTATTTGAATCGGTTTGTCGATGGTTATTACTGGAAAGTTTACCAGGTCAAGTTTCATGTTCGGAGTTCGGGAAAATTGAGGGGAGTGAAATACACGTGCAAATTTCAAAAATTTGTAGAAACTTAACGTTTAAAGTGTTATGTCTGGAAAAGATCTTATTTGAATCGGTTTGTCGATGGTTATCACTGGAAAATTTTCCAGGTCAAGTTTCATGTTGGGAGTTCGGGAAAATTGAGGGGAGTGAAATACACGTGCAAATTTCAAAAATTTGTAGAAACTTAACGTTTAAAGTGTTATGTCTGGAAAAGGTCTTATTTGAATCGGTTTATCGATGGTTATCGCTGGAAAATTTTCCAGGTCAAGTTTCATGTTGGGAGTTCGGGAAAATTGCGGGGAGTGAAATACACGTGCAAACTTCAAAAATTTGTAGAAACTTAACGTTTAAAGGGTTATGTCTGGAAAAGATCTTATTTGAATCAGTTTGTCGATGGTTATCACTGGAAAATTTTCCAGGTCAAGTTTCATGTTGGGAGTTCGGGAAAATTGAGGGGAGTGAAATACACGTGCAAACTTCAAAAATTTGTAGAAACTTAACGTTTAAAGTGTTATGTCTGGAAAAGGTCTTGTTTGAATCGGTTTATCGATGGTTATCGCTGGAAAATTTTCCAGGTCGGAAAACGGCAGTCGAGTTCGGTTTCGGCAGTCGAGACACTATCTGCATTATCGATTTTTTTTTCACTTTCGGCTGGAAACTTTCGGCTAACTTTAACAGTATTGCATTTTCATGAATTCTTCCGAATTCATTGGGGAGAGAGTATTGTGGCGATGTTTACAAATATTCACATCAAATTAATTGTCAAAATTCCAAATCGCAATGAACTCATTTAAAAATATAGAAGAGACAAAAAACCCGGTCTATCGACGTAGGTTGAAATAACAAAAGGTTTTTTGTTTTAAAAAAATTAAATTATTATTATTTTTAAAAGAAAGAAAAAACGTTTTTCAAAAAGTAGAAGTTGAAATAATTTGTTTTATTATTTCTGTATAATTGTATTCGTTAATTTAATATTGTTGAAGATTAAATATTTTAAAGTTTTAAGTTATTTAATCATTGTGTTTATATATAAATTCTATCATATATTGTGATAAAAGAACATACCATTATAAATGCACGGCTGATGATCACGAGCGTAGCTAAACATTTTACTTATTAACCAAGCACTTCATATCTAGAGCTACCCTAGTTCCAGCCTTCAATTTTGTCTTGTCTAACTGACGTCGATATCCAACAACACATTCACAATAACTATAAAAATATAAGTAACATAAAATATCGTCTCACTGAATCACTGACATATTGAAGGTATGTACTTACATTTAGGATTTAGCGTATCCAGACGGTTTGTAGCCATAATCATTTTAACCTAACCCAACGAATCGAAACCATCCATTTGATTAAGCAATTCCATTAGAGTACGTTGAATTTTACGATCGACTGATGTAGCTTCGGAAAAACGTCGACTTCCAATTGCATCAATTTCATTTCATCCAGTAATATAATGCACGGTTGATGATCACGAGCGTAGTTAAACACTTCACTTATTAAAAAAATACTTTATATCTAGAGCTACCCTAGTTCCAGCCTTCAATTTTGTCTTGTCTGACCTCGACATCCAACAACATATCGTGGCCCATTTGTGGCCTTCACAATCACTATAAAAATATAGATAACATAAAACATCATATCACTGAATCACTGACATATTGAAGGTATGTACTTACATTTATTCTCATTCAATTGTTTGAGTACCTGCCCGACAATTTGCCCAACACATTGCAACGCTTTTAAATCATTTTCTAATTTATCGAACTTTTTCGTTAAATCTTTTAATTGTTCTCGCACTGAAAGTAAACATATAAAATAACAATTCAGAATCCAAATCATCCACTTTCACATCACTACTGTTATTATCCGGTTTCAATAATCGATACACAGTTTTATAACGGGTGTTTTTTTAGGAGGTTTGTTTTTCCGATAGATGTCGTTTTATTTTATGACAGTTGTTTTGACAGCTCAAAGTGGCATTTCTACTCAGTATTGTTTGGCAAATCATTATGAATAGGTTAACTCCAGAACAACGTTTTCAAATCGTGGAAATTTATTTTCAAAATCAGTGTTCAATTAAAAATGTTTATAGAGCACTTCGTGAATTTTATGGTGCACATAATCGTCCGTCAGAGACCACCATAAAGAACGTAATTACCAAATTTCGGTCTACATTCACTCTTTTGGATGCCAAGCCACCGACAAGAATGAGAAGAGTTCGTACAGAAGAAAATATTGCTGTCGTTGAGGCCAGTGTCGAAGAAAACGACAATTTATCGATTTGTCGTCGTGCTCAGCAAATTGGACTTTGTCCATCGACTTTATGGAAAATTTTACGTAAAGATTTGGGTTTGGTGCCATACAAAATTCAATTGGTGCAAGAATTAAAGCCACACGACCATCGTTTGCGCCGTGAATTCAGTGATTGGTCGTTAAATCAATTGAACGAAGATCCATTTTTTACCGTAAAATTCTCTTCAGTGATGAGGCGCATTTTTGGTTAAATGGATACGTCAACAAACAAAATTGTCGCATTTGGAGCAAAGATAATCCACACGCCGTTCTAGAATTACCAATGCATCCTGATAAATGTACTGTTTGGTGCGGTCTATGGGCTGGTGGGATCATCGGTCCATATTTCTTTAAAAATGAGGAAGGACGACGCGTTACCGTGAATGGAAATCGATACAGAACCATGTTAAATGAGTTTTTGTTGTCAAATCTTGAAGATATGGATATGAATGAAATGTGGTTTCAACAAGATGGTGCCACTTGCCATACAGCACGTGAAACAATCGACTTATTGAAAGAAACTTTCAACGACAACATTATTTCGAGAAATGGTCCGGTGAATTGGCCTCCGCGTTCGTGCGATTTGACGCCACTCGATTACTTTTTGTGGGGATACGTGAAGTCATTGGTTTATGTGGATAAACCTCAATCGATTGACGCTTTGGAAACCAATATTCAACGTGTCATTGCTGACATACGCCCTCAAATGCTTGAAAAAGTGCTGGAAAATTGGACCTCCAGAATGACATTTGTGAAAAATAGTCGTGGTAGCCATATGCCAGAAATTGTGTTTAAATGTTAAATGCCAAAAAATTATCTACCAAATAAAAAAAAATTTTGGTCATTTCATAATTTTATATGTGTTTTATTCAAAAAAAAAATCGGCAACCTCTTAAAAAAACACCCTTTACAAGTATTTTTATACAAATATAAGACTGGACTGGTTTTTATTATATTTTTTTGGGTTAACAAATCTGACACTTCGATTTTTGTTTGATTTTTTTCCAGCCTGCTGAATGATTTTTTTAGGTAATATGAACTTATCAAAAATTTCCCCTAACATAATTTATAGCAAAATAATTTTTAGATAGTTTCGTAAACTATCCAAAATAATTAAAAGGCATATTTTATTTCATCGAAAAAATAATAATAATTGTTTTTAGTAATTGTTGGGATATAAAATTATTGTCAAACATTAAAAATAAAGATTTTTCATATTTAGTAAATAATTTATAGGTTAGTTTTTTTTTTTTTTTTTTTTAATCCATGCAATCTGGGGCCGAAGCACTCCCTGCTCTTTCGCGGTTGATTTTCCCGTCTTACTTTACGCATCTCTGCCAAATCGAAGACGTACGGCTATAGGACCGATTTAAGTTACCATCTGCGCATTGCATAGCTCCATGCTAGCCTATAGTACTGGACATGGAAGATGGGTCGGCCCATGAGTTTTGCACGCCGATAGGGGGTCGTAGTTGTGTTCCTTTTAATCACAGATTACAATCTGTTGATGAAAACTTCCTTTTGCAACCTGCCCCTATCGGGATTCGAACCCGGTACCTCCCGATCCAAACGCCAAAGCTTTAACCACTGTGCCATTTGGTCGCTTTAGTTTTTGTTGATGTCAAAATTTCTCCAACTTTTTATACCATAAAATAAAAATGATTTATCTCAGTCGCGCTAATGCAAATTTAAGTTCTTGTCTTTGTCATGTTTTCGGCAAAATTTTTGTAAAATTTGTCTCTTTTCTAGTGGAATAGCACCATAAACAAGAACATTTTGTTTATCTCACTTCTCTCAAATATTGATAGTTTTTGATAATACAAATACACTACGACCTCGTATTACGTTGGATAAATTAGCAATGTTCTTAAAAATTTCATTGAAACTTTCGCAATATAATGTAGAATATTTATATATACATTAGTTTACTGTTGTTAAATATGGTAAATTCGCAATATTTTTTATTTTTCAGTTATATCTTCTGGATAGTATCAAAATAAATTACTCATTTTGGTACTCATTTCCACCGTAAAGAGAGGAAATAGTGTAATCTCTTCACTTAATTATGCCATCTGGTTATAGACATAAATTGACGTCATATGCTAAAAAATGAGATTGTGTGAGCCCTGTAGTTTAGGAGGCATTGGTGTAACCAACACACTCTTCGGCAGTTATTTTTATATAGGGATCTACCAATGAGAGTTAGAACAGGACCAATATTTAAGTAGATTTTGGTTGTTTATAATTTTCAAACACACACACATACTCCAACTCAATATTTTTGTTACACTCGCCGACAATTTTTGTTGTTGTATGCATGTGATGATTACTTTTCGTTTTTTCTGCTTTTGGTAGTTTTTGAATTCTACCTTTTGTTTTGTATATAATATTTACTCGTACATTATATTTTGCTTGGTGTTGGAGGTGTGTTTCGATAACCTCCGAAAATCACATTTTGCTATTTTGCGATATATATAGGTTGTTTGTAATATTCTTTTAGCTGTGTCCTATGTTTGGGTGCGTACGGGCAGTGCACCTAGAATAATACAGGCCACACTGCTTAAACAATTTTGCTATATGACGTCAATTTATGTCGTCAGTTCCTTCTTTGACTATTGTAGGCAGCACTAAAATTATAAAGATTGTATTGTTTTTTTGTGTTTAAACTGTCATATTGATAAAAAAAAATTGTAAACAAACAACAAGAAAAATATTTTAATAATATATTTTAAAATTTAATAAAAAGCTATTGGTAAGTATTAATTCATAATATTATTATAAAATTATGCATTTTAAATTGTGTTAAATATGTAAATATGTGTACACATTTCTTGTAATTTAAGGGAAGACATAACCTTACTTTTAGCACTCGTATAAATATTTTCTTTTTTCTGTTTATTTTCGTTTGTTCTTTTTATGAACATGACTGCCGTCTGTAGTTCAAAGAATAAACTGTAGACATAAATTTGATGACATAGAAAGCAGCGTGGCCTGTAGTATTCTAGGTGCACTGGTACGGGTGTGCGAAGTAACAACTTATAAGGTAATAATTATTATGCATATGTTTCACATAATTGTTATGTATGTGTGTATGTATGAAGGTGTGTGTATATATAAGATGTATGTATATATATGTATACGTGTGTATGTGTGTATACGTGTGTATGTGTGTATACGTGTGTATGTGTGTACACGTGTGTATGTGTTTATATGTGTATTGTGTATGCCTGTATACTAAATATCATACATGTAAATCACAGAATAGATTTCTTTAAATAAATAAATAAATAAAGTATATATATGTATATATATATATATATATATATATATATATATATATATATATATATATATATACATATATATATATATATATATATATATATATATATATATATATATATATATATATATATATATATATATATATATATATATATATATATATATATATATATATATATATATATATATATGTAAATAGTAAGACGTATAGTAAGTTCATAATTTTAAAAATCTTTATTTATTTCTCCAAATCTATTTCGTCCTCCTCAAAGTAATCCCCACCCCGCCACCCCCCCCCCCCTCCACCCCCGGCCGCAATACACTTGTGCCAACGTTTTTTCCAACCCTCGAATAAGTTGTTAAAGTCAATTTCCGGAATAGCCTCCAATGCGCGTAGCGATTCACGTTTAATGTCTTCAATTGACTCTTCAATCGACCGGAACGGTCGTTTGAGTTTGCTGAACTGCCATAAGTCACACGAACCTACATCAGGCGAATACGATGATTGCGGAACGATATGGGTGGAATTTTTGGCGAAAAAATCACGTAAAACCAATGCAGTATAAGAAGAGGCATTATCGTGGGGCAAAAACCAAGAGTTGTTGACCAATAATTCCGGCCTCTTTTTACGAATAGCTTCGCGCAAACCGCATAACACTCAATGACTCGTTGACAGTTTGGCCGGTCGGAAGGAATTCGGAGTGCACCACACCTCGATAATCGAAGAAAACTGTCAACATCACCTTGATTTTTGACTTGCTTTGACATGGTTTTTACGGCTTCGGCTCACCTTTGGCACGATAATCGGCCGATTGATCGTCTGTTTCCGGGTCGTAAGCATAGATCCAAGACTCATCGCCAGTTATAATACGTTTCATGACATCCTGGTAGTCGGAAAGCATTGTTTCACAGACGTCAACGCGACGCTATTTTTCCAAAAAATTGAGTGATTTTGGAACCAATCGTGCTTTCACTTTTCTTCCGATATTTCAACGATGCCAGTAAGGTCTCTGACTGTTAATCGTCGATTCTCGAGCACCAATTCCTTGATTTCATTAACGTGTTGATCATCAGTTGATGATGATCGCCATCCTAGACGTGGTTCGTCATCAACACGTTCTCGACCCTCTTTGAACAATTTGTACCAATCAAAAACACTTGCTCGTGACATACAATTATCATAATCATCACCGCACACAAAATTTAATGGAACTTCTTTGTTGAATAATTTCACTCATTGTAAAAATCGCCGAATGCACTTTTTGTATTTCAGAAAGACAAGTGTATACTAAACACTAATGATTTTGATGTGACATTTGACACGGATGTCACTGACAGTCATACCAACATAGAAAAAATATTTCGACGAATGGTTTTTCGCGCGAAATTTAAATTAAAAAGTCTTACTACTTTTTGCCCACAGTTCGTTTATACTTTTGTTGTACCTTCAAAATACATACAACGAAACACGGGAATGGACTTAGAGAGAGCAGTGCGAAAAACGCGTTTTCGCGTGGATGAACAGTAATGTGTTAAGTGATTTTCTTGATTGAAAGACGTTGGTTATTAAGTAGATTAAAAGGTTAACTACAAAAACTTTTGAACGTTGTTTAATTTTGAGTATGGCAAGCGTTTTTAATGTTAGATAAATTCATAAAACCGAGGTAATTCTTGTGCATGTTGTTTAGATTTGATTATAATCTCTCAAGTGAATTAGTAAACAGTTTTAGTACTGCAGTAAACAGTAACTGGTAGTTGCTTAAATTAAAACAGAAAAAACAAATTTTTAATCATTTTATTTATATAAATTGAATTCATGTACATTTAAACTATATTAATTACATGTTTAAGGTTTATATTCAATTACAATCGAATTAAAAAGGTAAGCAAGAAATGTAACTTTAGAAGATCAGTGCGTAAAATGAAACTGTTCAAAACGGGCTTTATTTCTGTTTATTGAACAAACTTGTTAATCGAGATCACAAGAGTTTTAAATAGAATTGCCTCATCAAATATATAATATAGTATCGCAGCACGCTAATAATAAAATTCGATGAAATCAGAATTTCCCGCAATAATTGTTCAATAAACACAAAACCAAATAATTTTCAAAATGGAAAAGTGTTCCCTAATCTACCACAGTTTATTATGGTAAAATTTTAAATCAAAAAACCCTTGATCAGTTAAGCAATTCTTATTCGAATTCGGCGACATTGTATTAATTGAAGACTTGTCGTAATGACCGTGCTCGCCTAGCGATCGACAAGTGGTCCCAATCGGTTGTGTAATTTTAACAACACCAAATTCTTCCGGTTTCTCTTGATAAAATTCCATTTTCGCCGTTGGCGAAACCGCAGCGCCGACATTAAACGACACATTTTTGAGGCCAGTATGCATTTTATTCAAACGGAAACGAGGATTTAAATTATCTGGAAATTGATTAGGTCGTTCAGGTGGTGGTGGTAAGTAACGAAGTTGTAGAAAATTATTTGGATCAAGTAATGTCCGTTGTAATTGGGTTGGTGAGGATAGTTGTGATGTTTGTTGATTAACGTCGTCGTCACTGTTACATATTTCCGTATGATGAGCACGTGGTGATGAAAATTGACTTAGATCTTGGTTTGTCGACGTTAATGATGGTGGCGTTGGTAAATTAATATTCCTTGCACTTTTATTCGTTATCTCGTTTTCAGATAGCTGAAAATTTACTTTAGAGACATTCTCTGTTCTATCTTGAGTCTGATGCGGATGATCAACATCATCGTTGGTTATTATTTTATGATCCACAAGGTCCTCAGTTTCGGTTATCAAATCAGTTATCATGTCGTCATCTATGTCATCATTGTAATGAAACAGTATACTGGAATGTTTGGTTTGGAGTTGGGAATATAAAAAAGATTGTACAATTACATACTTAGTTTCAGTTTGGTTTATAACGGATTTATGTAAACGAATGATGTGATTCAATCACAGATATAAAACTATTTTCTATTAAATACAACGATCAATCATCTTTTACATAAATTCCTTAGTGTACTTTAATTAAATTAATTATTTTAAATATTATAACCTACAATTTGCTGACTTAAATTATATTATTTATTGCGAATTATTTGAAAAAATAAGTTTAAATTATTAAAAAATCACAAAATATGTATAATATTAAATAAATTCGAATGAAAAATAAATGAATTTTTTTAATTCAAAATATCCTATACATACAAAATATTAATTAAATACAATTATATACAGTTAGAAATAATAAAATTAAGTATGTATGTATATTTAGAAAATAATTTTTCTAACATGTTATATAAAAATATCTCTGGAGCACATTTTTGTATTTAAATATATATTTAAATATTATTTAGTTAATTAATTAGATTTTTAATAATAAAACAGTATTTGTGTGGTGAATAATATAATTAACAATAATAATTAATATTCTGCTAAAAATCTCTGCAAATGAAAATATAAAAAAATAAAAATAATTTAAATTTTATTCTTGTTCTAGTAGTTATTCTAAAATTATAAAGTAAGCAAGATAGGTTTTAGTATTGTGCCGCATATTTTAATGTATATTTACAAAGATATTATTTATTTAGATATATGTTTTAATAATTTTGGTATTTTAATTGGTAATTTATTCGAGTGTGAACGACGTCGCAATTTTTAGGCTTGATACAACGCTATAACGAACACAGGGTTAGTTATTTCAAAAATACTAAACAAATCTAAAATATTTTAAAATTCTATGACCAAGGGAAGCATATACAACTTTACAAGTATCGCGTGAAATCGGATTAGAACATTTTTATATACAGAGCGGATCAATTATGATTATAAATACTATAGTTATAGTACAATAAATTATTTAATAACAAAATGGAGGGGTGGGTATGCTGAGGCCAACACCTGACTTTCTTTTACCATGAACGTATACATAGCTCTCGTATACACAACACTTGAATTCTAAAGCGAACAGTTAAGCTTACCGGATTTTTGGTAAAACGGTCTTGCATAATCAAAAAAACATATTTCAGAAAACTAAGGTAAACCCTTGTTGTTTGAAAATTTATTCTCTAAATTTATTATAAAAGCAACATATTTATTTTTTATAAATGCTTAACTTTTCGACATCATTGCAAAAATTGAAAAGCTCCTATTGAAATTGTTACTTCCAATAAACACATTTCCACCAAATTTCGCAACGATCTTCCAATTCGGAAAAAGTGCAAGTAAATATGAAGTTTTATTTCGAAGTCAAACCGCCTGGACTGTGGAAATGCCGAATGTTGGTGAAATAAAGTTGTTTTTTATTAAAACACGTCGTTTTCGTGAAACACGTGAAGAAGTTGCATCCCGATTAGTCAATCCGTATGGGCTCTACAAAATATTTTCAAAATATTTTCATAGCACGAAAAGCTACTACGACCGATTTCGAACACAAATCACTAGGGTTCAATATTTGAAAACAGCTTAATTATTAAGTTTCATCCTGATCAATCAGTCCGTCTGCGCTTTACAGGTGCCGAAGCTTTGTTGAAATACAGGTTTTGTCAAAAATCATCATTTCCGCTTAATTGTTGGAAAACCGTTCTGGATCGATATTGTTGCAAAATTAATTTAGAATCCTTTAGTTCTTACAGGTTTTTCTCGTAATGATATACTTTTTAAAACATTTGTATAAAAACGAAAACGCTTCTATGGAAGCTGCCACTTCAGGTAAACAGATTACGGCCCAGTGAGATCTTCCGATTTATACGAAAAGCTTATTTATGGAAAAAGCGCATCCAGTTTCACCCCGATTAGTCCATCCATCCGGTCTGTAGAGAGGACACATCCATTCAGTGAAAAAACTAGAGACCAAAAGTTTTCATGATAAATTTTGTTTGGAACGATGCCAAATTTTATTAAAAAATATCCTAATACATGGAAGGATGACACAGAGTATAAAACATAAATATTAAGGCTGCTGTGCAATACAAAAACTAAAAAAAAAAAATATCAAAAACTTGAATGTAATTATAAAATATGTTTCTATTTTAAATCTTTTACGTGGCGTTTAATCAAAATTTCATCTTTTAAAAATATGGAGCCTAACTTATCTGTGACAAGCTATACAGGGTGTCTCAGACAGAATTGGACGATCAAACGAAGCAGGGTGATAGGGGAACACGTTTCCAACAAAGACAGCCAAGTAAGGCTTTTTCGAATTGTTGATGGGCAAACGTTATTCCACTTTCAGTGTTTTTTAGATAAATCGCATACCCACATAAAAATTAATTAAAGAAAACCAAGAGTTATTTTGTTTAACTTTCTGTTTTAATACGATCTAGAAGAGTGTGCTTTTCCAATAAAATCATTTTGATAAGCTGTATTATCTTCTGTCAAATAAATAAAGGGTTTTCAAATAAGAGGTTTCATTTTGATAGTAAAAAAACGAGTTTTTTTTAAGAGGAATCAATGAATGTTTATTTCATTGTAAAGAGGAAGGCATGCCATTAACATTTGAAAACGATATCAGCCAAATGGCCGCCACGGCTACGCTTGCAGCACCATCTCCTTTTCATGAAATTGTCCATGACCAATTCGCACATTTGCGGCTGTATGTCCTCGATAACTTCAAGAATTCCATCTTTAAGGTGGAATCGATTGTGGAGCATTGGCATAGACCTTATCATTCACGTGGTCCCAAAGAAAAAAGTCTATAGGTGTTAAATCACAAGATCTCGTTGGCCAATTGTGATCACCTCTTCGAGAAATAACACGGTCAAGAAACTTGTCTTGCAAAATTGCGATTGTTTCGTTGCTTGTGTGGCACGTAGTGCTGTATTGCTGAAAATAAACGTCGTCCACATCAATATCTTCTAATTCCGGCCATAAAAAATCCTTAATCATAGCTCGGTAGCGCAATCCATTCACCATAACAGTTGCACCAGCCTCATTTTCGAATAAGTAAGGTCCAATCACACCGCCAGCCCAAAAACCGCACCAAATAGTCACACGTTGAGAATGGAGAGGCTTTTCAACAATCATTCTTGGATTTTCTGAACCCCAAATGCAACATTTCTGCTTATTAACGTAGCCTCTGAGGTGAAAATGGGCCTCATCACTGAAGATGATTTTTTGATGAAAACCCGGATCATTTTGATGCATTTGAAGGACCCAATCAGCGAAGATACGATGTTTATGGTGATCGACCGGCTTGAGTTCTTGTGTTAACTAAACTTTAAAAGCCTTAAGACCTAAGTCTTTATGTAAAATACGGTGTAATGTCGTTTGTGGAATGTCTAATTCCAAAGATCGACGAGGAATCGACAAACCTGGGGTTTCGTCAACACTACGGACTACAGCAGCAATAATCTCAGTTATTCTTGAGGGATGCACACGATTTCGATTCTCCACATCACTAACTTGTCTCAACAGCTCAAATTTATCCACTAGTTTCACTATTGCCGGCCGAGAAGGTGCTTCATGACGACCCAAAAGTGCTTTAGTTTTGCGAACTGCAGTTCACATGTGACTGCAAAATTTTCACCATTTTTGTAGTGTATTTTAACAATTTCAATGCGTTGTTGAAGCGTGTATTGTACCATTTTTAGTAATGGCGTATAGATTTTACTTGTCAAATGTCAAAAGATGACAGCTTCAAAATTGACAGCTGCCCAAATAGCAGGCTATTCAAAATGAAAGCTCTCATTGGAAAACCTTATACAATGGTTTTGTAAAGTCTCATTGTTTCTCAAAATTGTTTTGTTGATGAAGTTTTTTTTTTTTTTTTTTTTTTTTTAATATATTTATTTATTACAACTGATTTACAAATCATCTAGTAATTTATCTTTCATAATTTATATTCTTGTTTGGAGGGTTGTAGCCCTTTGGCTAGTCCCCTTTACAATTTTATTATATTTTTAGTCGATCCTGATTGGATCTAGTAGATCATGCGGTTTCTTCCTTCGCAGCCGTCTTACTAGGTTTGAATCATCCAACATACGACGTATCTCAGCATTTTGGTGTAGACTAATACGTTGCATGTGTTTTCTCGCGTGTTTGCTTAGGTTGTTGATGAAGTGACGGGAAAATAATGTACACAAAGTTGACTCACTATCAGAAAAATATGTGACACTAATGCAGATTTTAAACTGGTATCACACACCGGGCTAGTCACAACAGTATGGTTTTTATCAATTATTTTCACAAAGTAAGTCGTGTTTATTAAAAAATGCACTTAACAAAATTATTATATTTCTAAAATCGATGTTTTGTCAGAAATAAAACAAAATGAATAAAATAAATTTTTTTTTATTAATTTTAAAGATTATAATAAGTGTTCGAAGTGTCCACCGTTTGTCAAAATAGATAATCGGCATCGCCGTATAAAATTTTGCTTAATCCGTCAAAACGCACGTTCGTTACTTTTAATAATATTCGACGCTTCGATTATACGTTGCCGCATATCCTGATCGGTCTGGTTTATTCTTTAAAAGAATATAAGCCAGCTCTTTATAATAACCCCACAGAAAAAAGTCTAAAGGATTTAGATCGGGAGACCGCAGTGACCATGCAATGGACCCTCCCCTTCCAATACAGCGGCTTGGATAATTTACGTTCAGGTGTTGTCTCACTACTTGTGCATAGTAATGGGGAGCTTCATCATGCTGCAGCCACATATTTCTACGTGTTTGTAGAAAAACGTCATCAAGTAATTCATCAAAGTCATTTTGCAGAAAACCTAGATAAACTTCCCCGTTGATCCGACGTGGGAATTCAAATGGGCCAATGAATTTTCCGTCGACTATTCCCACCCACAAGTTCACTTCAAATTGGTGTTGAAACCGACTACGCCGCACTTTTTTGGATTTACATGGGCCCAATAGTGCAAATTATGGGTATTGGATATCCCCTCCCTTTTAAACCATGTTTCATCACTCCATGAAATGTTAAAAAACTGCAAATTTTCTTTGCATCAACGCAGCATTTTTTGACAAAATTTCACCCTTTTTTCATGGTCAGCAGGTAAAAGGTCTTGTACACGTTGCACATGGTAAGAGTGCAACTGATTTCTTTTTAAAATACGATGCAACGTGGACCGTGGCACTCCCGAACGTCTTGATAAATGAACACTTATAGATGGGTCGTATATCACCATTCCAATAACTCTATCTTCGTCTAAGTTAACTGGCTGGTTCATATCTTCTCGGACGACCAGGGACTTCGTATTCACTGTACATTTGATGCACGTTTGGAAATACTCTGTAATCGGGAAAGCGTTCCCCATTTGGATATTGTCTCTGGTATTCTCTTGCTGCTGCACCGGCGGTTCAACTTAGCAAAGAAATCACTAAATTAAAGAAAGAAAAGGAGGAACTGAAGAAGACCAGACTGATAGAAATTCGGGAAACTCCTCTTAATAGTTATAACGAAACCAACCTACTTGCCTGTACTAACGCTGAGTTCCATACAAATGATGAGGAACTTGCAAGAGAAACTGATAGGATACATAAACAAAAGATAATACCAAAGAAAAAACGAAGAGAATAATTCTCGCCAGAAGTTGAGGCGCACTTACAAGCAAAAGTTAATGAAATTGCCGAACCAGTGCCTATATCTCAACATCACCAACAACAACAATGACGCAAGGTTGCTATGAAGACTAAAGCTCCACGGCAAATTAATGTGATAGGCATTACAGAGTTTGCGAATATCCAAGCTCTAAAGAAATCGACGTCCACTAACGACTTTAGAGTAGTGGCATTAAACTACAATGTTTGGAAGATAAACACAAAAAATACCGATACATACTGAGCTTTAGCCACAAAGTTCACTGGAGAAGGTAAAGAGTTGTTTACCTGTGAAGACAAAAATAACCGAGAAATTGAGAATATCGCCAGAGGTCTTCCTCCCATCTGCAAGAAGGATGATATCATAGAAGACCTCAAAATGAAATAGATGTAACTTGAAGACGCGGTAAACATCCTTAAACAGGAGAAAATTGAAAATAGTCAAGAAACCAGTAAATGAGGGCTGTTGCGATTCTTGCTCACATTCAACAAAACCTAAAAAATTGAACAATCGATTGCGTTATTTGGTTATCAAGGACTCTACAGTTGTACTAGCTACTTATTATTAATTCTGTTATCTTACAGATTCCTTATTTAAGTTTTATTTAATTTTGGTTGCGAATAAATTGTTATGTATTAATTTGTTTAGATATTGGGGATTCTAAAATGGTCACACATTCATTATTGTTAAATTACCTTATAGATGCCAGATTAGCTATTTTTGAACCCATATGTCGTTTGTTTTTTTTGTCAGTTGTCACGAACAGACCACGCGACTTAAGAATATGGAGAAGTATTCAAACCAACATCGTTTAATTATTGTAGAAACACATTACTAAAATGGTGAAAGTTTTGCGAAAACAGTTCGCTAATTACGTTAAGTTTTCGGTCGCATTAATGCGCCAAATGAATCAACAGTGAGGCGTTTAATTACAAAATTTGAGACCAAATTTACGCTGATGGATCAGAAGATCATTGTGTGTCGTCGTCCTTGTCGATTACTCGAAAATATAGCCACATTAAGGGAATCTGTGGCCGAAATTACAGGAACTTCCATTCGGCATCGTGGTCAAGAATTAAACATTTCCAGAAGCACTATGCAACGAATTTTGATAAAAGATCTGCATTTGCACGCGTGCATGGTTCTATTGGTGCAAGAAATCAAACCAAGGAACCATGCCCCGTGCAGTGAATTTGCTGAGTAGGTGTCGGAACATCATCAAATTAATGCGGATTTTTCGAAGAAAATCATTTTTTCAGATGAGGCACATTTTCAACTCGACGGATACGTAAATAAGCAACACTGTCGGATTTGTGGTGCTGAAAATCCTCGTGTGATGCTCAAACAACCAATGCATCCACCGCGAGTAACTGTTTGGTGTCCATTTTGGTCTGGCGAAGTAGTTGGGCCGTATTTCTTTGAAAATGCGGCTGGAATGCGCTAACTGTTAATGGAGTGTGGTATCGCGAAATGTTAACGGTGTTTTTGTGGCCCGAATTGGATGTAATTGATGTGGAGGATCTGTTTTTCCAACAAGACGGTGCGACCTGCCACGCAGCACGTGAAACAATGGTGCTAATGCAGACTAAGTTTCCAGGCCGTGTCATTTCTCGATTTGGCTATCAACATTGGTCACCAAAATCGTGCGATCTAACACCGATGGACCTTTTTCTTTGGGGCTATGTGAAGGAAAACGTGTATGCGAATAAACCTGAAATAGTTGAACATCTTAAAGAGGAAATACGGCGCGTTATTGGTGAAATACAGCCACATTTATGCGAAAACGTTATTCAAAATTTCAACAAAAGAATAACCCTGTGCCAGAGGTTTCGTGGTGGCCATTTGCCTGATGTTGTATTTCATGTTCAATCGGAACTATTTTTCTTTATGTTGGAATAAAACTGTTTGCTTAATTCAAAAATAACTGTGTTTTTCTTTAAAATTAAATCCGGCGCTCTTGCTGAGACACTCTTTACAAATATTTGTATTAGATTAAGGATGGCAAGGACAAGTGAATTTCACATTATACACTTATAATTATTCTTTATAAATAAACTCATTAAACTAACAGAATCACAAAGATTATATCCGTTGAAGATAGAAAGGCCGTGCGTTTCTTGCTTGCTTTGATACTACAATATTTGGATTCGATTTATTTTATTTTTATTTGATTTGTTTTAAGAGAAACAATTAATTTAGGTAATACTAATCATTAAATTACATTTATTTTATTCAAGTGTAATTTAATTAAATCATACACTGTTCTAAATAACGAATCTTTAACTCATAATAATGACGTTTTATTTCAGGAAATTTACCATTAAGATGGCAACATTATTAGTTATACATTTTTATAGAAAGCTGATTATTTATATCCAAAAAATCAAAAATAATTGTTCTGTCCTATGCCAACCGCCTTACATTATATTTTCAACTAACTATTGACTACTTAGGTTACTGTAACCATGTTGATTCGGTCATATTTAATTGCATATCCTACTGTTGAGATACTCACAAACCCATTCTCCCCTATAAACGCACAAATTTTTCATACAGTGCTGGGAAAAAAAATTGGGCAAACATATTTTATTGCAAATTGAAGTCTTTTTTTGCTAAAATTACAAAACTTTTGAAAGCAATTGGCTTATTATTTCATTTTAAATACATGTATGACGTAATTTTTTGAAAAAAAAAATTTACCTGCAATTTAGGGGCAAAACCCCGAAAAATACCAAAATATTCAAAATACGTTGATTGGAGTTAAAGTAATCGAATAATTTAAGCAACTATTTTTTTTGTTGTTTGTTTTTTATTGATTTATAGAAGTTCTATCTTTAATATTAATCTTTTGTTGGACCGCCATTTACTTTTATTACAGCGATACACCACCGATTCATTGAATTTGATAAATTGTTCAAAGTCGTAGGAGGTATGGACTCCCAAATCGTCATGAACAAACTTTTTAAAGATTAAATCGATTCTGGACGCTTTCTTATTACTTCTAGCTTCATTATAGGCCAAATATTTTGAATTGGATTTAAGTCTGGACTATACGGGGCCAGCTCAACACATCAATACTTCTTCCTTCGAAGTACTTTTTGATCTTTAAATGAAGAGATAAGAAAAAAAACAAGTTTTAAACAAAATTTTTATGTTTATCTGAAAGGCAATTTTTCTATCTACAATTCAAAACTAATAACTCACAACTTTGGCGTTATGGCATGGAGCATTGCCCTGTTGAAAAATAAATTTGCAAGTCTCGCCTGAAAGCATTAACACAGAAGGCTCAAATTCGTTATGTAGGACCTGCAGATAAACAGCTGCTTTAATGCTGGAACTAAGGAAGCACAATCGACCGGTTTCATTTCCAGAAAAGCATCCCCAGAACATAATTCCTTCATTTTTCGGTGGAAGACTTAAAAGACATTCGTTGCTAAGCCTCTCGCCTGATTTTCTTCTTACGAGAATTTTTCCATCTCCAACATACAGCTTGAATTTTGATTCATCGGAGAAAATCACATCATTCCACATCTCTGGAGTCCAAGAAACATGCTCCCGGGCCCATAGCAAACGTTTTTTTTCACTAGTAATGTGAACTCAGGCTTCTGGACTGGTTTAAGTGCTTTCAAACCAGCTTTAACAAGTCTTTTTTTCACTAAGCTGGCTGAAATTTCTTTTCTCGTTGCTCGCTCAACATCCCGTCTTATGTCCGATGAAGGTTTAAAACGGTTCCAACGACATTGTAACATTATGAAACGATCTTCCACTGGCGTTGTCTTTCTGGGCCTTCCAGAGCCTTTTTTTCTTTGTGTACTGCCCATCTCTCGCAATTTTTTAATATTCCACGCGACAGTACTTTTAGGAATGTTTAATCTTTCTGCTATTTCACGCGTGGTTAACTTTTCTCGCGCCAAAATCAACATATTGCTTTTACGCTGCCTACTAACTTTTCCCATTTTTTTAAAACTAAAATTGCACTTTATTCTTTATTTGACTAGGATCACTTACAGAATAACTTATTCTTACAAAATATACACTATTAATACTCAAAAAAAAAAATTACAGGCAATAAAACTTCTGCACCCTAATGACGGCCAAGAACGGTAGGCGTAAAATAAAATAATTGTTTGTCAATATTTTTGCACATCAGTTGCGAGGTTGTACCGGTGTAATAAAAACAAAAGGCGGTCCAACAAAATATTAATATTAAAGCTAAAACTTCTATAAATCAATAAAAAACAAAACAAAAATTAAAAAATAGGTGCTTAAATTATTCGATTACTTTAACTTCAATCAACGTATTTTGAATATTTTGTCATTTTTCGGGATTTTGCCCCTAAATTACAGGTAAATTTTTTTTTCAAAAAATTACGTCATACATGTATTTAAAATGAAAGAATACGCCAATTGCTTTCAAAAGTTTTGTAATTTTAGCAAAAAAAGACTCCAATTTGCAATAAAATATGTTTGCCCAATTTTTTTCCCAGCACTGTATATCAAACGACAATGCAAAATCAAAACGACAACGAAAAACCTTGACAATGTACGCTAACGACTTATTGTATTACAACAAAAATACAATATAAATCATATGTGATATACAAAATATCATACAAAGTTGCGATCGACGCAATATACATAAAATAATATATATACTATATATAACATACATATATATGCCATAGTAAAACAACAACAAAACAAAGTAGCTATGTATACTATGTACTTACGTATTACGCACATAAAAAATATACACAAAACGAAAATCCGAATTATAAATGTTGCGATAAAGTAACAACAAAACTAAACATATGTAGTGCATATACACACTATGCGTTACCGCATAAAGTAAAGAAAAAAAGTAGAGAAAGTAACAACAAAATACATTGCAAGTATACAATGTTGTTGCATATCGTTCATCGACATCAAAAATTAATTAAAAACAATAAAGTTCGATGACGAAAAATTGGTGTGCTTCACAAAATTATTAATCGCGCGTGTAAAATCGAAACAAATAAAAATTTGTCGAATTACAAAATTTTAAAATTTTATTAAAATTGTTGGTAGAATGTTAAGAAAAATTAGTTCCAAAATTTTAGTCGATAGGGATGAGCATTGTTAAAACCACGACACCAGTTCTACGTAATAAAAGTATAAACTAATTCAAAGTATTTTAAAACGAGAAATCCAGATCCAGAGTAAAATTAGGCAGACATTTGTAAGTAAAACGCCAAACAACCTACCAACACTTGGGCTCGGTTGAATTATTATCTGTTGACTAACCTCGTATGGCAAAGCGAGGCATACGGTGAATAAATGCCAATTATGACATAATAGCCTTACGAATTAATACGTCTTAATTCGATTTTGTTCTTACTAACAAACTCCAACCGTTACGGTGTACTCAATAAATCAAAACTAATAAAACTAATCTCCATTAATCTCGCCTAATGCTATAGATGTGCACAGCAGTTACATGACTCGATACATGGTGGTTATAGCATCGAGGAAAGATCAACGAAAATTATAAAAAATCGGCACCAAACCGATTATTTATATAAGGATGATACAATAACAAATCAGTCATTTAACACATTCGTCAAAACGTCGCTGAGAATCCACAGCATAATCATTTCCCAATTTCGAGTATAATCAGTTACAAATCTCAATCAAATTACAAAATATAATCATATTATATTTCAATACTCGCTAAAATTATATATCCTAATTATAATACTAACATATAAAAATATAAAACACTACCCTTCTTCTTGTTAAATGTAATAAAGACGTATGGCGGGCCCTGCGTCATCTGGGAGTCTCGTTAAATCAATTCTCATTTCAATCAATCAATCAATTTAAATTTCAGTTGATTAAATCAATCGCTGAATTAGGCTGCATAGTAAATACAGTTTGTTCTAAGGTAATAGGATCGTTTTATTTATAAAGCATTGATTACAATCGCACGAACGCATAATTTCAAACTAATAAAATGCAACTAAATAAAAAAATATGATAGTTCGAAGTTATCAAATTGCATTGAATGGTCTTCTTTCCAGCTAAATTTACAAGTTGTTCCCCATGAGAAAATATGCCTACGACTTTTGAGTTTTGAGATCCGATTACAAAACCAAAATTTAGATTATTTTCGGTTTCGGAGTCCTCTGTGCCTTGAACATTGTTTTAAATCGGTTTTTTTTTTACCCCGAACCTGAGCCGTGGCTGTGGATATACGGGGATTTAGACATCCGCCATTGATTCTAAAATTAAAAAAAATACTTTAGCTGATTTACAATAATTGTTTATATAATTGAAATTCGATCGCCTTCAATATTAAATGTCACGGAATTGGTTCCATTACAGAAATTGGGGCGCTGAACTACCAGCAGTTCAAGCAACTAAAAACATAGTGCAATGGAATGGAAAGTCTACTAAGTTCTTAATTTTGAACATACTGAAATATAAATTTACTAGTATCCGCCAGGTTCGTATAAATTTATACGATTAGGAAATAGGATTATAAATTGTGTGCTTTAGAAACTTACGATATTAGTAAATAAACTAGAGAAGTAGCATTAAATATAAAAAGGTACCGCTGAATTAAACTTTTCATATGTCTCTGACATCCAAAACAATAACTTCCAGAGTGCAACACGAAATTACGATATTTATTTGCTAGCAGGCACAGTTTCTTGTTAACTCGTCAATGAAATATAAAAATCAAACCTACGGAATTCTCCACTAATCTTAGGAGCTGTACAAGTAAATTAGCCAATTAATGATAGAATATGTAATATTAAATATAATGAATGCATACCATACCATGCATACATATAGTACATTAGAAGTTTTGTATAAAAGTTTAACATCATCAATTTTACTGAAGTCCGCCCGGCTGTGAACGAGTTTAATGTAAGTAAAGGGTGATTTTTTTGTGGTTAGGATTTTCATGCATTAGTATTTGACAGATCACGCGGGATTTCAGACAAGGTGCCAAAGAGAAAGATGCTCAGTATGCTTTGACATTTCATAATGAATAGACTTACTAACGAGCAACGCTTGCAAATAATTGAATTATATTACAAAAATCAGTGTTCGGTTCGAAAAGTGTTTCGCGATTTACGTCCGATTTATGGTCTACATAATCGACCAAGTGAGCAAACAATTAATGCGATTGTGACCAAGTTTCGCACTCAGTTTACTTTATTGGACATTAAACCAACCACACGAATGCGTACAGTGCGTACAGAAGAGAATATTGCGTCTGTTTCTGAGAGTGTTGCTGAAGACCGTGAAATGTCGATTCGTCGCCGTTCGCAGCAATTGGGTTTGTGTTATTCGACGACATGGAAGATTTTACGCAAAGATCTTGGTGTAAAACCGTATAAAATACAGCTCCTGCAAGAACTGAAGCCGAACGATCTGCCACAACGTCGAATTTTCAGTGAATGGGCCCTAGAAAAGTTGGCAGAAAATCCGCTTTTTTATCGACAAATTTTGTTCAGCGATGAGGCTCATTTCTGGTTGAATGGCTACGTAAATAAGCAAAATTGCCGCATTTGGAGTGAAGAGCAACCAGAAGCCGTTCAAGAACTGCCCATGCATCCCGAAAAATGCACTGTTTGGTGTGGTTTGTACGCTGGTGGAATCATTGGACCGTATTTTTTCAAAGATGCTGTTGGACGCAACGTTACGGTGAATGGCGATCGCTATCGTTCGATGCTAACAAACTTTTTGTTGCCAAAAATGGAAGAACTGAACTTAGTTGACATGTGGTTTCAACAAGATGGCGCTACATGCCACACAGCTCGCGATTCTATGGCCATTTTGAGGGAAAACTTCGGAGAACAATTCATCTCAAGAAATGGCCCGGTAAGTTGGGCACCAAGATCATGCGATTTGACGCCTTTAGACTATTTTTTGTGGGGCTACGTCAAGTCTAAAGTCTACAGAAATAAGCCAGCAACTATTCCAGTTTTGGAAGACAACATTTCCGAAGAAATTCGGGCTATTCCGGCCGAAATGCTCGAAAAAGTTGCCCAAAATTGGACTTTCCGAATGGACCACCTAAGACGCAGCCGCGGTCAACATTTAAATGAAATTATCTTCAAAAAGTAAATGTCATGGACCAATCTAACGTTTCAAATAAAGAACCGATGAGATTTTGCAAATTTTATGCGTTTTTTTTTTAAAAAAAGTTCTCAAGCTCTTAAAAAATCACCCTTTAGTTTAAGAAGTCCCTTTTACAGAATTTAATACGACATACGAGTATTAATGATTTTCATTTTTTTAATGATAATTCAGAAAAATAAAACTTTTATTCGACGAGAGGAACGTACATTTACGTATTATAATTTTTATGGTATTGATTATACTATAAAATATTGGTTACTTATAAACTTTATTGTGACAAATAAAAGTGAAATGATTTATACAAGAAACAATTAATAAATGTAAATTATATTTTTCATGTACAATGATTTAATAAAATATTACGTTGGATATGTCAATTTTAAAATGTCGATTACCAAATCATCGACTCAAAAAATGTCGATTTGTACAATAGTTAATTTCGAGCCGACCAACCGCAGGTACTTGTAAGTAGTTAGGTTTGCGTTCTTAATTAATAAACTATTCACAGCTGCTTTTGCTACTTTGACATGAGTAGATACAAGTAGATACGCCAAATTTATCCGCCAGGCGAGTCGGTTTTATATTTATAATAATATATTTTTTTTATTTTTTTATATTGTTAAGCGGTAACGATAATTAAATATTAAATTGTTTTAAATATTCAATTTGTTCACACATTAGAATGAAAAAAAAATGGAAAGTCATGAATTACTTATGTAATACACTATTTCACTTTAAACTTTACATTACCCGTTTCACTTTAGTATTTATCGATGTATGTATGTCGCAGTTATAAATCACCAGAGCCTAGTTTGTACCGATGTACAATGGATAATTGCAATGTAACGCTGTAACGTAATTGTTTCAAAAAAATAATAATAATAATAATAAACCAACACAGCCAACATGATAGATGCAACGCTGCTTGTTGCAATATTGTTCATCCATGGGAGTTATTTGGGATAATAAAAATAATTTTTTTTTATGTTTTCGGGGGGGGGGGGGGGGGGGGGGGGGGGGAAGTTAGACCTGGTTTTGAGACGAAAACAGAAAAGGATCAGTTTAGTTACAGAGTTCGATGAGCCAAGTGCCTCAAATGTTTTTTTTTGATAAATCGTATACTTAAAGCTAAATCTAATTAAAACAAAAAAAAATATTATTAAGAAGTTGAATTAATTTTTGTTTAGTTCGATAGGTACTAAGTTTTAGTAGTACAAATTTTGTGGTTTTCATTAATTAGTTAAGTGATCTAATTTTGAAAATTAAAACACAAATTAATAGTCGCAAACACAAAACAGAAACTTGTTTAATTGTGAACGGTGGGTGTAGAATGCCAAATAAACTGTGGTTTGTGCAAGGTCAAATGTAACGTGCTGTGGGAAAGTCAGGAAAAGAACAGTAGTTCAGAATATTATTTTCCACTTTCTATTACAAATATACATATACGAGTACTACTGATAAAATAAATAAAAATCTAATCGTTATTAAAAGTGCTGTAATTTTAAAATAATAAAGAAAACCTTTCTATTACAAATATACATATACGAGTACTACTGATAAAATAAATAAAAATCTAATCGTTATTAAAAGTGCTGTAATTTTAAAATAATAAAGAAAACCTTAATAGTAAACTATATAATAATAAAACTCTAATTAATTGTAATCGAATAAATCGTAATTAATATTAATAAAGCGGATTAATTAAATTAACCACGTAACTAAGTTTTCTTCGTCTATTAAAAGCAGCAACAATCCAGCTGCATGGTTATACATAAAGTGATACAGTATGAAAAGTCACATATGCAACAATATTGTGCCGCATATAACAAACCGTTTGCGACTCAATAATACACTCGCAAGCTACAACAATACTGTACAGCGTTATTAATTGGAGCGGTATACCACGACAATATCGTACAAATAACACCAACCAAAATTACATCATTGTCAACGATATAACAGTCGAAGCAAGAATTATTAATCCAACTGTATTGTGATGCACTTGCATATGATGGAAAATTCCTGAAATCACAAATTTTTGTAAGTCATGTTTTAATTTTATGATTTTTATGTTTTGAATGTGTAGTCTTGATTGAAAAAAAAAATTTGGAATACTTTAATATTTTTTGTTGTTGTTGTTGTTAAAGATTTAGGGTGTCAAATTTTGAGAAAAACGATAATCATGATGTTGTTTATATGTCAATAAAAAGAAAAATAATTGTCCGATAATTATGATTTTGGGCTCATGTTAAATGTAAGTAATGAGGAGTAAGTAATAAGGATTTTTAAAAAAATATAAAAATATTATATTGTTTAAATCCTTCTTCTCTAAATTTCCCGCCAAAATGTTCTTTTTAAATTTCCTCAAAAACCTATTTTTTTTTTTTCTAGAATTCGATAATTAATCTTTTACAACATATCAAAAAACTAGAATACCGTTATTTTTTGTTTTCTTGCAAAATTCGTTTTAGTAAGAGAAGCATTTCATTTTTATATGGAAAAACTGTATTTCAGTGGATATTTCTCAGTGTTTTGAAATTGTTTACAAAAAGGATAGTTCAGTTAAATTATTAACACTAGATATACCGACAATTTGACCATACCTATTTCTACCGACACCAGTCAAAATGACTGGTTTTAGAACAAATGGTTAGTGGGGTTTCCGGTCTTAATGTATTTTAAAAAAATGATAAATTACTTCAATTAAGTTAATTGTAATATATTATATTAATTATAACTATATTTATTAGTTAATTGAACATAATAAGTAGTAAAAAAAATAAGGTGAAGTAGTAAATTGAAAATATAAATTTTAAAACCAGTCATTTTGACTGGTGTGGTAAATCTAGTGTTAATATTTATTATTCAAATTTAATTACATATATTTAAAATTTCAAACCCAAATTCTTTTGATAATTTTATTTTATTGTTTAACATTAAATCTTATTCAAATTACAATTTAAATTTAACATAATCGTCAGAATTAGAATATTTTTTACATTTCAAATAGCCATCCTCTGTTGGAATAACTGCATGGAAACCGTGAGTTCCTTTTACTGTTTTTAAATTTTCAAACCTAGTTGCAAGTTTGATTTGCTTGGATTTATGATCTGCGTCTGAACAAAATCCAAAATTGATATCTGTCTTCAACGTTTTAGCCCATTTAAATAATTCATCTGCATTGGTTATTGTACTGCTGTATTCCATTGTGAGACTAGCTCTGGATGCCATTCTTTTGATGGTACCTCCTGCTCCATTACATGGACCTTTTCCATGAGCTGTTGCATGGAAATGCCATTCACAATCAACTCGAAAATCCTCTTAAAATGTTCTTAAAATCTTTCTTATTTTTATAATGCGTGACTGCCCCATCGGTAATATAATAAATTTTAGATAAACTGGATATTTTAGTTTTCAAGAACTGCATCAATTTTTCAATGAATAAGTGAACCGCTACAGTATCGTGGTGAAGACAATCCGATATTATAATGAAGGTGTGGTGAAGTAATTTGCCATTCAAATTTTGGTAAATTACAAATGGATGAATAGTCGCTTGCTTATTATTCCAATGAAATCCTTGTGCGGTATTTTGCATTATAAATGCATAATTTTCTGCAAAATCACATAAAACTATCACCTCCGTAGACTTCAGCGACAATTTTTTATTTTTTAAGAAGTTGGACTGCTGAAGTGAAATGAAGCAATGAGGTGACAGATTCTTCATCTCATTCATGAAATAATCCAGAAATTCATCCAACGGTTGAGAAAAGGTCTCCAGATTGCACCTATCGGTAGAAACCCACTGACTAAATTTTAACTCAGCATTCACACTGTAGAAGGTAACATGTTGGTGTAGGCTCATCACATAAAATATTTGAAATACAATCCCGGTAGTGCGCTATCTTTCCGTTGGTAATAGTTTCCATTTTGGTGCCATAAATAATTAATTTTACATTTTGATGTATGGTACACAAGCAGACTGTGTGCGTTCCACTACTACCTGGTTGTACACAGTATTTTGGACGAAGTAGTGAAAACTTAGAAAAAACAATTTTTTTTTGATTCGTCATCCTGATACATTGTTTTATATCCTTCGTAGCACTCTTTCAATGTACACATCATTAGCCGCTTTTGAACTTTAACTTTATCGACTGTTAAACAATCGTTTTTGCCTGGCATTATCCATAGTATAAAATATCTTATCTAGTAATACAATGTAGTTTTCTACATGAAATTTAGGATGCCGCCACGAGTACTGATTTCAAATTATATCATAGAAAATCTTTCTATAATCGCCCAAAAGTTGATTACTTTCATGAGGTAATCAAGGCGATCATAAATATACCACACACATAGGTTTGAATGAGCTAACTATACAAAGATTTCCACTGTCTCGCTTTTCGTGTTATTTTTTATCGTTTCGTATCGTATAAAATAATATTGATTTTTGTCTCTTGAACGAAAAACAAAAAAGTAAAATGTATGCAAATTAAAAAACATGTGTTCTTTGATACAGCGTTCAAATTTAGTTGTTGTTGTATGTCATTTAATTTTAAGAAAAACAATAAACCACACGTTCTGTTAAGAAAGATGATCTGCACGTGATCGTAAAATATGTGATCCTATATACATATATAAATATATAAATAAATATATATGTATGAAAATACTTTTTTTTTGGAAATCTCAAAAGTTCAAGGCTATATTGCAATTTTTTGAGAATAGGATTTAAAATAATTTAACC
>OY829915.1:106698782-106716282 GCA_963691935.1 Nephrotoma guestfalica
TATGTATATATATATATATATATATACATATATACATATATATATATATATATATATATATATATATATATATATATATATATATATATATATATATATGTATATATGTATATATGTATATATATATATATGAATATATATATATATATATATATATATATATATATATATATATATATATATATATATATATATGTATATATGTATATATATATATATATATATACATATATACATATATATATATATATATATATATATATATATATATATATATATATATATATATATGTATATATGTATATATGTATATATATGTATCTATATACCTATAAAGCTCTGCTTCTCTACTTGGGTGTAGTTGAAATCTTCTTCCGTCACAGAGGTTTTAATAGGAAATAAGATGTTTAGAAGTTTTGGACCCCAACAAAACATATTAAATCGCACTGATTTAATAATATTACAAGATTTACTTACTGTTTTTGTGGTTTCGAATTGGATAAGTGGTCGTACAACGGGTAGATTTGTCGACTACCATTTAAATATAATGACAACCAATTCCATTGGGACAGGGAATTCACAGGTCTAAACGTGTTTGTAGAAACCTCACAATTGATCCGGCCGAACGCTTTACTTTTGCTGTCTTAAGTTCGGTTAAGCGTAGGTATAGATAATATATCGCACTTGAACTATACAGTTTAACTGGGCAGTTCAATCAAGTACAATTTTCAAAGTATTTGTGCGGGTATATTATACCCTTTATTCATTCAACTACCTTATTTTACACCATATAACTATAAAAACTGATTAAAATTCTTCAAAATGTAGTACATTTTGCAATATTCACCTTATAATTATTATCCGTTCATTATAGTTTCTCGATTCAGTTTCACACTCCCATTTGTTGAGGGCTGGGTAAAATTTATGCCTTATCATCCATCATATGATCTTCTAAAGCAGAAGTTTTCCAAAAAATCCTTACTTTTTTATATTATTTTTATTATTATTTCCTTATATTATATAATATAAAAAATTTAATATTTCAAAATAAATTTACTGAACTCATTGATCTAATAATGTACATTTACACATATAATAGGCGCTATAATTAACGAGGAGTATTAGTCGGTAGGCGAGTGTTTAAATCTCACCCAAATGTAAGTCAACCATTAAGTGCGAATCAAATACTACGAGTATTCAATACTTTATCTACAACTTATTGGGAGTACAAATAAGTTTTGAGGGATTTACAAAAGAAGGCATAAATAGTATTAAATCGCATCGGGCAATTTTGTAACTATATTCAGGTTAAAGCGTCATCATTTAGCTCTAAAAATCAGTATGTGTCATTTCGCTGAAGTATAAACAATATTTTTTTGTGCTCTAACCATGGCCTTTATGCCAACAAAACAAAATTTGCGGATAAGGCGTTGATTTTTTGTTACGACTTGAACACAATTGCAGATGATGGACATCGATTGCTGTCTGAATGATATGGGGAACATGCTCCACCAATAAAAAGATGTGAGTATTGGTTCGGCCGTTTTAAGAGTGGCGATTTTGACCCCAGTGAAAAAAAACGCGAAAGGAGACCAGTAAAGTATGAAGACACTGAGGGGCTCAACAAGCGATTCAAAATCGTCTCAAGACCATGGGTAAGGTGCAAAATCATGGAAATTGGGTAGCGTATGAACTCAAGCCAAGAGACGTCTAACATCATGTTTTCAAGTGCGAACAACTGCTCCAAATACGGAAGGTTTTTTTTGCATCAAATGTGGATGGGGGACGGAAAGTGGATCCACCAAGGCAATCCAAAGCGCAGAAAATCATGTGATAAGCCGGGTCATCAACTTTAACCATCAAACCGAATATTCATGAACAAATGATCTTTCCGTCAAGAAAACTTTGGATAAATTGCGTCGATTCTTGAATCGCGTCAAAACACGAGAAATTTTTTCGATGCGGAACCAGTATGCTGCCTGAAAGATGGGAAAAAGGCGTAGCTAACGATTGCCAATACTTTGAATAAAATACATTGTACCAATTTCTCTGAATCATACCCCATTTACATGCGACCAACATGGACTTTTTGCACATGAGAGACACTAAACAAATATTTATATCCCAATAAAATTTTGCAGAACTTTTTGAGCCACTATACCGCCAAAACCACTATATAAATGAAAATGTTGCCATAAAATATATTCGACCCGTGTATTTTTATAGCAACATTTTTAAAATTAACAAAAAAAAATTATTTTATATACATATATAAATGTTAAGGATTCATAATAAAAACAGACGCCATAGGCAAAAATGTAATATTCGCATTTAAATTAATTAAAAATAAATTAATAATTTTCCTATAAAAAAATTATGGTATTGCTATATGTACATGCTTATTTCTTTCTCGCATATTGAATCTTTTTATATAGTGGATGCTTTTTATTTATCTGCAAAGGTTTGCAGAAGAAAACAATTTTCTACAATGGGGCATAAAGCTTCGAAGTTATAAAAGAAACCTCAAAACTTATTTGTACCGCCAATGATATAATTTAAATTCGATGTTATAAAGCACATCATGTAAATTTTTTAGTAATTCAGTAATAAATTTACTTGCTTTTGCTTATATCATAGGATATCGTTACACTCCCAAAATAATATTAGTATTTATTTCTATATAGTGTACTGTTATGGGTTGCATCTTAAACTTAGAGACCAATGTTTGTTCTGTTGTGGCCTTGAAGTGGCGGATGAACGAAATCACAATCAGAACTTTTATTTCGATTGATTTGAATAACTAATTACTAACGAGCTATTGAATCGATTCAGTAAAAATCACTTTAAAACATATAAACACAATCGGGAATGTTTATTGACCATGAACATGTCGTATTTTGCATGTGGTTTAGTTCAAACTTTTAAATGACAAATTGTGATCGTTTTGAAAAATTATTAATTTTTAAATTAACAAATTTAAATCGAAATAAACACCGCCATATTTTCCAAATCCATAGAAACTTTGAATCATAAAAATAATTTATTTTTATTTTTCATTATTCTTCTAAATGTTTTCTGTTTATTTAGCATTTTCTGTGTGTGTAATATAATACACACGTACACATTTTTTATTTACACATAACCATATAGCATATCGTATATACCAAAAGATAGTAAAAAATTCATTCCATAAAATATTTTGAATAACATACAACATACATACATACAAAACACGAGAAACTACAATATATTTTACTTTTCTAGCATAATGCGAAAAAGGAATCCTTCTCTTTTTATTAATTTTTATTTTATTTTTTCGGCCATTTTGAAAATATTAAAATGATCCAACATATATTAAGGCGAATTACTTTGATTGTTTTGTTACGATCGAAGAGTCGATTAAACTTCGCATAACACACATTTTGTGCAATATTGATAAAAGTAAGTATACTATTAACTATAATTAGTGTATTTCTATTGTAGTAAAGTCAAAATTATACTGTTTAATATCCATAAAAAATCGGTGTTTTATGTTAGGTATAAGTTAAGCTAGCGCGCATTTAGGCGAATAAGTAAAATTATTGCATAAGTTAGTTTCGATTAACGCGCTACCTGGAACTTCATCGTCTAAAGATTTTTTTCGTATGATGGTACCACTATTATATGATTCCATTATGCATTATCCGACTAACATCATCATCAGTATAATAAGATAATACTGCTTGCTTCAGCTCATCACTTATTCGCTTTCCTACTTTAGCTGCTGGACGACTTATTGGACCATTCATGTCTCGTAGATCTTTAGCAGTTCGCAACATATGTTGCGTTGCCTTGAACTCATTCTGGATTTCTTGAATGGTTAATGATTTTGGCAATATAGTAAGTAGCTGAATCTTATCACTGGTTTTCTCCAGTTCTTCGAATTTAGCTTTTAGATCACCAATCAATTCATCATATAGTGCAACCTTCCTTTGATCTTCGGTTCACTGATTCGAAAGCGGCACGATTCCCGGAACCAAAGATGTTGATGGTGTTATTGAAGCTAAATCTATTACTTTTTGCTGCTGATGTTTTGGCCTGGCTTCTAACGTACTCGGATATATATATAAAAGACTTTCCAAGAAAGAGTAACACTTCATTAATTTTTTCCAAAACGGACACATTTTTTAAATAAAACTCTTCACTATCACTGCTATTATCGTTATTGGCTATTTGCGGTGTTAGAGGTGATGTTGTTGATGGTCCCGCAACTGGTGACAACTGTGATTCTATTTTTCGTCGTTTGCAGGTAATATTTATATAGCACGTTGAACAGAGATACAAATTCTCTTGATTCTCAACTGATTGATCCGTAACTCGTTTTAGTTTACTCGAACACTTTGAATCGTGATATGGTTTACAACACTTTCGAAATTTATCCATTATCAAATTTAGCGCACTAGTACTTATTTATCCACTCTTAAACTTACACTCAGTTTAACACACTGCTACTTTTTCAAATTTTAAAAAATCTTACTCCTTATTTAAAATGTTGTCTACAATTCACAATGTCAACTAATCAAAAATTTTAATTTTTGCTCCTATTTATATCAACAATGTTCTTTTTTTGTTTTCAAAAGAATTACTCATCGTTTAACAGGTACGCCTGCGTCAAGTAAAAATAATCCACCCTCAATAAAAAAGGGGAAAACAACATTTTATTTAGTCTTTTATAAAATATCCCAAAAAAAAGAAAAGGAATTTATGGTACTACGACTAACCAAACGATATAAACCAGGGGGTGGCACCTCATAATTCTGTGACTCATACTTAAATATGACGCAAAATTGTACAATAAATAAAATACAAAACACACAAATTAAGTGAACTACCACTTTTGTAAACAATTTCAAAACACTGAGAAATATCTATATAGCTTTCCATATAAAAATGAAATACTTCTCTTACTAAAACGATTTTTGCAAGAAAACAAAAAATAACGGTATTCTAGTTTTTTGATATGTTGTAAAATATTAATTATCGAATTCTAGAAAAAAAAAATAGGTTTTTGAGAAAATTTAAAAAGAACATTTTGGCGGGAAATTTAGAGAAGAAGGATTTAAACAATATACTATTTTTATATTTTTTTAGAAATCCTTATTAACTTACCTTTAACATGAGCCCAAAATCATAATTATCGGACAATTATTTTTCTTTTTATTGCGATAAATACAATACCATGATTATCGTTTTTCTCAAATTTTGACACCCTGTATCTTTAACAACAACAAGAACCAAAAAAAAAGTAAGTGTCTCAAAATGTTTGTTTTAATCAAGGCTACATATTCAAAACATAAAAATCATAAAATTAAAACATAACTTATGGCTCCATAGAGTGAATTTGTGATTTCAGGAATGTTTCATCATATATATATATTGATGTAATGCTACCACTCAACGAACATCAAAAGCGTAATCACCACTGATTTGTAATTACATACGTGGATTTTCAAACTGGCCTTTCATCATTTATTTTGGAATAACCACTTAATCTTAAGGTACATAAATTGATTGTATTTTTCATTTTTATTAATTAAATTATTTAACATTAATTAAGTTGAAGGTCATTAAGACAAAATTATTTAGTTTTAAAGTTTAGTGTATTTTTTTTAGGTATTAGTACAAGTGCACTTTAATATTTAATATGGAAGTAGGGTATACATTTATTTTTATGTGAAATTCAATTTCTGATAATGATTAGTTTCGGTATAAATTTTCTTAATTTTTTTTTACGTAAATTAGATTATTTTCAATTTTCATCTCAATTAAACCAGAATGTTGATAGTCGAAAAATCATTGTTTAATTTTTTTGGTTGTGTTAAATTTGCTAGGATGAAGTAAACTCGAGAAAAGGATCATTTGAGATGTAGAGGTAGGTTTACAATGAACGTGAGGTAGGTTAACTGATTGCTGGTATGATTTAAATTAGCCTCTTTATTATTATTATTATTACTCCCTCTTAGTGTACGCGGTCTAATACAGGCTGGCGCACATATTGGTGAACCCCACGACAATGCTGATCCCTAGCCGGAATAAATTGACCGCCCGAAATCCCTGTGTCAGCAATTCTGCTAACAACCTAGTGAGTCACTTAGGTTGACTTGCTGGAGCGTTACATGTTGTATACGCGAACGTTTGAAGTCATCAAGTTTCTTGATTTTCCCTAATGATTAACCTTATTATTAATTCCTGCATTCACCCTTTAATGATTTACACCACTGTTTACAATTGGTTTTTTTGGTTGTTTTGTTTTGTTGGTACATTGATTATTTTATTTTGTTGGTATTTGTTTTGTTTAATTACTCCAATATTCCCCTACACATGGGAGTGAAATTGCATTTACAATCAGTATGAAGTCGTGTGCAGACCATGGTGCTCTTTATCTGTATGTTACAATAGTTGGACATAATTAACTCGAGTGTAGTTCTAGCGGTATTCTGAAATCAGCCAACTAAATGTTTCAGTAAGGTGTCGGTCGAGTAAGACTGGTGCTTCTTGATTCAAAATCAGATAGGTAGCTAGGTACCCACTTGCTGAAACAGTCAATACAAAATCGTATATACCGATTATGGTTCTTTGTTTCTGGAAATTGGCCAGATTGGTTGAATAGAGCTCCAACGTTGTATTGCTTATCTAGCACTATCTGCACGAATCTTCTACTTCTTTCAGTAATTGACCCAAAAACCCGTTTCTTATGTTATCCAATATTTTATTGATACCCACACGTTCTCCGCATCTTCCATCGTAGAATATTTTGTATCCGATCGAATGGTAGCACAATTTGCTGGTTGTCGTTGTTGTCATCAACGGAGTCCCAGATTCTTACTACTAAGCCGTGATATATCGTCAATGAGTGCTCTGTTGAGTCCTGTTAACATCAGCCTCGATTTAATCATTGTTCTTTCGACTGGCAATTTGTAATATAGCTGATTTCCTCAGATTTAACAATTTTTCCCAGATTACATTTGCTAATGAGCTTCCATTCAACACAAACTGGCACTTTTTGCTGAAATTCACCAAAGTCCTGTCAAACAATAAAATAATTATTCTTGACATTCGTATGTTCCACAAGTCACATCTTGTTATACCCAAGCGAAAATTAATTTCACTTTCTTTTTCACTCATCGATGGTATCTCGAGCATATCTTCGATAATGACTCAATGCATTTTGTCAATTAATTTGAAGGCACTTCCAAATTGCGTCAGTTTCGGTGATTATTCAGATCCAGTGTATTTTGATATCCCGTTATAAAATCTAGTTCGTAATTTTTCTAAACTTTCGTACGTTCCACAATTTACATCTTGTATACCCAAGCGTGGATTATTTTTTGCACATCTATTATATTTCGATCAAATCTTCGTATATGACTCACAATGCATTTTGTTAACATCTGTCAATTTGAAGGCACTTGAAAGGACACATTGCGCAAGTTTCAGTGATTATTCACATCCACCATCTTTTAATATCCCTGCATAAACCCTAGTTCTATGATACACTCATCATTTATGCTAATAAATTGATGTTTGAACCATATTCCTCCAAATGTTACTGGAAGGGTAAACTTTTCCATGACTGCTGCAGCTTCCCCTGTCGCTGTTGCTACAATAAAGCGGACAATATCAACATGTTCTGTATCTACTATATATTATATACTAAAAGATGTAGTATTTCGAAGCAATCTAAGGTAAATTTGCATTGCCATTATCCCAATACGTCATTAACAACTAAACTGTTTTAGTCCTTCCAAAGTTGTGTGACCGGAGTGTTACGTCGATCACCTTAAGGCCTTTCCTCCCATTCCTAGAGAGCTGTCATCATTCAAAACTAATAGTGTAACTTAATTTTTAGAATCCGCGCTAGTTAAAAGAGTAGGACGATTTCTCTCTTCGTCTCGCTCAACGTTCTAACTGCTGCATTTATTTTCTAGTATGTCCGGTTTTCTGAAATATCGCAATCATTTCCTTGTGCTGCTCAAATGTTTTGGCGTGGTTTCCTTATTATACTCTTTATTTTCATATCCTCCTAATCAAGCATAAACAACTTTATTGAATCAGTAGTAGAATTTGTTCCGGCTGCCTCAGATTCTAAAGCCATCGCCACAAGGTTTTGCTGTTCGTGTTTGTTCTCCAAAGAAGTTTAAGATGATGATCGGTCATTGTTGAATGTGTCCATTGTTACTCGCGTCTCGTTGCTAATAGGCACTCCCATATGTTATAATGTACATCAGATTTCAATTGAACTTTAAATCTGTTAATCTTCTGTATCGTTGTGTGAGGAATGAAATTTTAAGCGTGTCTCCACTTCTTTAATTTTATTTTCAAGCTCTCTGAATCGAACATTAACTTCTAACTCAGTGCTCTTAATTTCTCGTCTAAGCTCTGACATTTGGAGCTTTTATTTATTTATTTATTTCAAAGAAATCTATTCCGTGAGTACATGCATGATTTCAGATTAAAACCAAACATTCAGTTTAAAACAAAAATTAAATTAAAACAAAACAAACAAAAATTTAAAAATTTTAAAAAAGTTTAAACCAAAACAAACTAAAAAATATAGAAATCAAATTTTAATTAAATATTTTTTAGTTTGTTTTGGTTTATCAATCAAAAATTTTAAAAATAATTTTTCGGGATTTTTTTGAAGTTATCCTGTGATAAATTAAAGTCAAATAGGTTATCGATGATGTTGAATGATTTGGACAACCTATTAATGGGTTGTTTTTCCATAGTTTGTAAAATGGTGTTCAAGTGCTAAAAACGGAATGGATATTGTGATTGATGGTGGAATTAATATGTGTTCCAAAATGTAAGCTGAATCAACGTAAGAGAAATCGTTTACTTGTAGTATGGATTCCAAACCGTTACAGCGCATTCCAGTTGAGATCGAACATAAGCGAAATAAAGTGAACATAAGGTTTGAATATCTTTAAATACACCTGACCATCGTTTAACAAATCCAAACATGGCATTCGCTTTCGCAATACACTTTTCAATATTCCTATTGAAACTGGCGTTTTCAACTAATGTAACACCTAAATCCAGATTCTCATTGACTCTTTGCAATACATCGCTGTTAACTTTGTATGAAATGATTAACGGATTCCTTTTACGATGAAAAGACATGATTTTGCATTTCTTGATATTTAAGTATAGTGAGTTTCTATGACACCGCTCAATCTATTTAAGTATTCTTTAAGTTTTTCCGTATATAGCATTCCATTAATAGTACGAACAATTTTCACGTCATCTGCAAATATGAGCACGTTTGAGTTTTTGATTATCTCGGTTATTCAGTCTATGAAAACAATAAAAATCCAGGACCCGATGTGTGATCCTTGGGAACACCAGACGTGACTTTATTAACGTTTGATTTCTTATTTCTCCGGGTGAAACACCAAAAGCGAATAAACTCTGGAGTGCTTTATGATGACAGACAGAATCAAATGCTTTACTGAAATTTGGGAGTTGATGTAGAAACTTGATGGTGTTTTTCTATCTTGTTAATTATTTTACTGGTGAATTCAGCCAGATTAGTCGATGTGAATCGGCCAGGCATAAATCCGTGCTGGTTTATTGTGATATGACGTGCAATTGTAGATTTAAAGTTGTTGCATATAACTAACTCAAGAAACTTAGGAATTGATGATGAGGTTGATATTCCTCTGTATCATGTAATATCATTGCGTTTATCCGATTTAAAAATTGGTGTCATATTTGAAATTTTTCATTTTTCGGGGAACACGCCTTTGCTTCAAGGAATGATTGAATAGGTAACAAATGCAATTGCTAAAATTGCAGCTTATTCCTTCAGATTACAAGAGGGTATATTGTCAAGACTACAACCATCTCCAAATTCCGTTTAACCGATAAAATGTTGTCCTCAAAAATAACAGGAGGAGTTATTAATGTGTTGTTATTGCTGGGTTGTTCGTACAATCCACTAGTAACGCTTGGTCTATAGACTGATTGAAAAAACGACGCGAACATGTCAGCTATATCTTTGGCGTTTGAGGAGCAAGTCTTGTTATAGGTTATATTAGCAGCAGTGTATCTTTCAAATACGCGTTTATTCCTAATGTATTTCCAAAATTGTTTTGGATTTACTTTGGTTTATTCTTGAATTTGATCGAGATACGACCTGTATTTTGATTTGAAATAAATTTCAAATTCGTTACTATGTTGTAGAAACGTAGTATTGTACGCCTCTAACCTGCTTTTCAACATTTTGGTATACGCGTTCGGTATACGCTTTCGCTGTGAGCATTTTGTAGTTTACAGCACGTACATAAAGTTCGAAGCCTTTCAGCATAATGTCATTAAATTTATCAACATTTTCGTTTATATAATTGGAATTGAGAGTTATTTGCCAGTTGATGGATTCTATAAAACTTTGTTTTTTTTGAAGTTGTATTTAACTGATTGTAGATGTTCCGATCCCGCCAGTTTAGTTAAGTCAAATAAAATATACAAAGATTTGTGATTGATATCATTTATGACAAAAGGTAACAAGGATTCTGAAATTTTAAAAGTGTCAATGTCGTTGCTGAAGATAAGATCCAATAATCTAACTCGATTATTAGCGATGGTCTTTATTTGGTTAAAATTATAACCAAGCATGGCGTCCACAAATGAAGATTACGCATCTGTTGTTACATTACATGGTAAAATACTATTTAGTACGGAGTCAAAATTTCAGATTATATTTGGCAGATTAAAATCACCAAGCACGAGAACTAAATCTGACGAGTTTTGTTGTATTAATAACTCCATCAATACCATCGATGCAGGTTGCGTAATAATTACTATTTGATTGAGGTAGTATATATGCTGCGTAGATTAGATTGGTTTGGTTTATTGACTTTTAAACAAATTTGTTCAACTCTCGATGGGGCTAAAGTTACTGGAGCATTCCAGAGTTTAGAATGTACTGCTATCAGCACGCCACCACCCGATTTTTTTGACCTAGTTTCGAAAGACTGATCGCATCAGTAAACAACGTAACCATGGCCAAAAAATTTACTGCTCATTATGCCAGGTTTTAATGAAGTTTCACAAACTACATATATAACGTAGATTGATTTTAAAACAAAGTTGTAAAACTTAGATGCTTTTGATGCCATTTTGTTGACGTTTTGATAGTAAATTGCACATTTCTCATAAACCAATCTTTCTTAGATTTTATGGGTTGATTTACCTTTTGAGTAGTAGTATAGGTTCGAGCTTTCATTAAAAGTGAGTGTACTCTATCATTAGTCACTGGTGAAAAATATCTAAATGATTGTGTAAATGATTGCTTTTATACTTGCTTACTTTCTGGCCCAATGGGAATCGAGCATCACAATATAAACCACAACAAACAATTTGTGTCCAACAAACTAAAATTACTTACTAAGGATATCAAGAACGAATCGAAATTACTATTATCGGTTAACAAATACCCAAGTGGCCTTCCTGGGGAAAAAGATAGCGAGTATTTCCTCTGGGAAGCAACAAAAAGATTAAAATAATCTACACTTCAAATTCCAAAAGCCAAGAATTACGATGCAACATGTGGTTAAAGTTGCCATTTACCGCAAGAACACATTATTAGACAGACAGCAGATGAAAACAACGTCAGTAAGTAAACTGGATAATTACAAGTTATATTCTGTCACATTGAGAGAATTAAGTCACTAAATTTTACCTAAGGAGTAAATCTAAATGGTACAACTTAATAACAAGACAAATAATATGTTTTACTGAAAAAGGACTAAGTAAACTTCTCCAAACAATTAACGCATATACTGATATAAATTCGTGTTAATATATCCAAACGTAGATTGCAGAAGTAATCATTATTTTAAAAGCAAACAAGCCTCCAAATGCGAAAAATTTGACAGTGATTTCCCTGCTTCCAACAATTAGAGGGAATTATTCCTCCAAATAAATTTCGCTTCAGTAAAAACCATTCAACAATACTTATTACACGAACAGAGACACATTTTCCAATAGGCCCGGGCCTAGAGCGAAAAAATTTAGAAATTTTAAATATGTAGTGTACTTAGTATGCTGCATTGTTTTAATGAAGATTAAAGTTCTCACAAAATGGATGTACTCGCCCCTCGACAGATAATCATTAGTGTCGTCTACTACTTATAAAACGAATCAAATTATTGGGTATTTTCGTTTATTCATTCTGCTTATTCTGTACATTCCAAAACTGACATAACACGTACTTTCAATCATTCTATGTATTCTGATTTTTTTCGTTTATTCATTTATTTATATAGAATTTTCGGAAAGCATCCTTTTTATACTACATTGAAACGTAGAATGAAAAGAATATTCTGTAATTCTATAATTTTTTTTTTATTTTTATATTATGCAAATAAACAAAACAAAAATGAAATAAAATATTATTTATTACTGTAATTATTGATTTATAGTTGAAATTTATTATATTTATATTCTTTTGTTACATTTCGTTCGGAAGTTCTTGGGTCACGTGATTAATAGTTCATGTCTTCTATTCTTTCTGAATAATGAATTTACGAAAACGCCCATTATTATAAGCGCAAATTTAAAATTATAAATAAAATACTTAAAAAATATCGAGAAGTCGTTCCCAATTTTAGAAAAAATATGACTGCCCAAGTCAATACAAGAGCTGTTTCTGTATCGACAACTTTGTATCTTACACGAGGTAGAGGGAAGGCAATGAATTAGTTGTCCCATCTATAAGGTGGAACAAAAATCCACTACACGGCTAAACACAATGCAGTAACATATGTAGTTAGGGTCGGGGTAAAATAGCCTTCAGATCAGGGTCTTTATTTCCAAACAACGAGTACGCGCTGAAAGCGGTGATGAGGCAACGCACAATAGTGCCCACACATTAAATGAGATGAAGCACATCTATATTAGTGAGTGACATACGAGCCCTTAGTAAAATAACTGTTGCAGACAGAAACAAGATTATGATCAAGTGATTGAACTCAATTCGTGACGCTGGCCATACTATGTGTGTAGAGATGCCTATATTAAAGAATGTCTTGTCGAACAAAAGGAGTTGGAGTGGTTATCAAACTACACACACAAATAAAATACAACTACATACGCGCAGATATTAGTTAATTAATAGTTAACTACCACTTTATTCATTTTGACTTAAGCCCAACCGGCGACTTGTAAGAGGTCGAGGTACAGCAACTAAATTGTAGAGGTCGGTTCTGGAAGGCTCCAACATTACTTTTTCGATGCTTTATTGAAGTTCCCTTTTTGCTACAATAAAATTGACGACTGTTTTGTTTATAAATTTTTATTTTCCATTGCTACCACAACCTACTAGAATAATTATCAACTATCTTTCTCCAATTTCGTTCATGCTTCGATAATAATTTATTTTGTGATACAAATGAGAAAAAATATCAGCACAATGTTTCAATCAAGCATGCTGCTGGTGTAAAAAATAAAAACTGAAACAGAATTCAACTTTGTTCAGGAGAAGCAAGATATAAAATTCGATAAAATCTAAACAATACACACTGTTTCAAAAAGGTTCAAACAGCGTACAACTTAAAAGCAAGCAATTATAAACAAAATCAACTAAAAATTAAAAGCGTAATATATAAAATTAAAAAATCATACTCATTTACCTGTGTGCTTCATTTGATACCGTTGTCGTCGGACTATTGTGAATTATCTACAAATAGAAAATTATATTTATTAAATTTATCGTTACATTATTAAATTAAACAATTTTATTTTCTTAATTTAATTTAGTTAATATCACTGTGCCCGAACCCCGTAGTAAATTATTTTGTTGTCGTAATTATTGATGTTTGTTTGAAAAAGTTTCCGCTACACTACATTTACAATTTTTATTTCACAAATGCCGCCGTAATTTTTTAAGTAATTTCTTTAATTAATACGTAAAAATAATTACTCCAGGATAGAATTAGACACAAATTCTAGCGAGAAGGAAACATCAATATTGACTATTGTAAAAGTTAGAAAAGCGCCACTAGTGGATCAGGTTGCAATTAACTTGTCCGTTTAACTGTTTGTATCTAGTATTCTCGTCAAAACGAAACGAAAAATTTTCAAATATAGTCGCGTGTACTCGTCATAATGATTAAAAATTTACATTCGTATTATTATTCAACGAATCTATATTTATTTTAGTTTAACTTTATTTATTTTAATTCACAATAGCTTGCATTATCGCCTTCGCTGAGAAATAATTAAGCAGGGAGAAAAAGTTTTTTGAAACAAAATTAAACAGTTAAAAGGTTAACTACAAATAATGACATATTTGTCCGATATGCTACAAAATTAAAGAAATATGTATATATACACACATATCAAAAGTGTAAATGGAACTCATGGTTTTTAGGTACAGTTATTTTTGTTTCCTAATAGATCCAGGGATTGTGCTGGCCATGGTAATGCATGGATTTCCTGTGCTTCAATCAAAAACACTTGCTTGTGACATACAATTATCACCGAAGGCCTTTTGCAACATTCTGAACGTTTCGACACCACAAAATTGATTCCGCACACACAATTTAATGGAGCTTCTTTGTTGAATAATTTCACTCATTGTAAAAATCGCCTAATGCACTTTTTGTACTTCAGAAGTGTATACTAAACAGTAATGATTATTTTGATGTGACATTTGTCACAGATGTCCCTGACAGTACCAACATAGAAAAAAAAATATTTCGACGAATGGTTTTCCGCGCGAAATTTAAATTAAAAAGTCTTACTACTTTTTGCCCACAGTAGATATACGGGTGGGCCAAATAAATTTGTTTTGAACCAGCGGTTTTTTTGAGTATGGTAAGGGTTATGTCACTTCTGATTTGACAGAAAGCTAGTTTTATCCTTCTGCTGTACGAAAATGGTTGTGTATTCGCTTGAACAACGCTGGGAAATATTGAAACATTAATTCGAAAATTTTGGTAAAAAATCATCTTTTCGGATGAGGCGCATTTCCATCTTGGCGGCTATGTAAACAAGCAGAATTGTCGCATTTGGGGCACGGAGAACCCGCATATAGATATAGATATAGATATATATATATATAGATATATATATATATATAGATATAGATAGATATATATATATATATATATATATATATATATATATATATATATATATATATATATATATATATATATATATATATATATATATATGATGAAAAATTCCTGAAATCACAAATTTTTGTAAGTCATGTTTTAATTTTATGATTTTTATGTTTTGAATGTTTAGCATTGATTGAAAAAGAAAACTTGAAATACTTTAATATTTTTTGTTGTTGTTGTTGTTAAAGATTTAGGGTGTCAAATTTTGAGAAAAACGATAATCATGATGTTGTTTATATGTCAATAAAAAGAAAAATAATTGTCCGATAATTATGATTTTGGGCTCATGTTAAATGTAAGTTAATAAGGATTTCTAAAAAAATATAAAAATATTATATTGTTTAAATCCTTCTTCTCTAAATTTCCCGCCAAAATGTTCTGTTTAAATTTTCTCAAAAACCTATTTTTTTTTTTTTTCTAGAACTCGATAATTAATAGTTTACAACATATCAAAAAACTAGAATACCGTTATTTTTTGTTTTCTTGCAAAATTCGTTTTAGTAAGAGAAGCATTTCATTTTTATATGGAAAAACTGTATTTCAGTGGATATTTCTCAGTGTTTTGAAATTGTTTACAAAAAGGATAGTTCAGTTAAATTATTAACACTAGATATACCGACAATTTGACCATACCTATTTCTACCGACACCAGTCAAAATGACTGGTTTTAGAACAAATGGTTAGTGGGGTTTCCGGTCTTAATGTATTTTAAAAAAAATGATAAATTACTTCAATTAAGTTAATTGTAATATATTATATTAATTATAACTATATTTATTAGTTAATTGAACATAATAAGTAGTAAAAAAATAAGGTGAAGTAGTAAATTGAAAATATAAATTTTAAAACCAGTCATTTTGCCTGGTGTGGTAAATGTAGTGTTAATATTTATTATTCAAATTTAATTACATATATTTAAAATTTCAAACTCAAATTCTTTTGATAATTTTATTTTATTGTTTAACATTAAATCTTATTCAATTTAAATTTAACATAATCGTCAGAATTAGAATATTTTACTGTTTACTGTTTACTTTTACTGTTTTTAAATTTTCAATCCTAGTTGCAAGTTTGATTTGCTTGGATTTATGATCTGCGTCTGAACAAAATCCAAAATTGATATCCGTCTTCAACGTTTTAGCCTATTTAAATAATTCATCTGCATTGGTTATTGTACTGCTGTAGTCCATTGTGAGACTAGCTCTGGATGCCATTCTTTTGATGGTACCTCCTACTCCATCACATGGACCTTTTCCATGAGCTGTTGCATGGAAATGCCATTCACAATCAACTCCAAAATCCTCTTTGTGTTTTAAGATGTTCTTAAAATTTTTCTTATTTTTATAATGCGTGACTGCCCCATCGGTAATATAATAAATTTTAGATAAACTGGATATTTTCGTTTTCAAGAACTGCATCAATTTTTCAATGAATAAGTGAACCGCTACAGTATCGTGGTGAAGACAATCCGATATTATAATGAAGGTGTGGTGAAGTAATTTGCCATTCAAATTTTGGCAAATTACAAATGGATGAATAGTCGCTTGCTTATTATTCCAATGAAATCCTTGCGCGGTATTTTGCTATAAATGCATAATTTTCTGCAAAATCACATAAAACTATCACCTCCGTAGACTTCAGCGACAATTTTTTATTTTTTAAGAAGTTGGACTGCTGAAGTGAAATGAAGCAATGAGGTGACAGATTCTTCAGCTTATTCATGAAATAATCCAGAAATTCATCCAACGGTTGAGAAAAGGTCACCAGATTGCACCTATCGGTAGAAACCCACTGACTAAATTTTAACTCAGCATCCTCGCAGCCATGTTCCCGAAATGCATTTTTCAAATATTCTTTAAAGTTATCCAGTCCTGGGCAGCTTTCGCATTGTAGAAGGTAACATGTTGGTGTAGGCTCATCACATAAAATATTTGAAATACAATCCTGGTAGTGCGCTATCTTTCCGTTGGTAATAGTTTCCATTTTGGTGCCATAAATAATTAATTTTACATTTTGATGTATGGTACACACGCAGACTGTGTGCGTTCCACTACTACTTGGTTGTACACAGTATTTTGGACGAAGTAGTGAAAATTTAGAAAAACCTATTTATTTTGATTCGTCATCCTGATACATCGTCTTATATCCTTCGTAGCATTCTTTCAATGTACACATCATTAGCCGCTTTTGAACTTTAACTTTATCGACTGTTAAACAATCGTTTTTGTCTGGCATTATCCGAGTAACATCATCATCAGTATAATAAGATAATACTGCTTGCTTCAGCTCATCACTTATTCGCTTTCCTGCTTTAGCTGCTGGACGACTTA
>OY829915.1:106721282-106751282 GCA_963691935.1 Nephrotoma guestfalica
ATACATATACATATAAATCTAAATCTAAATCTAAATCTAAATCTAAATCTAAATCTAAATCTAAATCTAAATCTAAATCTAAATCTAAATCTAAATCTAAATCTAAATCTAAATCTAAATCTAAATCTAAATCTAAATCTAAATCTAAATCTAAATCTAAATCTAAATCTAAATCTAAATCTAAATCTAAATCTAAATCTAAATCTAAATCTAAATCTAAATCTAAATCTAAATCTAAATCTAAATCTAAATCTAAATCTAAATCTAAATCTAAATCTAAATCTAAATCTAAATCTAAATCTAAATCTAAATCTAAATCTAAATCTAAATCTAAATCTAAATCTAAATCTAAATCTAAATCTAAAACTAAAACTAAAACTAAAACTAAAACTAAATATAAATATAAATATAAATATAAATATAAATATAAATATAAATATAAATATAAATATAAATATAAATATAAATATAAATATAAATATAAATATAAATATAAATATAAATATAAATATAAATATAAATATAAATATAAATATAAATATAAATATAAATATAAATATAAATATAAATATAAATATAAATATAAATATAAATATAAATATAAATATAAATATAAATATAAATATAAATATAAATATAAATATAAATATAAATATAAATATAAATATAAATATAAATATAAATATAAATATAAATATAAATATAAATATAAATATAAATATAAATATAAATATAAATATAAATATAAATATAAATATAAATATAAATATAAATATAAATTTAAATATAAATATAAATAAAAATATAAATATTATATTTATATTAAATATTATATATATATTATATATATGTAATCAAAATTACAATTTTGTTTGATTAGTCTCGTGTATTGGTTCCAATCAGTACGTTTGTTTGTCAGACGTTTCGCTGTTTCTGATTTTAAGACTACATTACTCATTGCTACTATTATCGGTGAATGAACGACAGATCATAGCATCAAATCGGTGGCCTTAACATACGTACGCGCAATACCTTTGGTTACACAGAAATCAATTAGATCAGGTACTTTCTTTTTATTCGTGGGCCAGTAAGTTGGATGATCGGTAGATAAAAAATCCAGAGACTGTTCCTCTATAGCTTCATAAAGTTGTTTGCCTTTAGGCCTTGGTAGTCTGGAACCCCATTGAGTATGTTTGGCGTTGTAATCACCCCCTGCGAGAAATTTATTACTCAGCTGACCAAAATAACCAATAAACTGAAACTTTTTTATAGCGTGCTTTGGAAAACAGAGTACACAATTCCAGACCATTCCTGCAGACAGATGCTCGTTGATTGATCTTTCTCATATTTCATAAGTTCATAATGTTTATCACCAAGTTCATAATGTTTATCACATGTTCATCATAATTAGAGGGATCACCAGTAATCCACCGAGAAGATAGCGCTCTTTCATACTGGGTTGACATATTGAATGGAATGTTTAAAATCCATTTGATGTTGTTAGATGAATAGTTTGTAATGTAATCCAACACCGACATCAGTTTGTTGACATGGTGGTTAACATCTAAAGTTATTGTGAAGGGCTCATCTTTACGTTGTTGCAAGTAACCTGTTAAAGTTTCTAGAGCGTAGATTAGATCACTACAATCAGTTTTAGATTGATGATTAATCACAATAACGTATTTACTCGCAATTTTATAAACTTTTGTAACTGCATTGACGGATTTAATGTAGAAGTTTTGTAGTTTAAGTCCGTTTCGCGACAAGTGTTTCTTAAGATTACAGTTTTCCAATTTCTCATCTAAGGCAACACAAATTAAAATAGATGAAGTTACTAAGTGTTTGCCATTTATCCAGGTGGAAATCTGAGGTTCAGCAAGCAAGAATTTTATAGAAGGAATATTTTTCACAAACTCATATCCGTTAATATAATCTTCATGGTGGTTGTTGTTTACACCTCTTGTTAACATAAGTTTAGATTTAAATGATGAGATGATCGATTTGTTTTGTGCTGGTTTAATATCAATGTCAGTTTGAGTTTCGCAGTGTTTAGATGCGTAGATGTTAGTCAGCCTTGGAGTAGTTTTGGGAAGATGAAAAATATAATAAGCCACCGTTTGAATCGCACATTGCATCTCTGATTTTAATGGTTTTTACTCTCGTTGACTTGATGATGTTTTCGGAACGCGAAATGAAGCGAGTATTGACATCACCAACCTCACTCGTAATACGTATTTTGAGACCATCATTGAGATTATATGTTGAGTCACACGGTTTACAAGTTTTTAAGTTATTTGGATGTTGTTTCTTGTATTCCGAAAAAACGATTGCTTTTTTGGAAACTCAAATTCCTTTATGAAAAGGCCTTTTGGCCACACATCAGAATTTATCATTGAATCAAACTGTAAATCATTGACACTGATCCGGTAAGAGACGTAGTCATTTACTTTCACAATGATTCGAACCGCGTTTAAATTTACGATTTCAAATTTATTTTCCACAAATCCCTTGAATTGTTCATCAGTTACAGATGTGTGAATTCTGCTGATAAAAATCCATCTTCGAGGTTTCATCACTCTTATTGTTTCAAGATCATTTGTCGAAACAGTGGGAGATGTTTGGATACAGTTTTCTAATAGAGAAAGAGGTACCGTGGCTTCTATATTAGCATTGGTTCGTGTTGATTGTGGCTCAGAAGCTGAGCTCGAAATTGGCACTGGTACTGATGAACTAGCTACAGATATTCCTGATTTAGATGGCGATAGATTTCTCATACTAGATGTTTTGTCATCTATAATATTCATTTGTTTGTTATTCTGGGCAAAAAATTCATCTTCATGTTGAGTAGGTGGTGTAACTTGTGCAGTGAATTTGCTTTGTGAGCGGGTGACAGGTCGGGTAGTAATGGACGGCATGGATAATTCGTTTGGTTTATTGACCGGAGCCTTTTCTGCTGTTATATCTTTTATTGTTGAAATAAATAACTTTTTCATGCTGTGCATGCATGCATCACAAAACCAACTAAGTCCTGGTACGCTATCAAACAAATTATTCATACATTTGTTTATATTCGAGGAAAATTTTTTGGAATGTTTTTTCGATTTTCCTGCTACACAGTTATATCCGAGCACTTTATCACACATGAAGCCTTTATATGAGAAGAACCACTCGTCCACATTTATTATGGAACAGTCCACACATTTTTTTTTCAATTGACATACTGAGATGTTATACAATATAGATTACAAAATATTAAATTTAATACACAGCACTTTTGTTTAACACTAAAAGCTATTTACACCAATTGTTTAATTGTTTATTCACAAGAAAAAAAATATAAAACTGCTTAATATATACTTTACTGTTTATATACAGTAATTAGACAAATAAAAAAAAAACAAAAAATAAAAACAACAATAAAAGAAATATTGTTGGTCAAGAAAAAAAAATTGGAAAACACGTCCAATTTGGATGTCGAGTTAAAACTTTATAACTATATATTGGTGATAAACACAAAAATGAATGAAATTGACTATGTGTTGTTGTTGTTGCCTTAGTAATTTAAAATAATAATAAGCAATAAGTTCGTTTATCAAAATTTTTACGCGAGAATTGGTTTTATTTTGTTCACCTTGAATTTACAAAACGTAAATCACGAAACATAATTTTATACGAGCAGGTCTGATCGTTTGTTGTTTAAAATTTCAAAACAAGCTCATATTTTTTTCTATAGATTCAAGATGTATACTAGGGACTAATTATATAAGCAGAATGAGTACGACTCATAACTTCCGACTCAAACTAATGTTGATAACTTTTCAATGAAAACAAAAAAAAATCATTACGACCGACTTGTGTCTCGCATTTATAACCAACAACCGAAAATGCTTTAAATAAAAAACACTTCTGACGATATGTGTCGTGTCGTAAGTCGAAGTCGTAATGCTTACATAATTCACCTCAAGATTCCAGATTCATAGACGAGTGCGCAATATGAAAATTGCTCCAGTATATTTTATAGAACTATAACAAATTTTTAACTACTTCTGACTACTAGGCATCTGAAACCGGGTCAATTTTATAATTATTACAAACATGTTCTGTCCCTATATCTGGTTATTTTTAAAACCGTTAGTCTTGGTTGCACACTCTGAATAATGGTGAATTAATAATAAAGATATGGCCTTTTTAATTTGCAACTTTAGTTCTCCGGAACTTGCCAATAAACCTTCAATCCTAGGGTGCCGTCGACACAAGTCCCATTTATAGAGAAAATCGAATAATCATCCATCAAATGCATATTGGAACAATTTGGACCTGACACAAGTCGCAACCTAATAAATGACGCAGTTGAAACCAGTTCTGAAATATTGTGGCCACACCATCGACATTTCAAATGTACAATCAAGATCCTTTGCCTCTCATTGTTTTTGGCGACGTTGTCGTGTACATATTGATCCGATAAAGGTGCAATTCCCCGGATCATATGGCATAACGGAACTCTCATTTTTTGGTGATCCTCAACCGTCCATAAAATGGAGAGACCAACCGTTAAAAAGCGATAACCAACTTGGGAAAAAGGTCGAGTACGCACACTAATTAGTCATTATTGAGAACCCTGTCTACGGCAAGTCAACATCAAGCAACATTATGTAATCAAAAATCCTTATAGAAATACACCATTTTCAGCAATTACCAGATTACTATCAGTGAATAAAAGGGGATCCCAAACGACGTATTTATATTTTAACTCGTTTTACCGCAAAAAACATAAAATTCGTAAAAGAGGACAAATTAATATTTCTTGAAAAAGATAGAAACAAAATTGTTTTTAAATGCAAATAGAATATGTAACCAACTACTTCTGCTCTTTTTAACAGCTCCTAGTATTCCAGAACATTTTTGATCAAATTCTTAAATTACAGTAATTTACCGGTTCTTCATTGAGGTCACCCTGGGAAAAGTAGGAATTTTAAAGTTAAAATGTTAACAAAGAGCGTAACTCAGAGCCGGTTCTTCTGACAAAATTAAAATTGAATGGCACTATTACCTACTAACTATTAACAAACGGTTAACGGACACCTATTATTAACAAACGGTGCAGTAATGAGAGGCTAATTGCTAATGAATATTTATTGTTATAAAATTGGTAATATACAGATAAATCAAACACAGTCGTCTTAACAGACAAAAGATGTAAGCTTCAGGATGGGTCTTGTATAAACTATCGGTCATATCATAAGCTATCCTATCTTACCTTAGCCATTGCTCGTATTCTAAAGAGTCGAATCAGTCTGTATTTCCATAAAAATTTGGTTCGTATGAACAGACTCATAGTGAAATGTGGTGTAATCAGCGCTTTCTAGATTGTTCGTAGTTTAGTTTTTGACGAAACATTAAAAGTTTTAATGACAGTGTGTAATTCGGTTATGTAATTTTACCATGCGATGATTCTTGCGCTATACAGGGATTACGTTTTGCTCATATATCATCGACCCTAAGTAATCGAACTTTCCTTCTCACTTACCGTATGGTTACCCTCTAGTAACTGACATTTTCTTGTTCTCTATGTTCTGTCGGATGATATTCTCTAATGACACGATGAAAAAAGTTTTAGCTATTTGGTTTGATTGCCGGACATTGTAATAGTATGTTATTTTAGAAGCATCCAAAAATTTGCCTTATCGATTACAGATTACATAATTTTGCAGTAATTTGTTAATATATCTCGCAAAGAATGCCGTTTAAATTAGCTGAATAATTAGAATCACACACCTCTTAAAAAAGTATATCAGAAGATTATGTTGGAATCAGAAAAGCCAAAGAGGTAATAGATGGGAACAGTTTGGATATTTTGGAATTTCACTCCTTATACGAATGGAATTCAACATTTAAAGTGGGGTGAGGGATTCACTAAACGTTTGTTAATAAATAAATAAGAAAATCTCAAATTCAATTATTTCATAATATTAGACAAGATACATTGAAATTAGCTGAGGCATTGTTGAGTTTCGTTCAGCCTGACCAACGTAATCTATTTAAGTCCACGAGTACCAAACCAATGTATGTATAATTTATTCAAACATGGACAGGCAACCAAATCTTCATATTTGTAGTTTATTTAAAAACTTTCAATAGGCATGCGACAGCATCTGATATTTATGTGAAAATTAATGAAGACTCTTAATTCAAGGTATACAGGATAAACTTTCGGTGACCTTTAAAATTACATCATTAGTATGGAAAGGTGATCCTATCGGTCAAATACTGTTTAATTTATTCTTATAATACTTCATACGTCTGCTTAACATAGGTTAGTGGAGCCGATATTAGCTTATGTTAACGACATCTGTTCTCCTGAAACAAATCATCCTGTCATTATTATTCCCAGCTCATCAGATCGGCATACAAATGAACCAAAAGAAAACCATTTCTATAGTTACCACAAGAAGAATGAAATGTTAAGAATTTATTTGGGGAGACACGCGACACGAGAAGGTAAAAGGCTTTAAAAACGGTTTAAAATTTTTATTTTATTATAGTTTCCGATTAAGTATCAATCAAGACATAAATTAAATCGCTGCAACGATCTTGTTGTCAAGCTCTTGCCCTTTTGTTTAAATATATATAGCAACATCTTCCCTCACTTTGGAAATTCTGGCCTGGCCATAAACGAGCTCTGTTTTTTTTATTAACAACTGAACCAATTGCAAAAAACTTTATTTAATAATTGCTAACTGTTAAAGGGTTCGTTCCGTTTTGTTAACTCGTAATTTGCAAACAATTTCCGTAAATCTTCCGTTTTTGAGCAAAAATGCACCGAAATTTTTAGTATTAATTTCTGGTTTTCAAGTATTTAAAATTGCATCGGTCTCAGTCTAGGAAAACATTTACCGGTCAAGGCAGGCTATTTGAAGAACGTTTATCTAGCCTCCTCAATCCAGCTTATAAGCTATTTCAACTAGCTCATGTCCTACCCTGGAAGCAATTAGAGCAGGATCTCGATAGTAAATTCCAAGATGGTCCTGGACAACCCCCTTTACCGATACGTTTAGTCCTTGGTGTCCTCTTTCTGAGCCATTTATGTGGCCTTTCTGACATGCAGGTCGTTACCTAGTGGGTAAATAGATTTTAGTGGCGATATTTTTGTGGTTATGAATACTTTCAGTGGCGCCTTCCCTGTGACCTAGCACACTAACACGTTGGCGTAAGAGTTTAGGCCAGGAAGGGATTAATAAAATGCTCCCAAGAATAAATATATATATATACATATATATATATATATATATATACATATATATATATATATATATATATATATATATATATATATATATATATATATATATATATATATATATATATATATATATATATATATATATATACATATATATATATATATATATATATATATATATATATATATATATATATATATATATATAACTCGTGTTTTCTAGTTGGATTGAGTCTAGTTTAAAGTAAAAACACCTACTCTCTACAACTTTTGAATATCAGACCCAGTGTTCCCCAATTTTTTCGGGATAAATCTAGTTGGATTGAGTCTAGTTCAAGGTGAAAACACCTACTCTCAAAGTTGTAACCTCTTAGAAGTATCTTACTACAAACGGTTTTTATTTCGATTTTTACCTCTACAACTTTTGAATATTAGACCCAGTGTTCCCCTACAATTTCGGGAAACTCGTGTTTTCTAGTTGGACTGAGTCTAGTTCAAAGTGAAAACACCTACTCTCAAAGTTGTAACCTCTTAGAAGTATCTTAGTACAAAGGGCTTTTATTTCGATTTTCACCTCTACAACTTTTGAATATTAGACCTAGTGTTCCCCTACTTTTACCGAAAATCTCGTGTTTTCTAGTTGGATTGGGTCAAAGTTGTAACCTCTTACAAGTGTCTTAGGACAAAGGGTTTTTATTTCGATGTTGACCTCTACAACTTTTGAATATTAGACCCAGTGTTCCCCTACTTTTTCTGGAAAACTCGTGTTTTCTAATTGGATTGGGTCTAGTACAAAGTGAAAACACCTACTCTTAAAGTTGTTATCTCTTAGAAGTATCTTAGGACAAAGGATTTTTACTTTCATATTTTCCTTTAAATCTTTTGAATTCTAAACGTAACTTTATTAATAAATTGATACTTTTTCAATTAATTATATTATTCTAGATTATTAATTTACCTAAATATAGTATTATAAATTGATAATTAATTGAAATATTTTAAATTGCCAACTAGCGTTTATAAATAGAACAAATATGATATTATTTTACACTGTTAAAGTTAGGAACATCTAGGACAAAATTCACGTTACTATATAGTCGAGTGAATTTTTTCCTAAACCTGTCTTATAATTGTTGTTGGGATTAGGGCAAGTTAGGGCAAACTCCACGAGCATCCTAATACCTACCACACACCACTTATATACACTAGAATATCTTGTGACTGGCACAACAATCCACCGAAAAAACATTATACCCGTTTAATTTAAAACACTAAATAAAAATTTAATAACAAATATAACTTTAATCATATCTACCTGTGCCATACTGCATGTTGGACGTGGTGCCGCATATCGTCCAACAGGTGTCGTTTGTATCATTGGTATTTGTGGTGAAATATTCTCATGTGGTCGTGAACGGCGGTCATCAGCAACATATTGCGGGCCAAATAGTGTTGTGTTAGGGCTTTTTATTTATTTAGATAATAATTTTTACAAAAATATAGTTTACAGGCCACCAAATTAGTATAAATAAAATAGAAAAACATTCAATTAGATAATTTTATATTAATATTAACACAATAAAATAAGTAATTAGTTAATATTACAAACTTTGATTATTATTAGGACCAATGGTTTAATATCTTACCTTGAAGTTAAATGTATTCGAGATTCATTATGAACAATGTCGCTTTGATTCATTTTATTATGGAAAAACCCTTCATACACAACAAAATTATTCATTTGCGGTATTGTATCCGTTAGACTATAGTGTTTTTTTAAAAATCCAATTAGCTTTTCCGATGGACGATCAATAGCCAAATGGTCAGGTTTCAAATGCTCTTGCTCGAGCATATATTCATAAAGAAGTTTTCCCAAACCGGAGCGTTGCCTTGATTCGTGCACAAAAAAATCCAGTAGACATGGAGCATGTACCATTTGTGTGTCACCGTTCGCATCGAATATGTATAGTGATTTGTGTCCAACTTTTAATAAACCTGTCACTACAACAGTTCCACTGAAAATGTAAATGAACAGAGAAATTAATTATATAACATATCTACGATAAAATCAAAACAAAAGTCAATGTATTCTCCCGAAAACCGCGTGTGTCACAAAATAAAATGGGTAACAATAATTGTTCATCCTTACAAAGTAATAACTATATATATATCATTGTTGCCCTCTTTAGCTTAGTAAGTAGAGTGCTTGCTCTATTATTCGGGTGTCCTGGGTACGATGGTGGTGACCAGTAAATAAAATTGCGACTGGGGTGATTTTAACGTGTTAGTTTTTTGTATATGTTCGCCCATTTTCAGATTTATAGCCATAGTAGTTACGGTTTTGTCCTTAATATTTTATATGATTCATGGTCGTTTACAATTATTACATCAAGTCTGTTTCAAAACAATTTTCAACTATTTGATTTATATAATTCGAATATATGTATGTTGACACGTTCCAAACCACCAACGAACTACCTATACTATGGGGCCATCCATAAACTACGTCACGCTATTTTTGAATGATTTTTAACCCCCTCCCTCCTTTGTTACGACTCGTCACAAAACTGTATATACCCCATTAAATACTATGTTACAAATGCAGACACCACCCCCCATTCCCAAAGGAAAAAACAAATAATAAACATGATGTATAATGAAGAAAAAAATAATTTCTTTATTTTCTATTTATATTTTTTCGTAACTTATTTTCGATGTTACCTGTATAAATCGTATATTTGAAAGAACAGTATTAATATAAAAAATCGTGTGCTAAATAAAATATTTAAATATGAAAAATGTACTTATATTTAACCTTTAAAACCGTTTTAATTATAACGTCACATTTTATAATCCCCCTCCCCCAAAATAACACATCGTCACGTCAACCTATACTCCCTCCCCCCTGAAAAACGTGACGTAGTTTATGGATGGCCCCTATGCAAATTAGTATTTCAGTTTATATGGGAGAAATTATTATTAGCATAAATTATGAATAATTTCGTTTCATAATTAACCACCACCAGCATAATTCTGATGTATAATCGATATTAGTTGTACAATACAAAAGAACAATAAAATTACTTAGTAATTACTTAGTAACTACTAACTTATATATTCTTTATAAAATTGTTATGTAAACGAGAATGTACACGCTAATGTTTGAATTTGTTTACATATATTAAAAATACAGGGGTACTAATACTTACTGCAGATACAAATGGGAAAGGAATATAGTAAAGCTCAGTGACACACTTTAGAGAAAAAGGATAGAACCAGCAAAAAACATTGACTATGCAGAGGGGTCATGAAAAATAATCGGAAATTCTTAACTGTTAAAATTTGCAGGTGATGAGTAAATGTAGCTTACATGATTTTTCTTTTCTTTTACGTAGTAAAATAAAGTATAGTAATCATGAAAAAGCTTGAGATTTTTGCAGATTTCTCAATTGCTATATCGCCAAAGTCGGAAAAATGGTTTTCAGAACTTCTGTGTGTGTCTGTGGTTCTCAGACTAAAATGTTGTGACGCCTCTACAGTCCAGCCGGATTTTGGCTGATCGTAGTGAAACTTCAGAAAAAAAAAATTTTCCATAGTTTTGCAGATCCCAGTAATTTTTGGTCGAAATCGGGACCAAGACCATACTCGATTTTTTGCAAATATTTTGAAAAGTATACGAGTATCAATTATGAGAAAAATAACTTCATCTATGAACAAAAGAACCTAAATTTTAAAATATTTAACCGACTCGGAGTAAACCTTTATACTTAACCATTTGCCATAAATTGAGAGATTCCAGTGAAATTTGGCGGAAATCGACAAACCGAAAGTTGCAGTTTCCATAGGAAAATTTAATTTTTTTGCAAAAATTTGAAAAAAAGTCGAAAATTTAAGGTGTCAAGTAAAAATAAACACCCGTTGTAGCAGCCCTGTTTATAACAGTATCGTTGAAGATGTGTCTATCTCATTCTTTAATTTGTTATGAGGGTATACATTTTATATTTTAAGCTAATATATCAAGCTAATTTAGGGACACCCGTATATTATTACTAATATTATGGTTTGCACCTCACCGGATGACTCCATACAAATCTAATCACATTTGCATAGTAATTTAAGGTGAGGTGAGAATCGTAATAAGAGCCTACATATATGTATAATCTATTTGATTACTCTACAACACAAGAAATTTAGGTGCTATTAAAGGTGGAGCTAGATCTATCAATCTAGGTCTTCACTCGCAAAATTTTGTCACGACAAAATAATGTCACGATAAAATTGTATTTTTATACTCACAACATTAACACAACATTAAATGAGTGTAAAATCATTTTATGTTCTCTGTTTTGTTAAATTGAGAGTAAAATATAAATTTTCTACTCATTTTGTTAGTGTTATGACAAAAACATAAGCAATTTTAATAAATTTTCTCTTTATTACGGTGTAAGTTGCATAATCAGATTCAATACAAATATATTCTGTCACGACATTCTAGCGTCATGACAAAATTAGGCGAATGAAGACCGAGCATATTGTAAATAGTTAAATGGTATAGAAACAAATATTTATCTTACAAAAAAAATGGAATTCTAAAATTTTGTTTAAATTTGAAATACTTTTTAACTTAATAGTCATAATTATTATACCTTATTTAAAAGAAAATGTTATCAGCATATTAAAGAAATTAGTTCTTGAAAATAAAAATGGTTTTTTCTCAAAATATTGAAGTTTCTTTAATACAAGGTGCTGTACTGATTCAAAAAAGGTGATTCTTTAAACGTATACTGGATAGAGGGGCTTTCACGTGCGAAGTGATAGAAGTAACCTCACCTTCGTTTTAATCAAGGAATCCAACGGTACGATTGTGTCAGCCACTTGTCAGCCACCAGGTATATAAATCCAATTGCTCAAAAAATCGAACCAACATGCTAGTCTCGGAAGACGTTGGTAGATTATAGTAGGTTATTAATCACAGTATTTTTTACAATAAATAAAGTTACGATATCGTCTTTAACGATGCTGTACCGTGCACCTATCTACATTTTCATTTTATTACAGGAGTATTAAAAGTTTTCGGTTTTACAGTATATGTAAAAATAATTACAAAACTCTAAATTTGACGGCTTCAACCTGTCTTTTGTGGAACAGAAACTCATAATATAATAAAACGAATTTGAAGGAGAATTTTATAGACACTATTGCATTGCTAACGACGATATTATGTATATATAAAATATATTTAATATATTGACAAATGTAATTATAATTATATCAATCATAAAACTAACAGAAAAACTTAAAAAAAATATTTTTATTTGAAAATATTTGCAATTTTAACACTCATCATGTTAGTTATCATTTCGTTCGTATATTTGGTTTATCTCGCCACCTCTGTTGCTCGATAGAACGTTAATTAGTGATCAAATTGATGTTCAACCATAGATCAAATTGAGCATCAGTTTACCCAGTCGTTCGTGTAAAAATGGGCGAATTTCAAACAATTATCACAAAGAAAAAGAATGCTAATATTATAAAGAAAAGAACTCATACAATACAAAATGCCGATTTTTTTTATTTTCGTAATGACTTCTCAAATTTTAGAATGCTTCATACAAATTTCGTAGTCCGCTCCATCAAAGTACAACTGAAACATCCCTACAGTACTATAGAGTGCTCAAATAACGCGAATTTCGCGATCAAATTGATGCTCGACAATAGACCAAACTGGGCATCAGTTTACCTAATTCTTCGTGAACAAATAAACGAATATCAATCAAATGTTGTAAAGAAAAGATAAAAATTCATCAATACAAAAAGCCGAAAATATTTTATTTATATTTTCATAATGCTTTCTCAAATTTTAACATGTCCTTTACAAATTTCGTCGTTCATTCGATCAAAGTCCAAATGGAAGAACAAAAAAAATTACGAACGAATACCAACATAATTTGATTTGTGTTGATTATTTGTTTTGATAAACGAAATGAGGTTATAATTTCTACCTAAAAATAAAACTTCGTACATTTTTTAGTTAGTTCGGAATTCGTTCAAATTTTTACAGAAAAAATTATGCTCGTACCACAGAGCCCACACTTCGATTCTAGGATAATGATTCCATGATTTCAAAAATCAATCAATACTGACATTTGATTTTTTTGTGCGTTCCTTTATTTATGTATATGTGGAAAAAACAATTTCCACGGCTAAATATTCGAAGAATAGTATATTGTATAATTAGGAGGAAAAATACTGCATTCCCGGACGATAGTGGAAATTGGCGGGAATGCACTTTTCTCCGAATTGTACAGACTATTTTTTCTCCGATCGGACTTTAAAACGAATATAAACCCAAAATAATTTTTAGTATTATTCATTAATTATCATATTAAGAAATCAAAACAAAGTAAAAAATCGAAAATAATATAAAATTATTGCTTAGTTAGCCACGACATCATTAGACATAAATACATTTTGTTTTGTGTTTTTCAAAAGTTGTCAAGTTTGTGTACCTATTTGATTTATAATGTATGTATGTTGTATTTGTTGCTAAGCAACAAGTTCGAGAATATTTTTTCTGGCCTAGGGCGGGAATATATTCCTGTACTATTATTACTTGTTGCTTAGCAACAAATACAACATACTGGAATCATGAGCTTTTCGTTTCGAAAAAACAACGGAAAGATATATTTTTTCCTACGATCGGAGAAAAAACAAATTAATCTAAAAATCAAAAACGATAAATAAACATAATGGCCTTGGAATATTTTATGTTTGTAGTAGTGCGCCGCCGGAAAAGGGAGGGGATGATCTATCTCTTACACATGGCCCAACCATTAATTGAGTTAGTCAGAAATTTAGACAAAACAAATCGCCGTCTCACGCGGAGTATAAATCCTTATTTTAACTTAATCACACAGAAACAAAAATTTGATATTGCAATGAAATTAAAGGTCTCCTTAAAGGCGAGAATCATAATACTAAAATGAAAAAAATAATATCTCCTACCAGAATCTACTTAAATATAAGTCCTGCCAACTCCACATACATATATGAAATAAACACAAACAAAAAAATGGGGAAAAAAATCAAATTTACATTGGATTGTAGTGTAATCAACACATTCTTCGGTAGTATTTTTATATAAGTATCTGTCAATGAGAGTTAGAGCAGAACTTATATTTAAGTAAATTTTGCTCCTACGTAAGATTTATTATAAATAATAAAATTTAAAATTTCATTCATTTTGGAAAATTAATTTTATTAGCAGATGTATAAGTTAATAAATTTTAGTTTCTTTTACACAGTAAATTAAAACATGTTTTCGATCTTAAGATTTTTACGATTATTTAGTAACACTAAGACAATAAAAAGCCATTTCTCTATATACAAAAATTACATGAGTTGTAAGTACAATAAAAATTGTGTGCGCCATACAAATAGTAAAAAATGTATGGGATTTTTTTTGCATTAAATCTTAAATATGTATCTTCTAAAATCAGTGGAAATTTACATTAACTAGAGTTCCAATGTAAACATTAATATTCAAGATTTTTTTATAATCATATGCTTGGACATAGCACTATGACAGAAAAGAGTTCTTTCTTATTCGATGTTTAATAAATAAAAAGTTTCCAAATAACAATTTTTTTCACGATAATTAATACCAAAATATAATTATTTATGGTAAACTTCGAGATATTAAAGATTTATTACAAATAAAAAAAATAATTATCCCATACCATTTTTTTTCGCCATGACGCAACATTTTTTTATTGGACTTATCTGCACTCTCTTATACCAAATTGTTTACTTTTACAACAACAATTTGATCGGATTTTATGTAAACGAACATGAAAGAAATTTGATCGACTTTTGTAGTAAATTTGTGAAAAGAAAGACAAAAAATTGTTTATTATAAATGGAGGGTTTATCATTTCAGCTTGTTAGCATCGGTATAATAAAAAATTATATAGCAAAAAATTAAAATGTTCAATATAGTGTCTCCCATTTCTCAATTTTATTAATTTATTTACCACTCAGTATCAATAATTTTCAATTAAAAGCATAAGGAATTATATAATTTCGCACATAAACACAACATTTTAGTACACAAAATATTTCGAAAATACGTCGCACAAAATTACAAATTATCCTTACAATTTTAATAAATTTATTAAAAGCAAAAATAAATTTAAAACTGAATTGTACAAATGGCGCGGGGTCTTTGTTTTGATGTTTATGTTTTGACGTTTACTTTTGTATATATGTATGCGTAAAAATCTGACAAAATATCGAGATTTTTTAAAATTGATCTAGGCAATTTGTTAGATGAAGATTTTTGTGTGAAAAAAATTTGTAATGTCAAAAATGTTGATCTGACAACTGAATCCGATCAAATCTTTTTGATCTGACAGTTCGAACGAATTTGGTATTAGTTAACGAATATGGCTTCTTCTAATATTGGTATTGATTTTAACATAAACTGGAGTGGAGTGCAGTTTGATAGTCAACCGGAAAAGTCGAAAGGTCGAAACACAAAATGCAGCAGAATGAAATAAATAAAAATAGGTAAGTAATAGGCATTAATAAATTTTTGGTTTATTTGTAGCACAGTATAATAGTGAATATAGTGATATTTTAGTATTAATGAAATGTGTTTATTTATTGAATTGTTACAAAATCAGAAAAGTTCCTTTTTATTTAAATTATATTATAATCGAATGAAATTTAATAATTCATTATAATAGTTCTGAAATTTGACCTTGAGAAATGCATTTTTAGTTGGTTGTTAAAGTTGTTTATGTATGTGGTGACAAATCTGTTTACAATTTTTTTGTGCAATCAATTTTCCTTTCCTTCTTATGGTGGAATTCTACTACAACAGCGTCTTATTTTGCAGAAAACTAGAACGAAATAAAAATAGAAGTTCTCTCTGTGTGTGACCCGCACATAGTAATTTTTTTTCTGAAAATTTTTGTGGTTGTTGAGTTGGTTGCCATAATTATAAATAAAAAATATAAAACAAAGTATTTTTTATGGCAACCAAAAAATCCATCCCCTCTTTTTAATTTGATTGATTGATTGATTGTCATACAAGACACATCCCATTACCACCAGCGAGCGAGCAAGGAGAGTTAATGCGGCACTAGCACGAATAATGCCGAATACAAGAGGGGCGCTGATGATCAGCAGAGTTCTGCTCGCCAACGTCGTTACATCTATAATGATGTATGGGGCACCAATTTGGGTCAACTCGTTTGAGAAGAATACTTATAGACAAAGGGTAGCAACATTTCAGAGGTTAAGTGCTCTGAGAGTATTGTGCGCATTTCGGACGGTGTCAGAAGATGCTGCTGGTGTTCTTGCGGGAATGCCCTCAATAGATCTACTTGCCAAGAAGCGCCAAACCACTTACCTGCGTCGTGGTCAAGGAACAAAAGCGGAGAACCAACGATTAGCACGTGCTGAGACGATCACTGTATGGCAGAGAAGATGGAGTGAGTCGACGAATGGTAGATGGACCCATCGCCTGATCCCCTACATCGAGGCGTGGCTAAACAGGCGACACGGTGAAGTGGATTACCATCTGACGCAGTTTCTGACGGGTCATGGTTGCTTTAGATCATACCTGTTCAAATTCAAACACGAAGTCACCAGATTGCCCTTTATGCATCGGAGTGACGGAGAATGTAGAGCACGTATTATTCGAGTGTCCTCGCATTGATGAGGAGAGAAGGGTCTCTGTGTACGTGGAGTCCAACGAACGCCGGAAAATATAGTGGAGTTTATGCTGGCATCACAAGACCCATCTTGAAATGCCGCATAAACGCCGTAAGCAGAAGTGTCTCACGGATAATGAGATAATTGAGACGCCTCGAAAGAAGCAGAAATTCAGTGAGAAGTCAATTCCAGCCGAGCAGCGAAAGCAAAGCCTGCCTCGCGAAGTAATACCTAACGGTAGTTCCACGGGGCCGAACGGCATGCTTTATAGGGGGTGGTGGTTTGGTCGGTAAGAATCCGACACTATCGCGAGTTTGATATATGGGTTCACGCGTGAAGCCTATCGAAGGTTCCCCTCCTCCGCCCGTAAAAAAGAAACATACATGCATACATACATACATATATACATACATACATACATACATACATACATACATACATACATACATACATACATACATACATACACCGACGAATGGGATATGATGCGATTATATCTGGTACTTTCACTACTAGACGTAGCATCTCCATCCCTACTCCGCTTGACTACGTCTACGCTCGTGTCGGTGGTAACTCGGTTCTAGGAAACTAGGCCGAGGCAAAGTTAAAGGGGGGTCACATAGGTCACTTGCAAATGATGCGCTTAAGAGTTATGTGACTTAAATCCTGGAGCGTCTGTTTCACATTGAGCGGCTTCCAGATCAGCGACGGTACTCCAGGAGGGGCGGCTGTGTACCTACTTGGCAGAAAGTATAAAATGCTAGGGGCGGCACCTCGAAAAAGAATCCATCATGAGCTTAGTTAAGGAGAGTTTGGATACGGTGCAGGGAGTGGGAAACCCAGTACCGGCTGAAGGGAGTGAGCAAGCAGGCTCCCAACAGTCGAGATCCAGCGATTGCAATGTTACACCGGTGGCGACCTTGGCCGATGTAACAGATATTTCGACAAGCGAAGAGAGAGGAAGCACTAGATCCGTGCATGGGAATAGAACCCCTGGTAACCCGTTTGGTAACAGTGCGTTAATGCAGAGGTCCCCTAAGAAGGGAGCGATGGCCAGTACATTGGAGAGATGTTTTTCATCGCCTTCTTTGGGGATTGATAAGGAGGAAACCCAAGAAATAAGGCTAGCCAGGCTTGGGAAAAAAAATTGAGGAACTGGTAGAGTTCGTAAGACCTCGAAATAATGTTCATAGCGAGATTAAAAAGATGATAAGCACCATTAGCACGCTTTATGGCTCAGCTATAGGTAAGAAGAATGCTTCGGAAAATCAGTGCCAAACTTCACCGATCAATAATGACGGGAAGGAGAATTTAGGTCGTCTACGAACTGTGAGCAGGAAAGAGGAGCTGAAGGCGGCGACTAACGAAGATATACCACTTGTGGAGCCCAGTAAGAGGAAGTTGTCCACGCCACCCAAGAGTGATGAAAGAAGGCAAAGTAAGATAAGGAATACTACGGCTGCTCCGCAAGGCCCTCCGCAAGCACTTCGAATGTCTCAGACTCTTATTAATGAGGAGGACGGAAACAAGAAGCAAAAGACCACAGCATCTATGTCGGATAATGGAGATATAAACACTACGAGCTCAAATCAATTGGAGGATGCGACAGTTGGCTCAGAACAAGAATGGCAGAAAGTGAAGGGGAAAAGAACGCCAACAAGGCGATCACGTCCGCGAAGGAAAAGGGCTCGCCCGGATGCGCTGCTAATAAAGAAGAGTGACGAAATCTCATTTGCCGATCTGCTGCGAAAAGTTAAGGTGGACCCGACGCTAAATACTCTGGGTGAAAGGGTATCAAACATACGTCAAACTTATAGTGGACACCTATTGTTGGAGCTACAAACTACAGGAGACCAGCCGAAGACCGCAATATTTCGAGAGCAATTAGCGAAAACGATTGGGTGCAATGCGGCGGTTAAAACTTTGACCCAGGAGGCGTTACTGGTGATCAAAGACATGGACGAGGTTACCACGTCTGAAGAGGTGATAGAGGCTCTGGAAGCACAGTTTGAAGGGATGAAAGGTGTCTGTGTTGTTAAGTCACTCACGAAGGCCTATCGAGGAACGCAGACAGCGGTTGTTAGCCTCCCTAACACTATGGTTTTGAAAGTGCTAGAAGTGGGTAAAGTTAGAATCGGCTGGGTTTCTTGCCGAATCCGGGAAAAATAGAGCTGACTAGATGCTTTAAATGCCACGGTTATGGGCATCGGTCATGGAACTGTAGAAGCGAAGCGGATAGATCAAAGCTCTGCAGGAGATGTGGTGAAGAAGGGCACTTTGCTAGGGTATTTTATTATTTTATTATATATTTTGCTAAGACATGCCAAAAAGATTCAAAATGCATGCTATGCGATGAAACGGCCAAAGGCTGTAGCAAACACGTAACTGGTAGTGGTAGATGTCCGGTATACAAGAAAGCGCTGCAAAAAGAGCGTTGGAAATGAAAGTCATCCAAGTCAATCTTAACCACTGTGAGGCTGCCCAGGACTTGCTGCAGCAATCCATACAGGAAGTGAAAGCGGGCATTGTAATTGTGTGTGAGCAATATAGGAACCTTCATAGACGGTGTTGGGCTTCAGATAGATCGAATCGAGCTGCTGTATGGGTTTGTGGTACCTACCTTCTACAGGAAATTGGTGTGAGTTCTGTACCCGGTTTTGTCAGAGCCAAAATAAACGGCGTTCATATTTATAGTTGCTACGCACCTCCTAGTGCATCGATTGAAGAATTTAAAACATTTCTCGATCAATTAATGGGTGATACACGGAGCCACAGGAAATACACCTACTTCTTGTAGAGGAAATGCAACCTCGATAGTTGCCCTAACGTTTGTGAGCCATTGTCTTGCCGATATAGGAGTAGCGTGGAGAGTGAGCGATCTATATACGCATAGTGATCATCAAGCTATTGTGTATGAACTGGCGGATAGTAAACCCCAAAGGACTATAGTTAGACACAGGAAGAGAATAGGATGGAAGTCCGCAGCGTTCGATAAGAATATTTTCCGTCTCATGATGGAGGATCTGACTCTATCTGGTACCGTAAATAACAAAGCCGTCCAGCTTATGAAACATGTTACAAGAGCCTGTGATACAGCAATGCCAAGAAGGATGGTGGATAATCGTAGAAAATCAGTCTTCTGGTGGAACGACGAGATTTCTGAATTGCGTAAAAGGTGCTTGAGCGCAAGAAGGCGATACCAGCGTGCTAGATACGTCGAAAACTCTCCCCTTCGATAACAATACTGTAAAGCTCGATCGGAGCTTAAGCATGCCATTAAAGCAAGTAAGCGAAAGTGCGTTCGCGAACTGTGCGAAGAGGTCGACCGCGATCCCTGGGGTAGACCCTACCGTTTGGTGATGAAAACTCGGAAGCAATTACGCCACTGCTTCCACATGCCCGGCAATGCTGTCTGACAGTGATTCACTTGTTCACGCAGCAACCCGATTGTGTGTTAGAAGTATTAGGCAACGAGGACGATGATATAGCACCAGTTACTGTGGAGGAGGTTCTGAAGGCATGTGGCAAAGTCGGTAACAATAAAGCTGCTGGCCCGGATAACATTCCGAATATTGCATTGAAGTCGGCGGTTAAAGCATACCCAAACCTATTCACGGAAGTATATACTGCATGCTTAGTTGAGAGGGTGTTCCCTAGTAAATGGAAGGAACAGAGACTAATACTGTTGCCAAAAGGAGACAAACCACCAAGTGAGCCATCGTACTGGCGTTCAGTCTGTCTGTTGGATACGGCAGGCAAAACCCCAGAGAGAGTTGTATGTGACCGGTTTCAAGAGGCTATAGTTAGAGCAGGAAACCTGGCAGAGCAGCAGTATGGCTTTCGAAAGGCGCGCTCAACAGTGGATGGGGTTAAAAAGGTTGTAGATACGGCACACCAGGCGATAACCGGTTCTCGATGGCATATTTACATACATACATACATACATATATAAATACTTACATACATATATACATACATATAAACATACATACATGCATACATACATACATACAGACATACATACATACATACAGACATACATACATACATATATACATACATACATACACACACACATACATACATACACTCACATACATACATACACACACACATACATACATACATACATACATACATACGAGTACATACATACATACATACATACATACATACATACATACATACATACATACATACATACTCGCACATACTCGCACATACTCGTACATACATACATACATACGTACATACATACATACATACATACATACATACATACATACATACATACATACATACATACATACATACATAAATTTCCGCATCTAGGAGAATTCCCAGCAAGAAAGCGCCAGGTCCGGACTATATACCAAATGTCGCCTTAAAGGCTGCGATTCTTGAAAAGCCCGAGGAGTTCCTGGAAGTGTATAACTCTTGCCTAAGAGAAGGAACATTCCCAGATATTTGGAAGAAGCAGATGCTGATACTGATCCCAAAGGGTAAAGTACATTCGGAAGATCCTTCATCATTTCGCCCAATCTGTCTGTTAGATGGTGCGGGGAAATTACTTGAAAGGCTGCTTGGTAATCGGTTAGAAGAAGCTATCGTATCATCTGGAGACCTTGCCCATAACCAATACGGGTTCCGCAAAGCGCGCTCAACTCTTGATGCTATTCAGCTCGTTACCAAGATGGCAGAAGACGCCATCAGCGGCAGCAGATGGAAAGGAGGCCGTAAAAAATACTGCGCTATTGTTACGCTAGATATTAAAAATGCGTTTAACACAGCAAGATGGGAACATATTATGAACGCCCTTAATATCAGGAATGTGCCTTGTTACATCAAGCGGGTAATCTCAAGCTACTTTAAAGACCGCACTTTGCAGTACCGCACGAATGAAGGGTGCAAGGAGTACACAGTTACATGCGGGGTCCCCCAGGGATCTGTACTCGGCCCAATGCTCTGGAATATTATGTATGACGATGTGTTCACACTCCAGGTCCCTGAGGAGGCGACGGTAGTTGGGTTTGCCGATGATATCGCCATCGTAGCAGTTTCAAAATACAAGGAAGAGCTGGAAAATATTTGTAGGGATACGATGGATATAATCCAACAATGGCTGGACTCAGTTGGGTTGCAGCTGGCGGAACAAAAAACGGAAGCGGTGCTTATAACTAGCAGAAAGGTTTTGGAGACCATCTCTATTACAATCGGAGCACATACGATTTTCTCGCAACCCTCGATAAGGTACCTAGGGGTACAAATCGATGCAAGGTTGTCATTCAAGGAGCACATAAAATACGTAAGTGTGAAATCAGCCAGAGCTAGCAAGGCTCTGTCCCGTATAATTCCGAATGTCGGCGGACCGAGCCAAGGACGACGAAGATTATTAGCTGGTGTAGTAACATCTATAATGCTCTATGCGTTCCCTATATGGGCTCGAGCGCTGCAGGTACCATCCTATCGTCGTAGTTCTAACTCCGTATATCGCAGTTGTGCACTTAGAGTGATTAGTGCGTTCAGAACTCTTTCGGACGAAGCAGCCTGCGTCATTGCGGGAATGTGCCCATTTGATCTCCTGGCAGCGGAACGGCAAAAGTCATATTTAAATAGCCTTGGAGGAACACCGGATAGACCAATGGTGCGAGCGAACAACACAAGAACGTACAGTGGGGTTACTCTCCTTGATTGGCAACAGCATTGGAACCGTTCGGAGAAGGGACATTGGACTCGACAACTAATTCCTGAAATAGGCCCGTGGATAAACCGTAAGCATGGCGAGGTTGGCTTTTACCTAACACAACTCTTAACAGGTCACGGATGCTTTCGATCATACCTTAATCGTTTTGGGCATGATGATTCACCCTATTGTCCATCCTGTAGAGATTCCGTAGAAGATGCTGAACACGTGTTTTTTGTATGCACACGGTTCCAGGGAAATAGAGAAGTGCTGGCTGGAGTCATCGATCAATTTGATATTACCCCAGAGAACATAGTTGAAGTGATGCTGGCATCCCCAGAGGCATGGATTGCTGTAGCAAATTTTGCAACAACAACGATTAAGGAGTTGCGACGGTTGGAACGCCAACGTCGCCAAGCAAGATAGCCCGTACCCTTAGTTGCGTGGGAGATGTGATCGTACAATTAGTACAGGCGCCTTCCCTTTCGAAGTAATACCTAGCGGTCGTTCCGGGGGGAAAGGATGCAGGAGGTGGTTTTAGTGAGTAGGAGTCTCACACCGTTGTGGTGGATAGCTATGTTATCCCCTACATCGTCCATGATGGATTTCCACCTACCTTATAATAAAAAAAAATAAAAAAAAAAAAAACATACATACATACATACATACATACATACATACATACATATATACATACATGTATACATACATACATACATACATACATACATACATACATACATACATACATACATACATACATACATACATACATACATACATACATACATACACACATACATATATACATATATACATACATATATACATACATATATACATACATATATACATACATATATACATACATATATACATACATATATACATACATACATACATATATACATACATATATACATACATACATACATACATACATACATACATACATACATACATACATATATACAGAAATACATACATACATACATACATACATATATACATACATACATATATACATACATACATATATACATACATACATATATACATACATACATATATACATACATACATACATACATACATACATACATACATACATACATACATACATACATACATACATACATACATACATACATACATACATACATACATACATATATACATATATACATATATACATATATACATATATACATATATACATATATACATATATACATACATGCATATATACATATATACATACATACATACATATATACATACATACATACATAAAAATGCGTTTAACACAGCAAGATGGGAACATATTATGAACGCCCTTAATATCAGGAATGTGCCTTGTTACATCAAGCGGGTAATCTCAAGCTACTTTAAAGACCGCACTTTGCAGTACCGCACGAATGAAGGGTGCAAGGAGTACACAGTTACATGCGGGGTCCCCCAGGGATCTGTACTCGGCCCAATGCTCTGGAATATTATGTATGACGATGTGTTCACACTCCAGGTCCCTGAGGAGGCGACGGTAGTTGGGTTTGCCGATGATATCGCCATCGTAGCAGTTTCAAAATACAAGGAAGAGCTGGAAAATATTTGTAGGGATACGGTGGATATAATCCAACAATGGCTGGACTCAGTTGGGTTGCAGCTGGCGGAACAAAAAACGGAAGCGGTGCTTATAACTAGCAGAAAGGTTTTGGAGACCATCTCTATTACAATCGGAGCACATACGATTTTCTCGCAACCCTCGATAAGGTACCTAGGGGTACAAATCGATGCAAGGTTGTCATTCAAGGAGCACATAAAATACGTAAGTGTGAAATCAGCCAGAGCTAGCAAGGCTCTGTCCCGTATAATTCCGAATGTCGGCGGACCGAGCCAAGGACGACGAAGATTATTAGCTGGTGTAGTAACATCTATAATGCTCTATGCGTCCCCTATATGGGCTCGAGCGCTGCAGGTACCATCCTATCGTCGTAGTTCTAACTCCGTATATCGCAGTTGTGCACTTAGAGTGATTAGTGCGTTCAGAACTCTTTCGGACGAAGCAGCCTGCGTCATTGCGGGAATGTGCCCATTTGATCTCCTGGCAGCGGAACGGCAAGTCATATTTAAATAGCCTTGGAGGAACACCGGATAGACCAATGGTGCGAGCGAACAACACAAGAACGTACAGTGGGGATACTCTCCTTGATTGGCAACAGCGTTGGAACCGTTCGGAGAAGGGACATTGGACTCGACAACTAATTCCTGAAATAGGCCCGTGGATAAACCGTAAGCATGGCGAGGTTGGCTTTTACCTAACACAACTCTTAACAGGTCACGGATGCTTTCGATCATACCTTAATCGTTTTGGGCATGATGATTCACCGTATTGTCCATCCTGTAGAGATTCCGTAGAAGATGCTGAACACGTGTTTTTTGTATGCACACGGTTCCAGGGAAATAGAGAAGTGCTGGCTGGAGTCATCGATCAATTTGATATTACCCCAGAGAACATAGTTGAAGTGATGCTGGCATCCCCAGAGGCATGGATTGCTGTAGCAAATTTTGCAACAACAACGATTAAGGAGTTGCGACGGTTGGAACGCCAACGTCGCCAAGCAAGATAGCCCGTACCCTTAGTTGCGTGGGAGATGTGATCGTACAATTAGTACAGGCGCCTTCCCTTTCGAAGTAATACCTAGCGGTCGTTCCGGGGGAAAAGATGCAGGAGGTGGTTTTAGTGAGTAGGAGTCTCACACCGTTGTGGTGGTTAGCTATGTTATCCCCTACATCGTCCATGATGGATTTCCACCTACCTTATAATAAAAATAAAAAAAATAAAAAAACATACATACATACATACATACATACATACATACATACATACATACATACATACATACATACATACGCACATACATACATACATACGCACATACGTACATACATACGCACACACATACATACATACGCACATACATACATACATACGCACATACATACGCACATACATACGCACATACAAACGCACATACAAACGCACATACAAACGCACATACATACGCACATACATACGCACATACATATGCACATACATACGCACATACATACGCACATACATACGCACATACATAAGCACATACATACGCACATACATACGCACATACACACGCACATACATACGCACATACATACGCACATACATACGCACAAACATACGCACATACATACGCACATACATACGCACATACATACGCACATACATACGCACATACATACGCACATACATACGCACATACATACGCACATACATACGCACATACATACCGTTACATACGCACATACATACGCACATACATACGCACATACATACGCACATACATACGCACATACATACGCACATACATACGCACATACATACGCACATACATACGCACATACATACGCACATACATACGCACATACATACGCACATACATACGCACATACATACGCACATACATACGCACATACATACGCACATACATACGCACATACATACGCACATACATACGCACATACATTCGCACATACATACGCACATACATACGCACATACATACGCACATACATACGCACATACATACGCACATACATACGCACATACATACGCACATACATACGCACATACATACGCACATACATACGCACATACATACGCACATACATACGCACATACATACGCACATACATACGCACATACATACGCACATACATAGGCATATACATACGCACATACATACGCACATACATACATACATACATACGTGCATACATACATACATACATACATACATACATACATACATACATACATACATACATACATACATACATACATACATACATACATACATACATACATACATACATACATCCATACATACATACATACATACATACATACATACATACATACATACATACATACACACATGCATACATACATACATACATACATACATACATACATACATACATACATACATACATACATACATTCATACATACATACATACATACATACATACATACATACAGACATACATACATACATACATACTGTAGCATTTAGCATGCAATGGAGGGTATTTGTTGGGTTGAAAAAAGAAAAAAAATTCAATTCAAACAACAACAAAAAAAAAATATAAATAATAAAATGAAAGGAAAATTCTAGTAAAGGCAAACAAATGAAGGAGACCGAAAAAAAAATAAATAAATACCGTCCACCACATGCTAGGCTATAGATTTTTGACCTACTCAGGGACTCAAGCGGTTGTTGCGCGGCTAAGCGTCAGGGAGTGGGGTGGGTATAAGAGTATGAGTAGGTCAGGGTTAACCGCTATAGGAAATGCTAATTACCTATATACCGACCTTGACACTCACCCTAGTTCATCCTCAATTTACTATTTTACATTGATCTCATTTTTTCTGTGTGAATTAATAACGATATAAAATATTGAATTTTAACTAAAGTATTCATAAAATTTATTACGGCAATAAAAAAAAATGAAAATAAAATACAATTGTGAGAAATTCCGACAGATTATAAAAACTACCTACCTAGCTATATCTACCATCCTAACTAACTTATATTAAAAGTTTTAACTACCCGTCACCAAATTAAATACCAATGAATCATTAAAAATAAAAAAAATATTTTGTTTTTGTGTAATGAAAAAAAAATTATACATAAAATTCTTACGGTGTTGAGTTGATAGTTGTCGTTGAGCTTGATGCGTCGAATCCAAAATTGATGACGTGTTGAATGATATTGAAGCTCGATTTTAAGTATAGATGAATGTTAAAAAAGAAATTCCTTTCAGGATATTTTCATTTGATTAATAATAATTATTAATATTATTATCATTATTATTATTATTATTATTATTATTATTATTATAAATTATTATAAATTATTATTATTATACATTATCATTATTATAATTTCCGGCTTAAAATGTCTGTTAATATTATACTGTTGCGATATTTTTTTTTAAATTTATATTACTCTATAATTATAACTAGAATTTTATTATCTTTTCATATTAGCTTATGCTCGTACTATCTAATTTATAATTTGGCTTTTTTTTCGGTAGCTTCGAATATTTAAATTAAAAATTATTGTTTATTAACCTTGGCTTGGCCTGCTCTTAAAATTAAATATCAATTGCTTTTTCGTTTATTTTTCTCTATTTTTGTTGTTATTGTACATTACACCATTAATCAAATTACACCAAAAAAAAAAAAAAATTGTCTATACACTAATAAAATAAATGTTTATGGCCACTTTCTTTTCATACATCGTCCATTATCAATCACTCTTCACTAACAAGTTCTTTTTACTTAAATAAGTATATAATCCACACTATACATCGATTTACTTTATTACACGGTTTTTTATTTTATCCACATAATGGTAACATACAGTTTACTTTATGCTATATTAAATTTTCGGTATTTCTCACTCAACCAAAGTTAAAACTTAACTTAAAAAAAATTATAGCTTTTGTACAAAATTATTCTTTAATTTTCAATTTTATTACGCACGCCCGAAATGATCGCCAAACTCCAACTGACCTCCCAAAACCAAAATTTTTCTTTTCATCCTCGCAAAAAAAAATCGCGAAAAAAAAAACCGAAAAATCTATTTTTGCTAAGTCATCATTTCAACTGCTTTATCGACCACTCGATATTTTTTCAAAAGCAACTGACTTAAATTATCGATCGGTCGATATTTTCCTTTGACGATAACTTTCAATTACCGATTCGCACATCACAATATCGGAGTCAACATTTAGGGATATTTTAAATGAAAGTTTGCTGACATACACAAAACGTACTTCAGGCGGTTTACATGCAAATTCAAAAATAATTCAGAAACTTGTAACGATGACATTCGAAATCGTTACAAATCGTGGGGACGTCCTACACCCTGAAAAGTCTCATGCCGGGCAGAAATTAATTTCAGAAAACTCCAGGTCGTAAAATTTAGTAGTTTTAGCGCAGTAACTTGGGATGAAATTTACGTTCGAATATCTTTTATGTGGTACGTGCCTAAACTTTTCCCTTCCAGGTTGCGCAATTTATACGCCACATTTCCAACTTTGCACTCAACAATGGCAGGTATGAACTTAGGTGATAGTTTGTACGCAAATTTATTTGCAGCATCGCTTTGCGCAAATGACCGGGCAGACACCGCTTGTCCGTTAACAAATTCGCGATTACGGCTTCGCAAATTGTAATGTTTAGCCGATTTGTCATGAGCAACAGTAAGATAGTGTTTGACTTTGTCTCGAACTAAATTAAGGCGATCCGATTTCGATATGAGCCCTACGTCGTTATTCCTATAATCCGAAAGCAGTCTCCACAATTTATAATCGGAGCCGTGCAACGTCATGTGTTGTCCAAAAGTTAAATAGTGGGGCGAGAATTTAGTCGTGTTATGAATTGCATTACGAAGCGCAGCAACGACTTCTTGTAAGTGTAAATCCCAGTCGTTATGTGTTGAATCCGTCAGATAGCTGCGGATGGCCGATAAAATTATTCGGTTCACACGTTCCGAGGCATTTCTTTGGGGGGAGTATATTGGTGTCCGAATGTGACCTACACCATATTTACTCAACAGCTCCTGAAACAATTTGGATGTAAATTGCTTACCATTATCGCTTACAACAAATTCTGGCACAGAAAAGAGAAGAAACACGTCATTTTCGAGGTAGTTACAAATCAATGTGGCTGTCGCTTCACGTACAGGTTTTGGGAGGTCAGTTGGAGTTTGGCGATCTTTTCGGGCGTGCGTAATAAAATTGAAAATTAAAAAATAATTTTGTACAAAAGCTATAATTTTTTTTAAGTTAAGTTTTAACTTTGGTTGAGTGAGAAATACCGAAAATTTAATATAGCATAAAGTAAACTGTATGTTACTATTATGTGGATAAAATAAAAAACCGTGTAATAAATTAAATCGATGTATAGTGTGAATTATATACTTATTTAAGTAAAAAGAACTTGTTAGTGAAGAGTGATTGATAATGGACGATGTATGAAAAGAAAGTGGCCATAAACATTTATTTTATTAGTGTATAGACAATTTTTTTTTTTTTTTGGTGTAATTTGATTAATGGTGTAATGTACAATAACAACAAAAATAGAGAAAAAATAAACGAAAAAGCAATTGATATTTAATTTTAAGAGCAGGCCAAGCCAAGGTTAATAAACAATAATTTTTAATTTAAATATTCGTGAGTATAATATGTGATATTTGCGAAAAAGTTGAAGTGTGCCGAATGTGATTGGATAAGCCGAAGCTACCGGAA